>OZ030025.1:27738951-28263951 GCA_964023405.1 Apodemus agrarius | reverse complement strand
GGCTAAAAATGGCATGTAGCAGCCGCAGTGATCAAGTTCTTGAGAAACAGGTGGGTGGGGGAGGGGGAGGGGGAGGGGGGAGGGGACACAGAGAGGGCTGTGGTTAGGAAGGCTCAAGTCTAGGGGTCCAGCCTGAACCTCACTGATACCAGCCACGCTTGTGACTTGACAGTGAGTCTGACAGAGAGGGAAGATACTGGCCTGGCCATGCTCATTAGCATGTGAATAAGAGCCTGGCTCTGGGGAAGCTACTGTGGGGACTTCCTGGTACCCTATCTCTGTCAATCATACACGTTCCTAAGGACCCAAGGGCCCTGATCCCCTCTGCTGTATCCACTTGGACAGGTATTCATTCGCTCTTTAAGGGATGTGCGCGTGCGTGCGTGCGTGCGTGCGTGTGTGTGTGTGTGTGTGTGTATGTGTGTGAGTGTGTGTGTGTGTAGCTTGTAGGGAGCCAACTCGAGAGATCCTACTTCCTCCGAGATGAGAATGAGGAGCTGGGTACTCAGAGCTGACCCAGCCCTGACAGCCCTGGCCACCACGGGGCCCAGATTCTGGTTGGAGACATCCATCCTTAACGTGAGGGGAAGTCCCCGTGGGGTGACTTGAGCGACAGGTGACCAGGTATAGCCTGCTCTGCGCTTCCAGGCCCAGGAAACAGTGGGTTGTGACGGGCTGATAAGTTCCGCTGACTCAGGCCTGGGTCCACGTCCCTGCCTGATGAATTCCCATCTTCCTCCACGATAGGGACCTCCGGGCTCTGACTCACTTCCTGTGGCTTTAGGGGAAGGGGCCTATGGGCTGCTCCGTGTGTACGGAGGATAAGGAGGCACAGAGAAGAGGCAGACCTCTGTGGTGTGACCATTAGAGAAGGTTCTTTGGCCTCAGCTGCCTGGTAAGGGTGTGTGCAAAGAACACATTTGATAGGGCAGCTGAGAATGGGGCCGGAGAAGTTTAGGAACAACTTCGAGAAGAAACAGTGTTGGGCTTGGACCCAAAATACACAGTCGCGTATTTTGCTGCTCCTGCCTTTGAATGCTTCTCTGCGACTCTGTTTCTTCATCTGCAAAACAAGCTTGCTATCTGCCCCCCCCCCGCCCCCAGCTTATGTCTAGAGGGTTCCGCAGTGCGCTGTGGAGAGCTGGGTGTCTATAAGGGATAGATCCGTGAGCATCCCCCTTTTCCTCCCTTAGGACAGACACGAGCATCATGGATGTCCTTCCTCAGGAAGAAACTGTGGAATGGAGCAAAAGGACAAACCCCACATCCCTGGCTGGGCTGGGTGGGCCCTTGGTCTCTTTACCAAATTCCTTGCCCTGCACGCCCGCCAGTGGCGAATCCTGCCCCGCCAGGCCCCAGGTCCTGTTCTCACCCTGACGGAGCTCCGCATGGGCCCCAGGTCGTGGTTGTAGGCCTCTACCATCAGCACGTGGGACGAGTTCCGCTCCCTGTCTAGGGGCCTTGGGCCTCGCATCAGGAGCCCGCTGCTGACGTGGATCCGGAAGTTGTTGCCATGGTTACCTGTGGAAAGGGGGGGGCACATGAGATGCATGGGCTGGACCAGGGAGGAGGATGCCTGTGAGATAGAAGGCAGTGAGTTCCAGGCCCGGTGGCACCTTGGTCCTGCCCACAGGGCTTGGTTGATGAATTAATTATTAATGAATAAGTCCCATGGTGGGTGTACGCCCCGAGTCAATGGTTTATGTTCTTGAATGAAAGACACACACACAGTCTTTATGCTTTAATATGCCTTATGCGGCACAGTAGCTAGGCAGCTGCCCAGCCTCCATACTACTAGACTCGACCTCCCGCCAAGAATCCCAGGTTACTACTTATTAAATTCTATGTTCTGCTTTGGCTTCTCTGGACCCAGTTGGGCACCCCCTGGGCCTTCACATGGTGGCCATGTCTCTCTGCCCTGCACTCTTCTCAGGCATGGCGTCTCTCCTCCCCTCCACACACTCCTGGCACGGTAGATCTTGCTCCCGGTCCCAAGCCCCGGACAATCTAAAATCCCACCTCTATCTGTTCTCCCAAGCTAGTGGCTGTTGGCATCTCTATTTACCAATCAGAATCAACTGGGGGGCGGGTTCCCAGAACTCTACGTGCAGACCCTCTCATGCAAACCCTTTATTTGGTGGCAGGGAGGGGACACAAACTAGCATTAGGATACAAGCAGCTACATTTCCCCCCCTTTTTTTGTCCAACTAAAAAAGCTCTTTCCTCTTAGATATACACCGAACATAATTATAGCAATTACATAAATTATAAAGTATGATATCCACTTATAACACCCAGGCCATAATATTTGGCAATGTAGATAAAGTATTCTATTATCTATCCCATCTATCCTAACTTAGAGAGTTTACAATTCTGTATCTCAAATATGTTTGATTTTAACTTGTATTGCCAACGGAAAAGCATCCCTTCACTTGGGAATTCGGTTAAAGCCCACAACGGCCTAACAGAGGGGGACCCAGAATGGAAGCTCACCTGCCTTTTCCTTTATGAAGCCTACGATCTAGCCCTATCTCCACACCTCCACTTCTACTGGGGATATGGAAGCGTCAGGGGAACCCAAACCCTACTGTCTGTGGGTGAGCCAGGCTATGATGTAGCGGACCCGACTGGGCTGGGTCAGTACCCATGATCTTGATTTCTCTCTAGGGATACACTTATCTACACTCGGTCCCTGGAGTTCATGTCGGGCGGCTGCACACCTGATCCAGGAAGCCCGCAGGTGAGTGGTGGTCCATGCTCTCCGGCTGTGGTGAATGGTTCAGGGAAGGGCTTGTGTTTCTCGGGGGACCCAGGAGAGTGAGTGACTCACCAAGGACTTTCCCAGGGGGCTGCCCTGGCTTCCAAGGTCTTGTCCCGGTGTCAGCTCTGGGAACACTGTAGCATATGGAGCCCTTGGGTACAAGGCCAGCATAACCATTCTTCGCTTAGAATATATCCGACTTAGCGTAAACAGTCAGGGAACCCACTTTCCCCCTGAGCTGCAGCCTGTGTATACGGTGCTTGGGCATGCGCTCTGGTCAGCCATAAGGAAGTGTTGTCCCCACAGGGCAGCGGCCAGGCCTCCTACCCCACAGCAGCCCACTTACCGTGGAGGATGCGGTACCAGACCCGTCCGAACTCGCCCTCGTC
This sequence comes from Apodemus agrarius, assembly GCA_964023405.1. Taxonomy (NCBI): domain Eukaryota; kingdom Metazoa; phylum Chordata; class Mammalia; order Rodentia; family Muridae; genus Apodemus; species Apodemus agrarius. The sequence goes on along the minus strand of OZ030025.1, from coordinate 28,260,801 downwards.
CGCATCTGTGGCTTTCAGCTGAAGGAGAAGAGGCAGTGGAGTTATTCCTAACCCCAGGGCAGGGAGGGGAGCTGTCCTTGCAGTCCCCCATACCTGACCCCAAGCATGTGTGTACATCCCTTTTACTGTCCACAAGGACACCCGACCATCTGTGGTCTATGTCGCCCCATCCAGGACCATCCATCCCTATCCCTTTCTCATGAGGGACAGGGGGCCATATGAGATATGACATCATCCCTCTCCGGCCCAGGCTGAACGAGGCCACTCCATCCCTCTATGACCCGCTACCAGTGAGGCTCTTGATGTCTTGGGACCATCCTGAGGGTGACTCTGAAGCAGCTGCCGCCTCACTGAAAAGCCTACCCTAGCATGGGCGAAGATGTGTCCCTGGAGCCCCCTGATCAACTTGCAGACAGTTCCACTGAAGAGTTTCCCATGATCCGTCAGTAGCCTATGCTCCTCTAAATGCATTGGTTCACCCAGGTAGCACTGGGTGGAATCATCTGTTTGTATCATTAGTGTCCTATCTGGGGTGAGGAGATGTTGGTATCTACCACCCTGGGGAAAGCTTTGCAGCAGAATTGGTATCTATTGTGACTTGAATGAGGAATGCTCCCCTGTTGATTTATTAATTAAGGTTGAAGTCTACCATAGACAGATAGCCTCAGGGGGGCTCAGACCCCTGCAATATGGAGGGCACACTTCATGGGCAGGGCTCCCCCTTCTCTATCCTTGCCTGGGGAGTTCAACACCCCCACCCCCATTACCTCTACATGCAGAAAGAATACAATGTGGCCTTAGATTATAGATTCAACTTCCTTTCTCGTGATCAGAACCTGGTTAACTTAGCCCATGAGATTCCCGAAACTCTTCCCCATGCTAATGAGGTGTTTTGGTACCCTAAGCCCTCAGCCAATGACCTCTGCTCATCCTGGATGTTTCTACCCCAAATTCTCCAAAACTATATAAGCCTTGACTCACCCCAAGTAGAGTTGATCAGACTCCCTGCATGAGGCCCTGGCGTGTCTTACATATATGGACTCACAGGGCTTGGTCCCCAGATGGCAACCCTGTTTGGGGAGGTTGTGGTGCCTTTAGGAGGCAGTGCCTCACCCTGGACGAAGTGGGTCACTGGGGACTGGACTTGAAGCCTTAGAGCCTGCCTCTCCTTCCCATTCACTCTCTGCCTCTGTGGCCGGACATCCTGAGGGGAGGAAGCGGGAGGCAGGAACGGCCAAGAGTGATGGAGACCTCATGGAACCGGTGGGCGCTGTGAGAAAGAGGCTCCATTGAGCAGCTTGTTTAATTGTGGAGAATAAAGGCTATGCAAACCTTTGGGGAGTGGGCAGAGGCTCTCATTGGCTGAGGCTAACACGCTGGGAATGCTTCATTTGCATAAGGAGGAATTCCAGATGCTGCTGGACATGACCTTTTGTGTGTGTGTGTGTGTGTGTGTGTGTGTGTGTGTGTGTGTGTATTTTAAGATTTATTTATTTGTTATATATGAGTACACTGTAGCTGTCTTCAGATACTCCAGAAGAGGGAGTCAGATCTCATTATGGATGGTTGTGAGCCACCATGTGGTTGCTGGGATTTGAACTCAGGATCTTCGGAAGAGCAGTCGGTGCCGCTGAGCCATCTCTCCAGCCCTGGCCACGACCTTATAAGGAGAGAGGAAGTTTAACCTGGCTGTGACTATGGGACCTCCTCTGGTTGGGACAAAGGGGCGGGGCACAGGACTACGTGTCCCTGGACATGCAGGCTTGGGGTAGGGGAGAGAGCGGTCCTCACTCCTACGGTTCTCAAGATGAGATTTATGGGGATGGGCACCACCCCAGCACATGACCAGCGCCTCCTGATTCCACGGTACCCCCACCCCACACATTCCCCACTGCAGATGCAGTGTGACCAGGCAACCCCCTGCATCGGTCGCCACATCCTTCCTGCCTGCTACCATGATGGACTGGTGTCCCTCTGAAACTGTAAACCAAACTACACCCTTCACCCTTAAGATGCTTTCGTTAGGGCATTTATTACGACAATAGGTACGCAACTAAGACAGCACCAGAGCGGGAATCAGCAGAGCGCGTCTGCTGTGGGCGACGTGCTGTATATCTGAGGCTGCACCCTCTGAGGGGTGCACTAGACACAGTCACTGCAGCGTGGCCTCTGCCGTGCCACTGAGGAGGCTCAGCTACCCAGAAAGAACTGGCCTCCACAAGGGAAGAATTACCATAGGGGAGTGGCACGCGCGGAAGCCATCCTTCGAGACAGCCTTTGGTCTGGCAGGAGAGATGCAGGAAAGGGAGAAGAGATGGAGGGCTTCCTATGCCAGCGGGGAGAGAGTACAAGTTAGAGTCGAGATAATTCGGTTTCCCGGGAGGCAATGGCTTGGAACCCATGGGGAAAGAACGGAAGAGTAAGGAGGGGGCGGTGTAGAAATGAGAGGAACTCTTCCTCATCTCAGTCTTCAATACAGAGAAGAGGGGTTGATCTATGACTCAGGACGCAGGCGGAGACCTTACCTACGGCCCAGTACAATAAACAATGACAATCAGGGACTCCTCAGCCTCCAAACTGCTGGAGTTAGGAAAGATTTATTATTATTATTATTATTATTGCACATATGTATGCAGGTATGCCATGAATATGTGGGTGCCTGCAGAGGCCAGAAGAAGAGGGTGTTGGGTCCCTGGGAGCGACCATGTGTGGGCGCTAGGAAGCAAGGGAGGGCCCCTGGAAGAGAGGAGGGTGCTCCTAACCGCCCTGCCATCTCTCAAGCCTGGGTGAAAGACCTCAAAACAAGGAATAAAGGAGCCTCTCTCAGGCTGCTGTGTGAGGCCGGCTGTGGGACAGACAGAGAAGGATGGGGGCAGTCTGAGCTGGGCGGGGATAAGGCGTCCATTCAGCCTTGAGCTGAGGTGGCATAGCTGAGCCAATAGGAGAGAAGCAGGTGCCTGATGGACTGGCTCATAAGCCAATAGGGACACTGGGTTACATCTGACTAAGGTCCTCAAGGTTAGCAGGGACAGGGAGCCTGGGGAGGAGTGAAAAGCGTTGCTAAGGGAACAGGGTGTGTGGGAGGTGGTGACTAATGTCCAGTTTGTGGCTTTGAGTACCGTGTTTACTGGAGAGTTCCAAAGGAAGCTGTTTTGCCTGGGGGTGGTCACGGGGCTCAGGAGCTCTCTGGTGGGGTGTGACCTTTAAAAGGCTCCGGTGAATCCGATGGATTTAGACCAGTGGTCCTCAACCTTCCTGACGCTGTGACCCTTTAGTACAGTTCCTCGGGTTGTGGTGAGCCCCAACCATACAACTATTTCTGTTGCTGCTTCCTAGCTGCAGTTTGGGTACTGTTATGACTGTCATAATGCAGATCGCTGTGTTTTCTGATGGTCTTCGGCGGCCCCTGTGAAAAGGTCGGTGGACGCCTCTCAAGGGGTCGTGACCCACAGGTTGAGAACCGCCGGTTCAGACTAACACGTAAACTGGTTTTGTAAGGTGCTAAAGCCAAGAAGAGGGGGTATAAGGGGGGGGGGCTCGGAGCGAAAGGACTGTCCAGGTCGCCAAAAAGCAAATGTGGTTAAGATTCGCGTTGAGAGCCAGACACACTGGAGGAAATGTGGACGGAAGGGCAGACGCCATGCCCGAGAGCTTCTAGAAGGATTTATGGGAGAGGAGAAAGGAGGAACAAGTGACAGGGTGGAGTCAGAGAGACAGATAAAAGCGTGCAAAGGAATGAGCTGTACCACTCCCCCTTCAAGAAGGGACGCCAGGCTGAATAAGACTCTGTATCAGAAACTTCACCCAGACCTGGGTTGGGGGTGGGCTTTTCAGTAACCAGTTGTAGCCGGTGGATATTGACCATGGAACTGGTTCAGAACCTACCAGAGCCAGAGAGTATGTCCTTTAGATGGGTAATGACAACATGAAGCCACGCCCCCTTAACTACAGTCCCGTCGAGAGTCACGAGCTAGCCCCCATCAAGCCCGTGCTGGGCAGGGAAACACATGGCAGCCCCACGGCGGTGCCCGGGGAGGGGGGCATAGGGTGGTTAGTGGAGAATGATTGCATTCTGGGGGTGGGGTGGGGCGTGTCAGATGCCGTAGAGCCCCCAACCATGATGCAGTACCCAATGTTGCTCTTTGGGTTTTTTGTTGCTTTGAGGACATCAGTGACACAGTGACACGATCCTACCGTGCATCGCCGGACCTTGCTAATTTCTTTTGGTGTCCCCACCCCCACCCCCCCACCCCCCGGCTGCTGAGCCACACAAACACCGGCTCTTGCCTGCAGCAGTGCCGCGTTGAGAACAAGATGGGCTTTCGGAGCTCATGCCCATCCTAGGCGGGAAAGTTTCATTGCATAAAGCCAACCCCGAGTGTCTGACAGACTTGGAAAAGCATCTGGGATAACAGTAACGGGAGTCTGAAGAAAGGCTCACTGTGCAGGTGGAAAGGGCACACCTAGAGGCCATATGATTATTGAGTAACTATCCCAGTGCCGGATGGGCCGCTGCCAGGGAGGCCCCGGGGACCCGCACGTCAAATGGGCCATTGTGATGGGTAGTGGTTGCACGCCAACATCAGACGGGAAGGCCTTACTGTGGAAGACACTATACACTTTCATCGAAGAATGCAATCTAGAACTGAGCTGGGAACTCCCCCTTGTTGACTGGCTTTCACGGAGCTGGAAGACACCGCGCAGGCTGTTAAGAGAGAAGCGTCCCGATCTCATTCTGTTACGGACTCTCTGTGGACCACAAACCAGGCAAAAAAAACGTCCTCTCTGGCATAATAGTGGACTGCATGTATAGCTCTACACACATACATTTCGCAAAACGTGCCCTCTGGTAGAATAGTGGCGGAGCTGTTAAGGGTGCTTCTCTCTCAGATTTAAGGCCCATGCCATGGGACAGAACTCATACCTGGTTCGTGTAAATCAGGGCAAAATTTTGTGGCTGTGGAGGTCATAGTCCCCAGAAGCCAGGCCACCGGGATTGTTCTGTTTAGCAGATGCGATATGCCTGTCAAATAACCTCCCGTGCATGTATATTATACACATGGATTATTGCTGTTGTCAGCACTCAGCAGGAAAACTCCCCCCCCCCCCAGTGGACGGTAATTACTGAAAAGACTCTTGGGTGGAGTTGCTAGAAAATCAGGCAGGAAACTACATCTTCTGTAGTCATGACCCATGCTGGGGTGAGCCTTTTTTGATGATGCAAATGTTTTTGAGTTATTTATTTTTGAGTCCTGTACGTAACTCTAATTAAGTCATTGGTTCACCATGAGGAGGTTTGGGTAAATCACTTCTCTGGTATTCTGCCTTGAGTGGCAAGGTTTGCTCTTGTCTTCCTCTACTGACCCACAAAAGACGTCATGTTACTATTGTCTGGCACGCAGTAGGGCTGTTTGCTTTTGTGTTGTTTGTTTTGAGATTAGAGTTCCAACAGTCCAGGCTGGACGCGAACTCTTGATCTTCCTGCCTCTGGTTCCCAAGTGCTGGATTCCAGGAGTGCGTCACCACACTTGGCTTTCCGTATATTTGCTGAGTGGAGAGGTATGTGACTGAGTGGCCGGTCTCTGGTCAGGGACACTGAGCTGGCCCTCAGCAAGCACAGATGAAAGCGCCTGCAGCATACAGCCTTGAAACGTTCGGATCCCTGGTCCCCGATCTTCTGCAAGCCCAGCTGTGTCCCCATCTTGTTTCCCCTTGATCCTGTGGGTCAACCCACAATTGCTCCGGCACTGGTCTCTCTCTCTCTCTCTCTCTCTCTCTCTCTCTCTCTCTCTCCTCAGTTTTTGTGACGTATCACTCAAAGTTCTAATACAAATTTCCTTATCTTCACTCACACTTCGGGAGAAAGTCAGAAGAGGGATCCTGCTTGAGAAGAATAAGGCAGCAGACAGACTGCCCCACCCCTCCCTTGTCTAAAGCACGAGCCGGTTTCCTACCCAGCACTGACTGTGGGATAACTCTGGGCAGCCTATGCTTGCCTGGAGCACAGCCTCATCACCTGTTGGGAGGGATGGAACTGGGTCCCCAAGGCTCCCTCCATGTTTAACAGTACACGGGGAAAGCTTCTGTCCACGCCGGGGTTGGGAGGCAGGGCTTTATTTTGTGGTGAGGGGTCGTAGGCCTTAGATGTGGTTGTGATTATCACCATGTGGCATTCTGAGACCGTGGAGTCCCTGATGGGTAAGCTGCAGGCTTATTAGGCTCCTTAGCAGGTCGCCAGGGAAGCTGGGTATTCTGGGAAGAAGGGAGGGTGGGGGGCGAGGGCCGGAGAGGACCTGGTACCCCTCTCACACTGTGAGTGGCCTGTCCTTAGCTGTCCCTCAGTATGAATCTGAGAAACGGCATTCTCTTCTGCATCCACAGAAGGGACATTCCCTGAAGATCCTAGGGACCCTGCAGAGGAGGCCTTAGGGGTTTTAGGCCCCATCGCCAGTGTCTCTCTGCTTATAGACCCTCTCTCCCTGGTAACCTGACGGTTGGCAGGCACTGAATAGTCGAACATACCATTCAAATTTCCAAGGGGGTTGTGATGGGAGTCCCAGGCCAAGAGGCAGTTAAACCCTCTCCTGCCCTGACCAGTGTTTCCACACATGAGAGGCTTCCAAGGAGACAGGCCAGAGCGAGCCAGGCAAAGGCCTCCTCCCTTTCTTTCTCACTCAGTTGCTACCTCTACACTCCCCTCCCCCACACAGGCCAGGGCTCTCCCAGCAAAACCATGCCCAGGAGGAAAAAGCAGAGGGGAGAGCCAGTCTGCTGCAGGCTCTGCTGCACAACCTAGGGTCACAGCCAGCCGCCCGCTGGTACACCTTGGACCTCCTGGGACAGGAGACTGCGAATACAGACCTCCAAGGGTAGGCCATGAGGTCAATGCCGGGGGAGGGGACTGCAGAGGGAGCCAATGTAAGAAGTGGGGGAGACTTTATTAGGAATTTGGGGGACTGTGAAGGCATGCTCAGATTCAGGGAGTCCCTCTATTACTCTGAGAAAAGAAATAAGGCCCAGTAAAGGGAATGGTTAAGCCAAGGCCACACTTTCTCTGTGGGACTCTAAGAGCGTGTTGAGATGTTTTCAGAGGAGGGTTCCAGTAGGAGGGGGGCTCCTTGCTTGGACTTCAGGAGAACTCCCTCTGGAAGCAGCGGTTCTTGCTGACAGGCAGCAGGGAATCCGGCAGGTTTTGCCTCAAGCTCCTGGGCCTGGTCTCCAGCTCTCCAGTGTCACAGACTGCCACTAGAGTGTCTCGGGTCTCCTTGCAGAACTGGCCCTGGGGCCTGTAGCCTCACGGCTTCTCTGGGTTCTGAGCTGGTTGGATGCAGGCCTTAGCTGGGACTGCCTTATCCTTACTGGGGCCAAGCGTTGAGAGCCAAGGGGGCAGCTACTTTCTTTCTACCCGGGATGGCAGTGGGTACACGCCATCCCTGCTCCACCCCGGATGCCAGGAAGCGGGGCTCCATGGACGCTGGTCACTCAGTCAGAGCGCTTTCCAGGCCCAAGGCCTGGAGGGTGGAGACCCTTAGCAGTTAGACAAGCATCAGAATTTCCAGCCCGGAGCAGCTGCAAGGGCTGGGAGGGGTTGGGACAAGGGTTGGGTGGCAGGTGGGTGGAGTGCCCTCAGTCAGCCGTGCCCAGGAGCCAGGACTTAGGCCCCGGAGCTGCTGGTGAGTGCCCAGGTGGGACAAGGGCTCTAGTTAGGAGGCTAACGGGGCTGGGTGGCCGTGCTCCCTGATTTCCCATAGCTGCAGGGAGGGCCTTGCTGGGACGGAGCCTCCTCTATGGCTTGGTTTTGGTGCTAGAACCTGAGGGAGATACAAAGTAAACCGGGGAAGTAGAAGCTTTTCTGTTCTGTTTCTGCCTCAATATCTGAAACTTCATTCCAAAATTTTTGGAATCAAGTGTGTCTGGCATTTTGTAATACCTTTCTGCTCTGTGCTCCAAACGATGTTGTACTGGTTGCTAAAACAGCAGGAAGGTTTGTCTTAAAAAAAAAAAAAAAAAAAAAAAAAAAAGCTTGCCTACCTCAGTGGAGAAGCTTGAGAAGCCAGGGCAAGACTTCCACTCCCCAAGGGCCATCAGCCTAGGCTGTGGGGGGAGCCAGGGCCCCTCTTGGAGCTGTCCATCACACTACCCACACTGAGGCTTGGCTACTAACTGTCCCCTTTAGCTTGGTCCTCTGTCTACGTGGGCCATCTGTGGAGTGGGGGATGGGTCCTCTGCAGGGATGGTGGAAACGTCCAGCAGGCAACAATGTTTCTGCCTTCACTCTGTCAACTCCTTATGGGTTTTATTCCCAGGTGTGTCTGAGTGGCTCGCTACTGGGCTCAGAGTGTGTTGGAGGCTTGAAGGGGGGCAGGCGTGGGGCTAGGAGTCAGGACACCTGGTCCTTTGCTTGACTGTGTGGTTTGGGTTTTGCCTCTTATGCTGGGCCTCGGTTTCCCTGGAGGCAGGCTAGACTGCATCAGGAAGTAGCAACAGAAGTACCCTTGGATCCGGGCAGGTATGTGGTGGGGCGGGGGCGGGGGTGTGTGTGGCCAGCTGGGGCCAGTGCCCTATGTAAAGGGGATATCAGAGAAGCCAATAATAAAACTGACACGTCAAGAGAAGCCAGGGCACGCAGATAATCTGGAACTCAATCAATCAATCAATCAATCAATCAATCAATCTGCCTATCTATCTATCTATCTATCTATCTATCTACCTACTTACTTATCTATCCATCCATCCATCCATCCATCCATCCACCCACCCACCCACCCACCCACCCATCCATCTCTGAGTCTCACGTAGCTCAGGCTGATCTCCAATGCAACCAAAGCCTGCCTTGAACCCCTATCCCCTCCCGCCCCCGAGTGCTGAGATTACCGGCGCACACCACTACCCCTGGTTTGAAAACCTCATTTCGACCTTAGGCTACGGCTAGGGGGCCCTGCCAGCCCACCACAGCACCTCACACTCTGACTTGTGCCTGATTCTTTAACTGGCTTGCTGACTCTCGGGGCTTTTAAGTTTTAAGACTGTACGGTAATTGCTGAGAGCCGATTATAAGACGCCAGAAAGCTTTCTATATCCCGCGTTCTTCATGGCAGAGGTGCAGGGGATGGCAGAAAGTAGTCCCCAGTACGGACCTGGTCCTATCACTAATCAGATGTATAAAATGCCTCTCTATGCTAACCTGTGACAAGCCATCAAGGGAATGTGACCAACTGCCCCGCCCCCACTGGCTTGCTCCAGGTAAGTCTCACTTGTCCCTGTGTCCCTGTCGGGGATGCGGCCGCTCTGCTCTGATTCCCTGTCCTGCCCTTGCAGGTACCATGAGCACAGAGGCCTCCAGCCTCCTTAGCCCTCCAGCCTTCCTTACGACCCCTGCCACGTCCGGGACTTCCACCCAGGCTGCCGACCCTGTACCGATCCTCATCGCCCTGGCCTGCATTTTCCTCCTCCTGGCCACTTGCCTGCTGTTCATGATGCTGTGCAAGCCGACTGCCCTGGACCCCGGCCGCCAAGGGGCCCGGGAGTGCATGCCACATCACCCAGTGAGCCCCAGCGAGCCCAGGCTCCGGCTCTGGAAGCGCCTGGGCTCACTGCGACGCTCTCTGCACAGCTTCCGCCGGGGCAGGCCTGCTAGCCAGCACTGTCCTCTGCCGGGCCTTGATGACCATCGAGGTGACTATGACTGGACTGAAGCCACCAAGATGTGACACAGTGCCCATCCTGTGACACACGGGCTCACCCAAGACCATCCTGCCTCTGAAGGAACCTGGCACCACGGGCCGTAGGACTCTGGACCCCTAAAGTACCAGTATTTCCCTGTGTGTCTAGTCTGTGTCCTTCCCCAGAAGACTCTGAAAGCTTCTGATTCTGCTTGTAAACAGACCTTTGGATCAAAGCCTCTGGACCTTTATCCTGGGCTCTGAGGTATAACTTAGGGCACTGGGGCACCCATTTTGGAAGTTAGGTATCTACTAATTCTAAGAATAGTACCCTTTTGCTCCTCCAGAAGCCTTGTTTATCTTCTGAAGATCCAGCTTAAACCAGTTGCTAAAAGGTCCAGATGCCTCAGCGAAGTGGGATATTTGCATACCCGCATCTGTGCTAACCCAGGGAAAGGGGCCCAGAGGTCTCTTTCTTGATCTTCCTGCCCCTTCTCTTGGGTCTTGTTCATTGCCAGCTAGGACACTGGTAGGGATCAAACCATGAGTATCCTTTGGTGGCACCTGTCAGGACAGCTTGGGAAGACCTGAAGACGGAGAAAGATGTTCCCTACACACTGAGTGTGGAAGACCACACTCGTAATGCCAGCATTCAACGGGCTGGAGTAGGAGGATTGTCTAAGGCAGCCTGAGCTAAAGATGAAATCACAATTCAAGTAAAATCAAAATAAATCAGACAAACAAAAACTGTTGCCACCGTGTTAGCAGGCTAGCCACTGTCAACACCAGAGGTGATGCCACCTGGCCTCTGAGGATGCCTGGCAGTGGTGCCATGCCTCACTGGGAGAGAGGTGGCCTCCTCTCAGATAGTGTGGACCAGGCCTCCCAGGACAGCTGGACGGATCAAGGCTAGGTGTGCTCTCTGTGGTGTGGCAACAGCTTCCTCAAGGGACAGGTCAAAGCGGGTTCACTCCAGTGTGGTGTGGGCTGCCTGCTGGGAATCCCTCCTCTCCCCTTCTAAGGCCAAGGCCTTCTGCATCTTAGACTTGAAGACGGGGCAGAGGGAACCGGAGATGCTTAGCTCCTGCCCCAGAGTCAAGTGATGCAGGAGCCCATCACTGGTCTGCCTACCCTACCCAAGGGAAAGCCACCTGAGCCTTCCCAAGGACTAATCTCTGGTTTGCTGTTACCTGGTCCAGAGCAGTCACTGCCTCCCCTGTGTCCACGGGATGTACCCACTCCACGGTGTGCAGCACCGACTCCGAGGCGTGCAGCAGGGTCTGGGCACTTGCTGCAATTTATAGTTCGAGCCTCGTCCTGACCAGACACTCCGGGCCACTGAATGATACTGTCCTTCCGGTTCACGGTTTATGCTTTCCTGGTACCAGTATTTCGAAGCCTTCTTTGTTTTCCAATAGAACTGCCCTCTCTCTCAGAATTACTCGTATCTAATCTGTATCAGGGAGCATTCAGTCTTGTCTGTCTTCTTTCCTATGAGCTTAGGAGCAGCAGGGAGCCAGATCTTGTCCCAGTACTCGCTGCTGTTCCCCATTCACCAAGGCAGCAGGTATCAGGTGTGAACTTGACCCACACTGATTTCCCAGTGTCCCCTGTGACAGTCCTAAAGAAAGGTAGCTCTCCAAGCATGCTATGGAGGTAAGGTCACTGTGCTTTGCTCCTGGATCCCTATGACCTCAGAGAGGGAGGGGTGCATCTTTGCAGGGCACTTCTAAGGCTTGGGAGAAAGTGTCCTGGGACTCTGAACATCTGAGAAACGAGGAGAGCAGGGGTAGCCCCACGTCACTCTGGGACTCCAGGATGTGGACCCAAGACTTGTGAACATAGAAACCAGCATTTCAGGGCCGGAAAGAAAACCAGCTTCCTCTCCAAATCATCTTCAAACAACCCAATACCCCCCTATCCCCCCGCCCAGTTTCTTCAATTCCCTGAAACATCTCAGGCTAAAATGTAGGAACGAGGCTCACTCATGACCTGCTATGACGTCTTATTTTGGGTGGGCTGGGGTGAGCTGAGAGTACTGAGCAAGGGTGGAGCCCTACTGCCTCATGGTGGTGGTGGGGCTCTAAGTCTTTCTTAGCTGAGGCCAGAGGACGGGACCCATTTCCTCTGCCCTCTGGAGCCAGATGCTGGACGCCTCTGGCCTTCATGGACTCTGTGGAGAGTGGGCTTTCTGAGCCTCTCCTGCCGATTCACAGTGCCACACGGAGAGGGAGACACACTCCGACTCCCTACTCTCTCTTTCTAGCCTGAGCTAGGGAACAGGCTGTCGTGGCAGGCCCATCTTTGCTGAGTCGGCTTACCCCTGGAGTGAGTGGGAACGCTGAGGCTGGGGAGATGGGCCATTCATTCCCTGTCTTCCCTCCCGGCAACTGAGAGTCCCCCCTCCGTGTGTGTGTGTGTGTGTGTGTGTGTGTGTGTGTGTGTGTTTCCGCGCGCGCGTGTACTTCGTTTTCAGGGTCCTCCTCCCTCTGGGCCTTTTAGTTGTGGCTCCTACGCCGGGCCAAGGAGCCCTTTCCTCTGCCTGCTTTCTTCTAAGAGGGGAGCCTGGCCAAGAAGCCGTGAAAGCCGCTCTGTTCTGGCCTTGCTGAGCCCTGGCTCTCTCTCTCTTTCTCCCCTTGATTCCTTTCCAGGAAAGAGTTACCTCCCTCTCCCCACTGCTTTGAAAGGCTCTGGGGGAGGCCAAGGTGATCCAGGGCCCCAGTCCGCAGCTAACACAGACTGCGGCCCACTCTTCCCAGAAGGGAGGAGGGACCATTTTTCTTGACATGCAAGCCACTTCCAGCCCACCCTGGCCCATCGCTGGCCCCACCCCTTGTAGCCCAATGCTACTGAGCCAGCAGCCTCCCTCACGGGTGGAGCAGAGCCCTGCCTGGCCCGAGCCCGCCACCTACCTGCACGATGCTGTGGCCCTCTGGGATGTCTTCTGGGACACTGGCCTCGTAGCTGCTTTGCAGGAAGATGGGCCGGTTGTCATTCACGTCCAGAACTGTGACGAACACGGTGGCCGTCCCTGTGTGCCGCTTGCCGACGGGGCCATTGTCTGTGTGTGTGTGGGTGGGTGGGGGGTGAAGAACAGGCATTAGAAGCTGTGTACTCCAGGCCATCAGCCAGAGTTACACAGTCCCACACCAGCCTCGAGGGATGGTGGCTCATTGCCCTTCCAGATCATCCGCAACACTAACAACCCCCCAGAGCTGACAGGATGCCGCGTCCCGGGCAGAGACGCGTCTGGCTCATTCGGTCCTCACAACAACCTAGGGAAGCAGGCAGGATTCTCCTTTCCCACGTACAGCCGAGCTAACCAAGGCACTAAAGAAGGCGGGGTGAAGGGTCGAATCTTCCGGGCTTATGCACACGATTCATTTCATAAAAGGGGCCTTTGGAGACACAATTAAGTTGAAGATCTTGAAGGGAGGTCAGTCCTCCTAGCCACTTAATCAGTGATTAAGTGACTTAGGAGATACTGTACTCTGATCACAGTGTGTGCCTGTAGCTCCTCATGGGAAGCCAAGACAGGAGGATTATTCGAGACCAGTTATTTGAGTATGCTTATCTCAAAAAAAATACACCACCAGCCGAGCAGTGGTGGCGCACGCCTTTAGTCCCAGCGCTTGGGAGGCAGAGGCAGGCAGATTTCTGTGTTTGAGGTCAGCCTAGTCTACAGAGTGAGTTCCAGGATAGCTAGGGCTACATAGAGAAACCCTGTCTTGAAAAAACAAAAAATTAAAAAAAAAAAAACCCACCACCAACAACAAAGATAAGGTCAGGTGAGGTGGGGCCGTGAACCACCAGACATGGGAGGATTCTTCCCTGAGGCTATGAAGAAACTGCAGCTCTACGGACACCTAGAACCAGAGGTTCCACATCTGTGCTTTTTTTTATGCCACGCCCCCAAAGGTAGTGTCTCCCTATACTGTACTCAGGATGGGCAGAGAGCAGAGCAGAGAACACAGCCAGCCGGGCACGGCTGCGCTGGGAGGGGCAGTTGGTATCTCTGGCTCTAGAGATAGCTCTTTCACACCCATGTCACCTTAATTTGTCCCAGCAAGTCCGGGACCCACACAGATGATGAGATGAACGTAGCCCTGCTGACGGAGCCAGGACGCTGGGAGAGGTGAGGGGCACGGGCAAGGCACCTTAGGGGCAGGTGGTTGTTAACCCCAGTCACAAATGATGGGGAAAATGTGGGCTCAGGGGACGCCTGGTGCGTCATTCCTCAAGAGACTGAACGTCTGAATTTCAGAATAAAGGCTCTGAAAGAAATGATCCCCACTAAGTATTACTGTTCCTTAGCAACACTGGGTTGGCCAGTTCACCATGCCTCCAGGGTGAGCTTGATCTTCAAACCCAAGGCATGCTGGGACTCGGCCAGCCAGGGTGGGCACAGGGAACATGGCCCCACCTGGGAAACCTGCTGAAAGTCCTCCCCAGAGGATCCCACTCTTGCCCACTCCTGTGTGTCCCAGCCCTGGACACCCCCAGTGAGAGGGGTAGTTGGGTTGGCTGGAAACCAAGAGTGACTTTGTTTTTCTCCCCAGTTGAGCGTTTGCTGGGGTGCAGGTCCCTCACCCCAGGGTGGCCCCATTTCTAGGCTCTTCTCTGTGGTTGTGGTTTGAATAGGGAGTGGCACTATTAGGAGGTGTGGTCTTATGAGAGTGGGTGTGGCCTTGTTGGAGGAAGTGTGTCACTGGATAGGTGGGCTTGGAGGGCTCCTGAGCTCCGGCTCCGCCCAGCGCTTGGAATCCAGCCTCCTCCTGGCTGCCTTCAGATGTAGATGCAGAACTCCTGGCTTCTCCAGCACTGTGTCTGCCTGGATGCTGCCGTGTTTCCCACCATGGTGACAATGAGAACCTCTGACACTGTAAGCCGGCCCCAGTGAAGTGTTTGCCTTATGAGAGTTGCCTTGGTCATGGTGTCTCTTCACAGCCGTGAACCCTAAGACACTCCCTCTCTTCTCAAGGGCCCTGCCTCAGCTGAGGATGCTGAGCTGGGAGACCTTCATAGAGGATGGGACCAAAGCCCCCAGCTGGCTCTAGCTGGGTGATGGCTCTCCCCAGAAGGCAGTGTCTCCCCAGGCTGCACTCGGGATGGGCAGAGCAGAGCAGGACAGAGGCAGCGGGCACAGCTGAGCTGGGAGGGGCATCACGGCTCATTCCTGCTTACCCACCCAATCTCCACGAACACCTCAGAGGGGGCTCCTGGGAGGAGCAGGGGCCACTGGGGATGGGAACCCAGGCCTTCCCTCCAGAGAAGCACCCCAGGGGCTTCCTACTGCATAGGGAGCAAAGACCAAGCTTTTAGCTCAAGATTCAGATTTCCACATCCTTTCCCATCTGATTCTAGCCTGTGCTTCCAAAGCATGCAATACCTTGGGTCAGTGGCCAGTGTGTACACACACACACACACACACACACACACATATACACATACACACACATATACACATACACACACACACACACACACACACACACACACACACACACCCCTCATACCTTTCTTGCCTGCCCATTAGCACATCCTGCCCTTTCCTGGGAAGACTACACCCAACTCCTCTCCCTATGCTGAGACTTGAAATTACCAATGGGTGGGATTCCGTCTCAGGGTTTCCACTGCTGTGAACAGACTCCATGACCAAGGCAGCTCTTACAAGGACCACATTTCATTGGGGCTGGCTTACAGGTTCAGAGGTTCAGTCCATTATCATTAAGGCGGGAGCATGGCAGCATCCAGGCAGGTATGGTAGGAGGAGCTGAGAGTTCTACATCTTCATCCAAAGGCAGACTGGCTTCCAGGCAGCTAGGATGAGGGTCTTAAAGTCCATGCCCACAGTGACACACTGACTCCAACAAGGCCACACCCACTCCAACAAGACCACACCCACTCCAACAAGGCCATGCCCACTCCAACAAGGCCAGACCTACTCCAACAAGACCACACCCACTCCAACAAAGACCACGCCCACTTCAACAAGGTCACACCTGCCCACGCAAGGCCATGCCCACTCCAACAAGACCACACCTACTCCAACAAGACCACGCCTACTCTAACAAGACCACACCTTCTAATAGAGCCACTTCGTAGGCCAAGGATATTCAAACCTCCACAGACACCCTCACGGTCACCCCCATCACCCTGC
Source organism: Apodemus agrarius (assembly GCA_964023405.1). Lineage (NCBI taxonomy): Eukaryota > Metazoa > Chordata > Mammalia > Rodentia > Muridae > Apodemus > Apodemus agrarius. The sequence continues at coordinate 28,244,979 of OZ030025.1, read as the reverse complement.
CTGTAGCACTAGAGGTGAACAACTTACAGACATACACGAGCACTCCTCACTTCCTTAGTCATAGTGGCATGCCCAGCCACTAGCACAGGCTAGATGGGGCTGGCCATGGCTTGTTTAAAGGCTTCCAAGGTCGAGGCTGGGGAGAGGGCCGGTGCTGCCTTCTCCACTGCTACACTAGAACCCGGGAGGATGCCGAACTGAGGTGGCTATAAAGAACAGCCACCGTGGTCCAGACCACGATGACAACAACAACAACAACACAATCAACGCCCAGGGACAGAGCGAAGCGGGAAGACCAAGGTCCAGCATGTTCCCCCAGCCCTGACCATCACTGCCCGTTTATTTTCATTTTTGATGTTTTAATAAAGGGTCTCATGTAGCCCAGGCTAGACCCAAACTTGCTGTGAGGTTGGGAATGGTCTCGAACTCTTGATCCTTCCGTCCCTCTCGCCCCGGTGTTAGGATCACAGATATGTGCCATCGCGCACGGCTGTATGACGCTCAGATGTCTCTCAGTCTTCCCTCCCTGTTTTGCTTTGTAGCATAGCGGCCGTGTGTCTACACCCTCCCTCATAGGTGGGAGCCCAGGATAGCCACTGCGGGGTAGCCACTCGCTCTGCCGCGCCCCGTGAGCATGGTGGGTCTTTCCTCACTGGCCTCCGCGCAGGCAGTGATTGGGGCAGCTAGTACTCACCGATGGCCTCCAGCACCAGCGTGTACGCAGCGGTGGTCTCACGGTCCAGGCCGACCACGGTCCTCACCACGGCATCCCGGTAGCCCACACTAAACTTCCCGTCCACGTTTCCCGCTGCGGGCAGAAGGGAAGGAAGGCTTAGGCGGTCCAGCAGAGTTCTACAAAGAGACGCAGCACGACTCTCCTCCTGAGTGGGGAACCGGCCCAGGATCCCTCAGAGGATGCTCTTACAGGTGGAGGGCGTGGCTTATATGAGCACCTACTGTGCGCCAGGTACTCCTATTATGGACCAGTTCACTTAACCCCCACATAATCTGAGGCTCTGGACCCTGTCCTGACCTACTCTTGTATGTTGACTCTGGAGCATGGGTCCTGCTATATCGCCCTGGCCTCTCTCACAGAGGAGACTGAGCAGCTGACTTGGGTAAGAAACTTTTACACGTGGCTAAGGACTGATGGGTAAGAAACTTTTACACGTGGCTAAGGACTGACCGGTTGAGTGTGAATTTCCCAGGACCCTCAACTTTGCGGATAATGAGGGACCCAAGGACTACATCTCTCTGGGCAGGAATTCATGGAGGACCAGAGTGACGTAGAGGGGCACGTGGACAGGAGACAGGTGGGCTTGGTGTCCTTGGCCGGCGGTCCCCTTGTTGGGTGGAGTGAGTGAAGGTACTTTCTCTGAGACCAGCGAGGGAGAGACGCCCCTGCGAGCAGGCTGCAGTACCGCACTGTGGCCAGCAGAGGGAGCCGCTGTGCTGTGCTTGGAACAATTGGTTACAGCGATTGACAATCTAGTCCCGTCAAGGCGGGTGAGCTGAAGAGTCACCTTTCAGGAGCTGTTTACATGGTTTGCCCCCGAGAAGAAAGACCCAGAAGTCAACTTCCAGCCTCCTCACAGTGTAATGTATCTTCTGCAAGAGACAGAGCCCAGCTCTGCATGGGGCAGAAGCTCTAGGCTGATGTCGTATGGGGGGGGGGGTCTCACCAACTGTGGCTTCCTGGGAGGGTCGTTGGCTAGGAGGTGGGCGTGAAGAGGAAGGGAGGGGAGGGCCTGGGAGGAGAGCTGAGGGGCTGAAAAGCCACTGTGGCTAACGAAGCCATCGACGACACATGTACCGAGGCTCCCTTGCTGCTGGGGAGAGGCGTCAGGGAGGGCAGTGGGCACACTGCATATGTGTACAGGTATGTATGCACGCGTGGATGTATATATATATGTGACAGGGCTCCAGATGGCTCGTAAGCAGAAAGAAGGGGGTTATGGGACGGCGGAGGGATATGTGTCCTAGTGCCTGTAGGTGGGTCAGGCATGGAAGAAAGCGGAAAATTGTTAGAGCTCGCAAGGTGACAACCACGGAGCATGTGCGCCATTTCCCACGGGGTGTGCCACCGCGGCGGGTTCACTGTCTCCAGAGAGCCAGGACAGGGCCTCGTCAGCTTTACTACAACTCTATTGAACGTGTTCCAGCTAAAACGAATCCATTTAGGGGTTTGCAACCACCTCCCTCTCAACCAATAGTTTTCCTGAGTCCGCGAGGAAGGGTGAACACACATTCCTGTAGTGACTGCTTTGTGAAGTGGGGTGAAGGGATGCCCCAGGGGACACTCTGTCCCCTCGGCCTACGCCCAGTCCACCACCAGCCTTGAAGGTCCCCGGGAACCAGCAGCAAGCCCTCGGGGAGGCCGAGGCCTGGCCCCCCTTCTATGCTTCTGTCTCTGCCCGGTCCAGGTCCCCGTCGGGCAGCAGGGGCCATCCATACCTGTGATGAAGTAACTCAGCTCCGCATTGAGACCCACGTCGTTGTCTGTGCAGTTCAGCCAGACCACTCGGAACTCCCGGGGAACATCCTCTGACACGGACACGTTGTACACGGCAGGGAAGAAGGTGGGTGTCTCGTCGTTCACGTCCAGCACTGAAAATGGAAGGGGACACGCTGGCCTGGGCCCGGCTACCCCTGTAAATGGCTGGGGTTTCCAAGTGGGCCTGGGCTCCAGGGGGCCTCTGTGTGTGTGTGCCATCTGGTTATGAATCCAGGAGGCCTGTCTGGTGGCTGAGTCATCCAGGTTCAAGCTGACCAGAGCTAGCATTACACACACACACACACACACACACACACACACACACACACACACGATCCCTGACTGCCAGATGCCCCCCCCCATGCACTTAACAGAAACAATAGCAATGGCGCTGGGCCTTTCTCACACAGTCCACAGCTCCCACACCCCACATCGTTCTGAGGTGGGCACACTGTAGGTGGGAGGAGAGAAGCCCAGAGCAGCTGAATAACTTGTCTGCGGTCACACAGCGATACAACGGAGGGGGCGTGGTCTTGGGAAACTCTATCAAAGCTTGTGAGTGGGATTGTGGGATCCCAGGAAGCTGGCTCTGAAGTTTATCCTTTCCGAAAATTCAATCTCCCTTAAATATTTGCGTGTCCAGCCTTTCTCAGCTGGCTCCTCTTCCTTGGGCACACAAGGGTGCTTAGGGTGACTCTTCCAAGTGACATGGCCTCCCCACTCTCTGTGGTGTCACTGGGAGAGGTGACGGGCCATTGTTACGACCTATGGTTTTGGCTGAGAGGTTCTTTGTGGGTCCTCTTTGAAGAGGAGGCACACCTCCTGCTGACTATTTGGTGAGGAGGTGGGTCCCCACACTGGCTCCTGGCATCCATAAGGGGTCTTGTATCCACAGGTGAGAGGACAGATGGCTCTGACACCCTTGCTATCCCAGGTCTCAGCTGAGGAGGGCCAGGCTGTGTGTGTGTGTGTGTGTGTGTGTGTGTGTGTGTGTGTGTGTTAGGCTCACTGCCAGCCTGTTTCCGTGCATCCCCCGGATGGAGAATCCAGACGGCCATGCCAGGTTAAGGCCTACACGTATGTCCTAAGGCTGGTCCCTGCCTCCAGTCACACACTGTCAACGCCTCCCATCTTTCTCAGAGCTAAAACCCATACAGTTGGGAGATTGAATCTCATCATACAGGGTGGGCATAACGGCATTCGTCCCCAAGGGGTGAGGAATCTGGGAGCGGAGGCTCCTAGTTACCCTCTTCCCACCATGCGCATACCCTTCCGTGAGAAGCCCTCCGATTCCACACCCACAGAATAGGGTTTTCTTTACATCTGAGAAAGCACCGGCCTGCCTAAGATGGCCGTCCTGCTTAGAACCTTGGGGTCTCAGCGTCAGCCCTGACTGACCCTCTTTTTAATTCCTGTGATGGGAGCTTAGGAGGGACGAGAGAGCCTTGGTGGGGCTCTGGGCTTCAAAGCAGTGCTCAGGTGTGGCCCAAGCTCGGAGAGCATTTTGAACATAGGGGCAGTCAGGGCTGGACCGCTGGGTTTCCTCCTGGAGAGAGAGCCCGATGGCCAGCGAGCGCGTGCCTGGTTGGCGGTGACATCATCCCAGACCCAGCTCCCGGCGGGAGTCACCCCTCACCGCGGATGGTGAGGGTGCTGGTGGAGCTCTTGGTAGGCGTGCCCGCATCGCTGGCCACTACCCGCAGCTGGTACTCGGCGATGCGCTCCCGGTCCAACTCGGCCGTGGTCCTGACCTCGCCACTGGTGCTGTTGATGACAAAGTCCATGCGGGGCATGCCCACCTGCATGCGATAGGACACCAGTCCGTTCAGGCCTTCATCCAGATCGATGGCCACCACCTGTGGGGAAAGCAGAGGCTGTGTGAGGGGGTGGATGTCGGGATGGGCACTTCCCTCCTCCCCCTGAAACAGGGTTTCTCTGTGTAGCCCTGACTGTCCTGGAGCTCACTCTGTAGACCAGGCTGGCCTCGAACTCAGAAATCCGCCTGCCTCTGCCTCCCAAGTGCTGGGATTAAAGGCGTGCACGACCACCACCCGGCGGGATGGGCATCTCTTTCCCAGGAGTGACCTCTCCCTTCCTACTAACCAGAGCTTGGTGCGTCGGACACACCTGCTCCCCTGTGAGCCTCAGGCCTGGCCACTGTCCCCAGGGCAGCCTCTACTCAGCATGAGTGTCAAAGCTGGAAACATCTCAGATGATCTCCAGTCCGGACGGACCGAATGAGACCGGGGTGAGAGGGACTTGCTCAGACCGGATCCAGGCGCCCACGTCTTGTCCTTCAATTCCTGGTATCCTTTTAGAAAGCTCTCCCAGCCTCCACTAGGCCCTGGGCTCCTATATTTTGCCATGGCTCAGAACCTTCCCTCCTTCCCCGGCCCTTAGGATGCCGGCGGGGAGTATCACTCAGCCTGAGGAGCCTCTCATCTCCTAGGCGGTGGCTCTGCAGCCTCCAGAAGCAACTCTCCTCATACAGAAGGTATCCGTGCTATTCTTTAATGCCACATGAAGATTTCCTTTGGGATAAGGTCAGATGAAGCCCCTGCCCGGGCCCCACAATCCCAGCCCAGGTCGGACTCAGTACACAGAGAGTGTCACAGGCTCACACCCCAGAACTTGGGAGACAGGTGCCTAGCCACAGTGAGGACAAGAGGATTGTGGTCTGAGCAAGGCTTTCCCCACTGGAAGACAACAGCCTCATTTAAGTGCAGAGACTGGGCGCGCTTTCTCCATGCTTCCCGGTGCCTTCCAGGGCTGCGGCTCAGCACCTCGACTTAATTTGCACCCTAATCCCTGAAGAAAGTTCTTATACTTGCCTAGCGGAGATCTCTGTTGGTTGAGGTTCTGGGTGGGGCTACAGGGGACAGAGTTTAACTCGGACTCTTCCTGAATCTGAGGTTTCCCCGTTTATGTATTCCCAGTTCCCGTAGCCGGCTCTCATAGCGCGGGGCAACTTCTGTCAAATCTGCCCCAGGCCTCTCTTTCCCTCCTGTCTCTGAGGCCCCCAGAGATCGGTTACCCTCTCCCTCCCCCATCCTTTGGGAATTCCTATTTCTCTTTGGGGGACTGACCGCTGTGCTCGAGGTGGAGGCTCCCCCTGCTGGGGGCTCAGGAGAATGCGCCCAATTTTCAGGGGTCGACCTCCTCATACAGGAAAAGATGCAGGTGCAGGGAGCTAGGGGTCCCAGCCAAGGTCACCTGTACCCTAGTGTCCTGAGAAATAGCCCTGGATTCTTGGAGTGGGGACAAGTGATCCCAGTGTCTCATGTATAAACCATGCCATATACACCGAACTCCACGGTGACCATGCGTGCCCTGCTATCATACGGCTGCACATCTTCAGCACAGGCAGGTCGCCACGACTGCTATTTCCAGTTCTCACATGAGGAAGCGGAGGCTCAGAGAGGTTGAGGAGTGTACTCTGGGTCACACAGCAAGAGTGGTAAGGCTGGGACGTACACGGATACTGGTTGGACTCCAATGCTGCTCTTTTGAGGCGGTGGGGATTAGAACTCGGGGCCCCTTTTATGTGAGGAATACATTCTGCATTGATCACACCTGACCCCAGCTCAAAAGTCCACCATCTCAACCTGGAACGTCTCCCAGAGTTCCTAAGGTGCTCCTGGTAGGACATCATGTTCTCTGAACCAACACCTTCGGGTCTTCCCAGTCTAGAAGGGTGATGGGTGCCAGGAGAGAGGCCTCGCCTCTTCTGGGCCATGGGGCGTTTGGAAGTCTCTTCAAAGCTTCCTTCTGAATGGGAAGGGTCTCATTTCTGTGCACAGTTGCTTGAGGGCCCGCTCACAGAAGGAAATGGGGTTTTTATACAGGGATGCTAAGCTTCAGGTTGTCTGACGTTGTGTTCTAGAACCATCTACAGCTTTCGAGGTTAGCGGCTTGGGGCCAGACAGACCCCGCCAGGATAGGGGAACTTCCTAAGTCAGCTTCCCGGAATCCTGTCCGCTCTCCTCATTTCTGTTTCCGTATGGTCTTATCTCTCCAAATCTGCCAGCTTTTCCAGACTGGGCTCAAGACTCTGCCCCTAGGGGCCTCCCAGACCACCTCAGCCACCACAAGTCCCACCATAAGTGGTTGTCCCAGGCTACTTGGCGTACATCATGTTGGGGGTCTTGACCGGCATCCCTACCCCTCATGAAAATGCTTAGCGTGAAGCACACGGGGATCCCCCTTGGCGCACGGCGACGAGGTAAGACGATGTCTATCCACACTTACTTGGTACACGGAGACCCCTGCAGGCGTGCCTTCCAGAACCTCAGCCACAAAAGGCAGGTTCTGGAAAGTGGGATCGTTGTCGTTGAGATCCAAGAGGTTCACAAAGACTGTGGCACTGCTGGTGGCCTTCAGAGGGGGTCTGCCGCCTGGAAGCACAAGGAAGCGGAAAGCGATGGAGAAAGGGAGGTCTATACAGACCCCCCCCCATCCCGCTCCCCTGGTGACCTGTGAGGAGGTGGCTTAAGCCATGGGTCTCTTCCCAGTTCCTCCCTGCCACGGGGTGCCCTGGGGACAGCCACATCTGGGATGCAGACACCGTTCTAGTCTTAGGAAGGAGATACCCTTCCTGAGCGGGCTCCTGGGACCCCTCAGGACCACCCATGGGGGCATCCCCAAAGGTCAAGAGTGTGGGCGCTCAGGGGCCGTGCGGGCGCCCGTACAGTCCGTGACAGAGACGATGATCTTGCGCATGAGCTCCGCCTCCACGGGGTCCGGGTTCTCGCGGTCCAGCATGACGTGGGTGGTGCGGATCTTGCCTGTGGTGCTGTTCAGACTGTAGAACTTGTTGGGGGGATGGATGCTGTACACCAGGGTGCCATTCTCCCCCAGATCTGGGTCCACAGCTACCACCTGCCCAGGAAGGAAAAGACTGCTTACTGAGTGACATTGCAATCCCTGGGCCCAGACCCAAGTGCAGGAGCAGGAGCAGGTATCGGGCTCTCTTGCCCAGTGAGGGCTCTGTTAGGAGCAGAGGTGGGAGGGTCACGGAATACACCAGTATTCAAGTCTGGGTTCTCCGGCATCTTCACTGATCAGCTGACTACAGGGATGGGAGGTGTCGGGGGGGGGTAGGGATGGGGTTCCTTGGGTAGAGCGCCTGCCTAGCATGCAGGTAGCCCTGGACTCCATCCTCAGTACCACATAAACCGACGATGGTGGTACATGATGCTTTCTTAGGACTCTGGGGTTAGAAGCAAGGGGATCAGAAGTTCTAGGCTTGGGAGCTGGGAAGACTGGGAATCCTGCCCCTCTGCTGAGCTTTGGGGAGCCCTGGGTTGTGGAATCTGAATAGTTATCAGAAAGCCTTTCATTTCTCCCTCTGGCCGGTCCGACGGTTGAGGATTTGAAAAGCCACTGGGGCTCTGTGATACCAAGGCCTGGGCAGGGAGCCATTAGCTGGGCCCTACTTTTGCAGGGGTGGAGTTGGGGGTGGGGTGAGCAGAGTCCAAGCCATATGGGACAGGCTCAAGGTCACACAGCACCAGCCTTGGGCCGAGCCTGTTCCCTCTCCGGTAGTCTCCCGGAGTCCGGGACAACAGTAGCTGTCACCCCCTCCATCCACAGAACACGATGGCATCGTGGTGGGGGTGCGGTGGGGGCGGGTGTCTGCAGTCCTAGGGGCTGCATCAGGACAATGTCATTAACTTCACGCTACGGGGCAGTGACAGCCAGGGTTGGTCAGCTGCTTCGTCTCACTTGGTGTGAGCTTTTATGCTCTTGCAGCAAAATTGTCCCTGCTCTGGCTTAATCCCTAGCTGAGGTGTCTCTGGGGGTCACTAGACCAGAACAGATAGATATATGACATGTGGCCAGGGGTTCTACTTGTCGCGGGCTCTGGGGGCAGGGAGAGAGGCTTACAGGCGCATGCCTCACCAGCGAGGCTCTCTTCAGCAAGGGCGTCTCACTCCAGACTCCCCTTATCCTATATTCTCCCTAGCCTTGTAGTAACTGCAGGGTACAGAGGGGTCCCCACCTTCCAGCCCTTCACTGTGCCATGACCGTATTGTCTCCGGCCTCTATGATGGGCCCCCATCACCCTATTTTACAACCGGGGACAATTCATCCCAGGCATGGTCAAGCCAGGCTGCACGGTGTCACTGAGGGGCAGGGAATCAGGTGTCCCTCGAGTTTCTGTGTGCCTTGACCATTACAAAAGGGACACGCCTCTTTACCCCTGTTCTTCCGGCTGGGTTCACTCCTGTTCTTCCGGCTGGGGAAACCAAGTCATGGAGCCAAAACAACCCAGGCCAGGTAGGTCAGCACGCGTTGTCCATTCATCGCAAGAGAAACAGTGTGGCCTGGCACACCCAGAGAGCTGCCCCCTACTCTAGCTGTGAGTGGCCTTCGGTCATGGGGTGGGAAGGGGGCCTGGGAGAAAACAGAGGCTGAGGCCCTGCCGGGGGGTGGGGGCTCCTCCTGACGAGTCTGTGGACTCACACTCTCCCTCATCTATTCCCCATTTCACGCTCGTCATTTTTTTTCTCCCGCCTGACGGGGGAATAATTCTCTCCCTCTCCCTCTTCTTTATTTTGCTGGAGGGCGTTGAAAGGCTCTAAATCAATGCCCATCAGCAGGTCCTTGAAGGAGGCCACAGGAGGAGTAGGGAGAGCTGGGTCCATGCTCGTTGCGGGAAGAGAGAGAAAGACAAGGGAGACATCCAGCCTGCAGTGTAGGCCCATCAGGTAGACACCTCTGGAGCCCACATGTCCGACATGCCGAGGCCCGGGATGCGTGTGCTCTGTCAGCTCAGAGGGACGGAATGAAGGGACACAGGTGCATCTGCCAGAGACCCGGAAAGCCTGGTCCCCATCACTTTGGGCTTTGGAGTCATGGCTGTGGCTTAGGTTACAGTGGCCCTTGGGTCACCAGCAGACTCTGGGCTTGAGGCAGAGTCAGTGCAGACACAGACAGAGACTGAGTGGAGATGAGGCAAAGCCTCCACCCCAGCCGCTGAACACAGCCTTAAAAAGCGAGCGTGGGAGATGTATCGCTTAGCTGGGCTGTGCCAGGCGAAGTCTCCACAGTGAGCCAGACAGCGAGACACTGCTGACGGCGGCAGCTGCCAGGTCTCAGTGCTTTGGGCATCTAGACTAATCACAATCCGACACAGGGAACTGGGGTGATGGCCCGGTGGGCAAAGCAGTTGCCACTCAAGCCCAGGGACCCAAGTTCAAATCCTCAGAACCCACATAAACACCAGAAGCAAAAGCACAGGGTATGTGACGGCAGACCCTTGGGGCGGGATGGAGGCAGAGACGGAAGAACCCCTAAAATCTCTTGGGTCAGATAAGCCTGGAGGGTGGGGTGATGAACGACAGAAGACCCCGACTCAAAACAGGTAGAGTACAATGTTTGACAGCTGAGGTGGTCGTACATCACACACATACACAACACAACAGAACATATATATACCCACAAGATCTGACCACGGCAGTCTCAACTGGAGACTCTTACTAGCCCTATTTTCTAGGGATTGGGAGGGAACACAGAGAGGGTTGGTAACCCGCCTAAGGCCACAGAGCTGACGACTGGTGTCACTAGAATTGGAACCCAGGTTCTTTGGTACCAGTAGCTGCCCATTTGTCCTTACATACAGGTAATTTGACAGATAAGCCAGGACTGTGGAATTTCTCAGCAGGAAACAGTTTGGAAGGGGGGACAGGGGACAGTGAGCCACTCAGAGGTGGCATTTTAAGTTATTATAGAGGGAGTGGGTGTGGCGGAGGTCAGGAAACAGAGAGTTGTGGGTAAGAGTGCAAGCAATGGAAATGTCAGAGAGTGTGTGTGTGTGTATGCGCGTGCGTGTGCTCATGTACAAGTGTATATGCATATGTGTGCATATATACACATGCATGTGTGTGTACATATCACATGCAACTGGGAGTTCTATCAAGTTCTGGAACACATATATATACATGCGTATATGTATATATGTGTATATATGTGCTACTGTGTGTGCATGCATGCGCATGACGTTGTAGGTTGGATGTGTGTGTAAACGTGTTTTTCTTAACACATCTGTGAGCTCATGTATGTGTAGGCATGTGGTAGGTGCGGGAAGGTAGGTCGAGAGGCAGGCCAGTCCCAGCCAGTGTCGCCTTCTTCCTGTTCCTTGGCTCTTCACTAACCATTCTCTGTTACTGCCACCTTTCCCGTGCCTAACCACAGCCCTCCCTCACCCAGGCTACAGGGATTCCCAGGCCCTGGGGCCTTGTTGAAGGCATTACGTCTGTGAGTCATGAAACTTAAGCATTTCTACGGTGATTCCTCTTGACATGATTATCTGTGGCCAACTTGATCGATGAAGAAGCCACCTGATTTTGGGTTTCTTGGTGCTCATCTCACATACAACTGGGAATTCTATCAAGTTCTGGAACATTCTTATGTCTAGAGACTCTAAGTTAGAATCTGCCTTTCCATGGAATTAAACGTCTACAAACTCTACATTTCCTAACACCAAAGCTGCATATTACATTTGCTAGCTGCTTAATATAACACGGTTTTCATTTTGACTTTGCTGTCTTCTTCCTGAGACACTCACGGCTTGTCGCCCTGTGTCTGCCATGTTGCCTGAGGCCTACATATCTGCTCAAGGTAATCACGGACAGGTCCTGTAGGCTATCGGTGTGTGTGTGTGTGTGCATGAGTGTGTGCATGTGTATGTGTATATATGTGTATGCGTGCATGAGTGTGTGTGTGTGCAGGCATGTGTGGGTGCATGTGTGCATGTGTGTGTGTGTGCATGTACTTGTGTGTGCTTAAGTGTGTGCATGTGTGTGTGTGTGTGTGTGTAGGATAGTTGTCCTTTTCTATCACTCTCTGACACATTTCCCTAAGACAAGGCTTTTCCTGAAGATGGAGCTATGCTGGTGTCCAGCTCCAGCAATCCCGTGCCTGCTGTCATGGTGCTGGGATTATGGGCGTTTGGGTATAAAGCCACGCCCAGCTTTTTATGAGCATTGGGAAATATGTGTGTTAATATATGTGTGTTGTGGGTGCAGGAGGATGTAGGATGGATGTGTGTAGACGTGCTTTTGTTAATACATGTATGAACACATGTATGTGTACGTGTGTGCTAGGTGTCCCAACCAATACAAATATGAAGTGCCATGAGCAGACGCTCTCACCACTGAGCCATCTCTCCACCCTGATGATGCTCTCACACTGGATAAGATGGGAGGCAGTGGTGGGTCCGGACAGAGCACGACCTGAGGCCCCTCTGGAGGCAGACCCTCCACACAAAGCCCTAGTACGAAGCCCGTGGTGGCTGAAGGCTTCTGCAGTCTAGAGAGGAACCCCAGCACCCCACAGAGTGCCTCCACCACTTGGCTCTCAATTTCCCTTGGGAGGAATTTTCCAGAAACACAATGACAGATGGGCAGTTCGGAGGTGGCCATTCCAGTCACTCTTGCGATCCAAAGTTGAGATTATTTTGAACCTGCACCAGGTGCCCACAAGGTGGCAGCAGAGAGCACCTGTGGGATCCAGCGCCTTAGAGGTCCCTGGGAGAACCCCAGCTAAAGCCCCCAGGTTTGAAAACCCATGCACTCTAGATCACCCGCCCTGTGGCTGCTTGGGATTCTCTGGAAGGGGACAGGATGAGCAGCTGAGGACCACTCAGACCTTGAACATGTGGGAAGCACTGGATAACCACATCCCCCCACCCCTTCCCTCTCTGTCCCTCCTTCCAGGTTTCTGCTCTCCCGATCTGGTCCAAATAGATCCTGCCTCTTTCAGGATCTCAGTGAGAACCCTGAGGTCAGGCCCCAGGTGTGGGTGGGGCAGGCTCTCAGAGCCTGAGCCCGTCCCAGTCCACAGGGTTCTCCAGTTCTTCAGAGCCGGGGAGCTCTGCCGGGTATCCTGTGAGTCTACAGGGGGACAGGGGTTGGGCCAGGTGGGTTCTAAGTCCTTACTAAAAAGCCTGCAGGCCTGAGTTCAAGTCCCCCGCACTAGCTCTGACTGGTTCTGGGGCCTTGAGCTCTGAGTCCTGCTGTCAGGGGGGATGTATCCTGAGAATGAGAGAAATTTCATGAGGCATTCTTGGGGTGGTGTAGGACAGATCAGGCATTCAGTCAACAGGACTACTGAGAGATATCAGAATTCAAGTCCATCACAGGACTGTTGGGTGGCAGTTGGCCAGACCTGTGGGAACCAGCCTTCCCTGATGAGGCCTACAAATGTGAGAGTTGGGTAGAGCCAGTGGGCCACAGGTCTTGCCTGTCTTCAGCTGCTCCTGCAAGCCGGTTTCCACTCTGGGGCGCAGTATCTCTGCCCGTGTTTCCTTTCCCTGTTTTAAGTCATATATATCCTGAACGTAGCAGGTACACACAGGACTCGGGGTGAACACCTGGAATCCTCGGCCAGAGAACCCCTGAGGTGAGCTTCAACCCCATGCTGAGGTAGCCCGTGGGGAGGGCTGACATGGGACAGAACTAGCCGGGCCAATGGCTGCAGTGCCTCCCTGGTAAAGGACTTGGGCCAGCCTGGGAAGAAACACCGAGCCCAGGAGTCTCTGGCAGGCCAGGGGAATCCTGGTGGGAACTCACCCACCGAGGGGAGGTTGCCTGGCAGCGGCTGTGTCTCTACTCACCGTGGTCACATCAGAGTCTGGCGGTGTCATCTCTACCAGGTTGATGTAGTAGGGAGCGTCTTTCCAGGTAGGGTGGTTGTCATTGATGTCTAGGAGGGTGACGTTCACCTGTGGACCACAAGGGGCGCTGTGGTGCCTGCCGGCCGACAGGGTCAGGGGCATGCAGGGCTCTGGGTCCCAGGAGCTCTGTCTGGTCAGCTTGTTTCAAGGAGAGCCTGGGTTGTCAGGGAGGAGGTGGGGCTAAGTCCCTGCCAAAGGAGGGGGCTTGGGTGCTGTCCCAGGAGGATGAGGTATCTGAAATCCTCCCTGTGGTCCAGGCTTCTCTCAGCCACTTGGTCTTGGGGGGGGGGAGGTAAAGGTGACCCCCCCACCCCCACTTGAGAACCTGAGTGGATCCTTTGAGCTTCCCAGACTCAGGCACAAATGAAGTGATTTTTTTTCCCCCCGCTCACCTGCACCCAGCTTAAACATTTATAGGGCTGAGCTGTGATTTCAAATAGCAGGGCAAATCTGCACAGGTGCCCGTGGTGGGTGGGGCAGGCAGGTTCTGTAACAGGGAGGCCAAGGGAAGCCAGTGCCAGCCCAGGTCCTCCGGGTGAGGACCACGGAGCAAGGTGATGATGAAAGAGGAAGGAGGGAGCCCGGGGCAGAGTGGGGGAGGGGACTGGAGGTGCCTGGAGCCACAGGTCACCCCACTGTGCTTGTCCCTGTCTCGGGGCCCCTTTGGGCTCCTCACTGTCCTTGTTCCCCCTTCTGCCACCAGGCGCCCACTTAGGGCCCCTGAACTACTCCCTCCTCCTGAGGCTCCTTTGCGGTGAGGCGGCCTTGATGGGCCCCTGGGCCATCCCTTCCCAGAGGCAGGGAAACAGCTCTATAGGTGTTTATAGACCCTGTGGTGGCCAGTCCCCGGGACACCCTGAAGGGCCCGATTCTCGCACTAGTTGGCTCTTCCTCAGGAATTCTGGCTTTGGCTTAGGTGTTCTGGAGAGCATGAGAGGATTCTGGGGTTCACGCCCTCTGCCGCATGCTACTCCCCTGGGCCTCTGGAACAGCATCAAAGTATTATTCCATTGTGCCCTCCTGGGTGTCCCATGTCCTGGTGGCAAGGCCTTCCTTTCCCCATGGGTACTCTCTGCAGATGCCACCTCATAGTGTCTCACCCTGGTTCAGGACATGGTACCCAGAGGCCTGAGAAGGAGACCTGAAGGGGAGCATGGAGGAGGGACCTGGTCATCAGGGAGGAGGGACCTGGTCATCAGGGAGGAGGGACCTGGTCATCAGGGAGGAGGGACATGGTCATCAGGGAGGAGGGACATGGTCAGCAGAGAGGAGGGACCTGGACAGCAGGGAGGAGGGATCTGGTCATCAGGGAGGAGGGACCTGGTCAGCAGGGAGGAGGGACATGGTCAGCAGGGAGGAGGGACCTGGACAGCAGGGAGAAGGGACCTGGTCATCAGGGAGGAGAGACATGGTCAGCAGGGAGGAGGGACCTGATCAGCAGGGAGGAGGGTCCTGGACAGCAGGGTAGGGATGTACTCACTGTGGCAATGCCAGTCTTCTGGTTGTGGCCCACACCCCCATCCACAGCACGCACGATGAGTATGTATTCAGATTTGGTCTCTCGGTCCAGCAGAGACGTGGTGGTAATTTCTCCTGTTGGAAAGAGAGGCGGATGAGTGGGGCAGGGATGCAGAGAGAAGGAAGAAGATGTAGAGACAGACTTGAGAGCTGCAGTTGGCCAGCCGTGGCAGCCATGGCCTGTGTGCCTGAGGGGATAGCAGCTGTGTATCAGAGGGGACCCACGAGCTGGGTGACAGTACCCCACAGTGGGGCAGTTTGCAGATCTGGGGCAGGGGCTGGCAGAGTAGGAGGGTCCCTTAGCACCAGACTCACTCACAGACCCCTCTGGCTTAGATGTGACCCTATTTTTCTGGCTTTATTGGCTCAATCTAGTTGCTTCAGTCCCCTGTGCCTCAGTTTCCATACCCGTCCAGAAGAGAACTGTGACAGGACAATTTCACAGTAGGGCTATTGTGAGGGTCATTTAGTTGATGTCATGAAAATCCTCAGAATAGCCCCAGGCTCCATCTAGGCATACAGTCCCTGGGAGTCCAGTCAGCAGAGGCAGGACGGGGACAGCTCAGGCGGAAGTTCACACGTGCTTTAGCTGTGGCTCAGGCCCGGGCATGCAAGCCTACAGTGTGCAAGCCTACAGTGTGCAAGCTACAGTGTGCAAGCTACAGTGTGCAAGCCTACAGTGTGTGAGCCTACAGTGTGCAAGCCTACAGTGTGCAAGCTAGAGTGTGCAAGCCTACAGTGTGTGAGCCTACAGTGTGCAAGCCTACAGTGTGCGAGCCTACAGTGTGCGAGCCTACAGTGTGCAAGCTACAGTGTGCAAGCCTACAGTGTGCAAGCCTACAGTGTGCAAGCCTACAGTGTGCGAGCCTACAGTGTGTGAGCCTACAGTGTGCGAGCCTACAGTGTGCAAGCCTACAGTGTGCAAGCTACAGAGTGTGAACCTACAGTGTGTGAGACTACAGTGTGCAAGCTAGAGTGTGCAAGCCTACAGTGTGTGAGCCTACAGTGTGCAAGCCTACAGTGTGCAAGCCTCAGTGTGTGAGGTACAGTGTGCAAGCCTACAGTGTGCAAGCTATAGAGTGTGAACCTACAGTGTGCAAGCCTACAGCGTGTGAGCTTCCGAGTGTGAGCTACATAGTGTGAGCCTACAGTGTGTGAGCCTACACTGTGCACGCTACAGTGTGCAAGCCTACAGTGTGTAAGTTACAGTGTGTGAGCCTTACAGTGTGCACACTACAGTGTGCAAGCTACAGCGTGCAAGCCTACAGTGTGCAAGCCTACAGTGTGTGAGCTTCAGAGTGTGAGCTACATAGTATGAGCCTACAGTGTGCAAGCCTACACTGTGCACGCTACAGTGTGCAAGCTACAACGTGCGTGCCTACAGTGTGTGAGCTACAGAGTTCTGAATTAACAGTCATAATATACTTCCTCAGTTACCCATCACTGGTATAATAATACCAGAATTTTTTTTTAGTGTGCAAACAAGTTATTAAGAGACACGTTTCAAATGAACTACAGTCTTTTGTCAGCTGTTTTCGGCCATCCTTTGTTCTTCGGCGTCACAGAACATCAGGTCACCTTGGTAACCCTTTATTTGCTTCTTGGTGCATACGCGCACACGTATGTGTTGTCATGTGGGTGGATACCAATTAGCAACCCTGAGTGCCATGTCTCACAGGGCACAGGACTAACTGCTTAGACTAGGCAGGGTGGCTGGTGATACCCAGGAATCCGTCTGTCTCTGCCTGTCTCCCCAACACTGGAGGACAAGCGCGTGCCACTACGCCTGACATTTTTATGCAAGTTCTGGGAATTGAACTCAGGCCCTCAGGCTGTGTGACAAGCACTTTACCAACGGAGCTGTCTCTCTCCCAGCCCACTTGGTAATCTTGTGCCTGTTAAGTGTTTGGCAAACAGCTCCCCAAAGAGAACAAAAGGCGTTTGTTGATTTCGGTGGTATAAAGACTCCCACCAGGACCAAGTCAAGTCGCGCACACCACAGTCACGCACACCACGCCTTTAATCATGGCTGTGACCAGAGCAGCGGTGGGCCAGCAGAGCTGGGCACATCACTATGGCCAGGACAAGCCCCAGCCCATGGTGTTACCGGGGATGGCTTCTACTTGGAGAACAAAGACCCAGGTGTGAATCCTGTCTGCAACCTTCCTGGAATGGGTGTCCCTGGAAGGAGGCTGAAGCTATTGGAGGCTTGGGTTTTCTCACTGGCAGAAGGGAGGGGCTCAGAACACCTTCTGGTCAGGCAGCGCTGTGACAAAGATAGAGGGTGGAGCCAGGGGATGGCTCCATTAGTAAAGGACCTGCCCTGTAAGCGTGATGACACAAGTTCAATCCCAGGACCATGCTAAAGCCCAGCAGGCTTGGGAACCCCAAGGCTGTGGGAAAGGTAGTCAGCGGGATCCCTGGAGCTTGGTTATGATGGCTCAATCAGTGAGCTCCAGGTCCCCCAGGTTCAGTGAGGGACTCTGACTCAAAAACTAATATGGGCAGTGATTGAGGACTCCTGACAGTCTTCATGTACTAAAACACACACACACACACACACACACACGTGTGCCCATGCATACACACATGTGCACGCACATGCACACACATACACACATGTACACACATACACACATGCACACACTGCACATGCATGCACACACACCTGCATGCACACATACACACACATGCACACACATGCATACAGGTGCACACAGGTGCACACACATGTACATATGTATGCATGCACACTCATACGCACATGTACACACATACATGCACATGCATATGCATGTGCACACGCATGCACACACTACACATACATGCACATACTACACATACATGAACACACACCTGCATGCATTCACACATACACACATGTACACACACGTGCACATGCATGCACACACACTCATATGCACATGTACACGCATATATACATATATGTACACACACCATGTGCATGCATAAACTCACATGCACACATACTTACATGCACACACATGTACACATGCATGCACATGTGTGCGCACACAATGAAGAAACTATATGTGAAACTCGCACCTTTTAAAAACAGATCATTTTCTTCCAGTAGATTGAGAGAGTTCCCCAAGGCAGGCAAGGGCTATGTGGTAGCCATTTTATTTTATTTTATATTTATTTTTTGTTCCTATTGTCTGAGCTGTGTGACATGAGGCAAGCTACTTAACATCTCTGTGCTACCCTGGGTGTTGGGACATTTGGCTCCCTGAGTCCCTTACATTCACGTTCTCTTCCTGACACACCGCCTGTCCTGGGCTGAGTAGGAGCCAGGGTTGGGGGACAGGTGATGAAGGTGCCAGAGCCAGGAACCACGGACTGGCCAAGGTCTGCCCAGGGAGCCATGGTCCTCCCTGGGTGGCATCAGCTAATGAATTACTGGGGCTAGGAAAATTAATCTGTAAAAAGTTTTACACGTGAACTTGTATTCATGATAGATGGCCTTTCCCATCCGGGAAATTGGAATCAATTAAGGCCACCTCTGTGTAGCAGGCCTGGCTAATGCGACCAAGGACCTCAGAGGGAAATGCTCCCACCTTTGGGTCGAGGACATGCTAAGGCAGCAGAAAAGCATCCTTATTGTAGACCCTGGGGTGGGGCTGGAGTCCTTGACCTGCAGCAGGATGTGTGGGTGGTGAGATATAACTCAAATATGGTTTTACTGACCCCCAAAAGTTAACACTTGAGCTCTGGGGTCAGCTGGTCAAACTCTGAGAGACCTCAGTCAAAATTCTGAGTTTGGCTCTTGCCTCAGTTTTCTCATCTGGAAAATGGGGGTGATACTAGAAGGGAACAAGATAGTACTGGGCTCTTTGTGCTCATGAATGGTGCTAAGACACTATCTGAAGGCTCCATATCTGTGGACTAAACTCCACTTGGATCAGAAATGCTTTAAGAATTGCATCTGGCTTGAGCGTGTAGATTGTTTTTCTTGTTACTTATTCTTTGCGCAATACAGTGCAACCATTTTGTTTGTTTTATGAGATGGAGGTCTCACGGGACTGGAGTGGCCTGGACCTTGCTACGTAGCTGAGGCTGACTTTGACCTTCTGACCTGCCTGCCTCTACCTCCCGAGTGCTAGACTACAGGCAGGTTCCACCATGCCTGGAATGGAGCCCATGGCGGGCCGTGTGTGTGTGTGTGTGTGTGTGTGTGTAGTTGTGTGTGTGTAGTTGTGTATGTGTGTAGTTGTGCGTGTGTGTGTGTGTGTGTGTGTATAGTTGTGTGTGTGTAGTTGTGTGTGTGTGTGTGTGTGTGTGTGTGTGTGTGTAGCTGTGTGTATCCCACAACAAACTGTGAAGGGCAGAGAACAACTTTGGGTTTTAATCCTAACTTGCCATCTCATTGGAGATGAGGTCTCTTGTTTGCTGCTATGTAGCCCAGGCCAGCTCGTCTGTAAGCTACACTCTCCTGTCTCTGCCTCCAATCCCAGTGCAGGAGTGCTAGGCTTACAGACATACATCTCTGCATCCATCTTTCTGTGGGTTCTGGGGACGTGAACGTACATTCTCACATTGCCCAGCAAGCACGTCACCACCGGGCCGTCTCCCCATCCCAGGCTAGCTCTTCACACAGAATGTACATCACATTCAGTGTTCTTAGTGATTGAGAAATGACGTAAGGGTGCCGGGAGATATGTGTGGGCTATGTGCAAACACTGTACCACTTTCCCTAAGGGATGGCAATGCTTTGCTGTTCCTGGGATTCACGGAACCATCAGTGCAGACTCTGAGGTGGGGCCCTTGCTTCTTGGAAATGAGGCTTGCTAAGGGGGCTGAGGTGGAAGGAGAGACTCATGACTCTGGCTCTCCTCTTCTGTCCCTGTACACAACAATAGCAGCCATCTTCCTCAAGAGCTTTGAGAGGAAGAGAGAGCAGGAAGGGCAGGTGGAAGGAGAGCCAACCCTGATCCAGGAGTCACGGACAACAGGAAGGTCCTGCTGGGCTACTGGCTGCCCGGGGCAGGGGTGGCAGCATCCTCACACCCTGACCAGGGTGAGCTGTTGCTGAATGGTAACCACAAGGCAGGGACCCTTGTTCCCCAGGCTTTCTAGGAGTAAAGTAGCTAGCTCCTGCCTGCTCTGGCCAAGGCATCACATATGAGCGTGACAGATGTACCTTTCAGGCCTGGCCTGTCAGAGCCGCCTTGTATAACGCCCCTAGTGTTTTCTTTTCTTTTCTTTTCTTTTTTTTTTTTCAGGGAACTTGGAGCCACAACATGGAAGGAACCTGGGTTTAGAATTGTCACGTGAAAAGCTGTGACACTGGACATCGGTCCACACTGCTGTATGTTCCTATTGTTGTGAGTCACTGAGAGTCTGGGGTGAGCCTGTAGGCATCTAGAGTTCCGGGAAACTTACAGAAATGCCCCACCCCCAGAAGCAGGTGACTGGTATGCTCATGCAGCTGACCTGGACCCCAAGAGGACTATACTTTATTCTCCTATGCTCTAACATTGAATTAGGCACCTTCCAAATGAGCACAAGGAACCCCAAGTTCTCCCCAGGCATGCTGAGCAGCCTGGGATCGTGCTCTCTCTCACTCAACTTTCCCCCTGAGCTTCAAGGAGGAGAGAGAGAGTTTGAGGTGGATAGAGTCTTAGAAAGGGCACAGGACAAATGGAACTTCAGATGGGAACCCGAGGTGAATAGACAGAAGAAAAAAACAGGAATGACTTTGTTCTGAACTTCTACAGGCTGACTATAGGTGTGTTTATCACAGTCATCCATCTAGTGAACACACGGTTCTAGTGCACACAACAGCGCTAGTGCACATAATGGCTCCAGTGCACATAATGGTTCTAGTGCACACAACAGCTCTAGTGCACACAACAGCTCTAGCGCACACAGTGGCTCTTGAGTACACAACAGCTCGAAGGCAACACTGGTGCGTATGAAGAGGGACCCAGGTTTAAGACCCAAGTGGGAAGCCATGGTGGAAGGTATTTGGGGGTGAACACACGCCGATGGGTGGCGAGTGTCCGCTATTTGGAAAATGAACAGTTTTAGGCACTCTTTACCCTTTGTGAGGCACATGGTGGACATGTCTGCAGTGAGGTGGCCCAGGGTAGGATGAACAGTTAGCACTAGAGTGATGATTTCAGAGGTGAAATCAGACACTTAAATCCAGCTTGCTGCTAACAGTGGGGGAGGAGACGGTGGTCCCTGACTGGCCCTGAAGGGCAGCCTGATGGTGCAGAACAGCAGGTTTGGGGCTCACCAGAGCGGGCGTTGATGCGGAACTGCGAGGACCCCTCCAGCGAGTAGATGATAGACTCCTGCCCATACTCCCGCGAGCGGTCCAGGTCCGTGGCATTCAGGAACAACACTGTGGCTCCTTTGGGAAGACAGAGAGCTAGGAGGTTGCTCTTCTGACCCCTCCACTCCCTGGCCTCAGATCCTGGGACCCGCAGTGACCGTGACTCTAGGAGTTAGTCTGATAGAGGAGGTACCCCGGGGGCTGAGTGGACTCAGGTCTCCGCAGAGGTGAGGCCGGGCCTGGCATAGGGTCTTCTCCCTTCCCCTCCCCCAGACACCTGGCCCAGCCTCCAAGAGCACAAAAATGTCCCCTGACCTTGCCTGGCTGCCCTGTGGATCAAATCCACCCAGATCCACTGGCTCTCATTTGAGGTCAGAGAAACAAAGAACCCAATGAAATTATCCCACATTTACTGCACATCCCAATTTGGTCCTGTTTTATCTTATTCATGGCAGAACTTATAAAGGACTTTATTTTCTCATTAACATCCAGCAAAGACCTTTTGTCTTTATCTTCTTCCCATCGACATAGAATCGTGGGTTTGAAGAGGGGCTGGCTATGCCTGCAGCCCTGGCCAGACCCCACGAGTGGTCTCTGTCTTATGGTTTTTGGCTGCAGTGCCATCCTGCTCTTGGGGGGCACTCAGGGGTTGGGTGCCATCCCAGATTAGAGCACCATGGCCCTCAGAAGAGCACCTTAGCCACTTGCTCTGCAGATGACCCAACCGAGGTCTACCTGCAGGGCTTCTGGGAAGGCTCCCTGGGAGAAGTATACAGGTGCCAGGGACTGGAGAACTAGAAGCCTCCAAGAAAAGCATGCATCAGGCCCCTCCTGGGTGGCCAGCAGCCTCGGATGTACTTTTTGATTGTGGGAACATGAGATAGGAAGGGGAATCTTACAGAAAGACCTTGTCTTTGTAGAGCGTCCAGGTGGGGTAGGGAGCCTTTCGTAGGGATAATCTTTAGGGGATGCTAGACACAGGAATATGGGGTTTGGCACAGCCTGGCACCCAACCCACTCACCTTCAGATACTGGATTGGTACTCAGGGCTCTGCTCAGACCCCAGTACATAGAAAGGCATCCCTCTAACTCTGGCTATATTGATGTCAACTGTCTCTAAGTTCAGCTGTGCTGGATGCTCACTGTCCCCCACTCTACACCAGGGCTCAGAAGGACCCACAAGGACTGCACACTTGGAGGTGAGGGTGAAGCCGCCAGTCTGCCCCAAGGACAGGGACCCACATCTGGAACTTGTGGTGCTGGCTCAAGGTGGGCCTTCCCTCTTCGGGCTTTTACTGGAATATAATTCAAGACCACCCTTCAAAGCCACCCCGCTAAAAGCCACGGCCCCTGGGATCTGACTCATGGTGCCGAGTCTCAGGACACTCCACACTCCAGACTCTTTAATCCGGATTGTATAATATTAATCATCTTCGGTTACTCTTTTTCCACTGGACTGGCTGCAGATGAACATGACCCAGTATCCAACGGGGGTCTTGCGCATGGTGGCTGACAATAAACCAGACATCCCCAAAGACGTCCCTGATTCGTTATGGACGCCTGGGAAGCTGACACTAGGCACCCCGCCCCCCGGAATATATGGACCAAGACTGCACCTGCCATGACATCTGCGTGCCTTCTGCCCGCCCTCCTACCCCCCAGTTGTACCTGCCATGATGTTCTCCACCACAGACACGAAGTAGGCAGGCTTGCTGAAGGTGGGAGGGTTGTCGTTCTCATCCTGGAAGGGAAGCACGCGGATCAGCAGTGTCGGGAAGGTACTTGGCCAACTACCCAAAGGCAGCTTGGGAAGGGTGGCCCTGAAGGCGTCTGGCCTCTACATATGGCCAGAGGCTAGGATATTATGAAAGCCAGGAGTCCCTCTGCCAGGCCAGGTTGAAGGATAAGTTGGGCAGCCATTGGGGACACGTGAAGGGTTGGGCAGGGGGAGGAAATGAGATTTTGAGACAGGCACTGAGTGAGACAGCCGTCAGCTTGTCTCCAGCGCCCAGTCTCCCGCCTAACAGCTGCACTCCGAGCTTACTCCAGAGGCCTAGCGCCTTGGTTCTTTCGTTCCTCTACAGTGTCCACCTGACCTTCTCTCCCAGCTGAGTCAAGACACAGTGAAAGGTTCTAGAAGCTCTGCTAAAATGAAGAGGGCTGGAGAGATGGCTTAGCGGTCAAGAGCACTGGCTGCTCTTCTAGAAGACCTGGGTTCAATTCCCAGCACCTACAACTCCCTATAATGTCAGTTCCCCGGGGATCTGATGCCATTTTCTGGCCTCTGTCATTAGGCACACAGCTGGTACAGAGACGTTCATGTAAGCAAAACGCTCCCCCCATATATCTATATCTATATCTGTATCTGTATATATATACACATATCTGTATCTGTATCTGCATATATATGTATATATATGTATATATATGTGTATATATATATATATATATATATATATATATATATTAGTTAATTAAAAGGTGAGGGGAGAGGGTTGGAGAGAGGGCTCAGCAGTAAAGAGCACTGTCTGCTCTTCCAGAGGATCCAGGTTCAATTCCCAGCACCCACATGGCAGCTCACAACTGTCTGTAATTTCAGTTCTAGAGGATCTGGCTCCCTGCACGGACATACATGCAAAACATCATGTACAAACCTCCCAAAACATCAATGTACATAAAAATAAATGAGTCTTTTTTTTTTTTTAAGAGCGAAGGAGAAATGCACATCGCAAAGAGACCACAGTGTGCAGGGGCAGCGGTGGTCAGGCTGCTCCCAGAGTCTGGACGGGCTGGAGCTGGGTTAGACAGCCTCGGTGCCCCCCTGGCCTGCAGCCTGGTACCTGCCAGGCCCTTCCTTCCTTTGGTTCAGCCTGTAGCAGCAGCTAGGGATGGGAGTGGGAAGCCTGGCTGAGGGGCTGAACCAGGTAGAGATGAGCCCTGTGTTGGGGGGACACCAGTGCCAGGTGCAACCCACGGCTCCCTAAACCCTTCAATCAGAGAAGCGAGCCTCCCGTCTTTGGGACTCTCGCCATAGCCAACTTCTGCAATCGCTCATCAGAAATTCCTCCCAGTTGCCCTCTTCGCTGACGACGCTCTGGCTCCCCCGACTCCGGCTCAGCTCCGTGCTCCCCCCTCAGCTCCGTGCTCCCCCTCCTCAGCTCAGTGCTCCCCTCCTCAGCTCTGTGCATCCCCCCTCAGCTCCATGCTCCCCCTCCTCAGCTCAGTGCTCCCCCTCCTCAGCTCAGTGCTCCCCTCCTCAGCTCAACAGAGCAGGGAGGAGCTCAGGAGCTGGCTGAGCGTCCCGCCTTTCTCCCCAGGTCGCCATATGCAATGGGTCCCACTACTAGGCCCTCAGAGCTCAGGGGAACTGGGGACTCCTCCAGGGGCCAGAGCTTGCATTTGCTTCGGTTTCTTCTGCATGGACAAGCAAGAGAAAGATGGGGCCGTGCTGCCCGGCCACCCCCCTCTCCCCAGACTGCGGACAACCTGGCCTGCTGCATGGTGTGTTCCCAGAATCCATTGCTCCATTTCTCCCCAAATCTGTCCCCTTGCTCTGTCAGGCTCACTCTCTTCCCGAAGAGCTGGGAGCCTTTAGGAGTCTCCCGACACCCAGCGTCCCCCACAGGCCACCCAGGGCCTCACCCGGGCTCCTGGCAAGGGTTCAAGCGCTTTGGGTATTACCCAGGGAGCCTTCTGCTTGGCTGCACGAAGCAACGTGGAGCCTGTCGGCGACAGAGCACGAGGTAGAAACTTATTAGCGGTGATATTTCCCCGGATTCTGGCGCTCTGCTTGCTATTAGTTCTAATTCAGTGGCTCCCTCTATAAAAGCTTATTGTCCCCTAATGGGAAATCTACAAACCGAGTTTGACTTCTTTATTAAAAACCAACAAGCAGCGGATGAGAAGGGATCACCTGGCTTCTCTCACCTGCTCCTCCTTGCCCAAGCCTGAAGGTACACTATGGTCTCTCCCCACGCCAGCCTGCGTGGGAAGCCTTCTGCCAATTAGTCAATGAAAGCCGTCTCTGTTTTTTTTTTTTTTTTTTTTTTTTTTTAAGGCAAGAGAAAATCCTTTCGGCCAAGAGAGGACGACGCTAAGCAGAGTGACAGCTATTTAAAAAATCACCCACGTGCGAAATCAACCCGAAGGCGGTGACCTTTTCAAGTGCGGTCCTTAGACACGAGTGACTATGTTGTCCAAACGCCCGGCTCGGGAGCCGAGCTGATGTTCTCCGAGAGAGCGCCGCGGTGGCGCCTGTCTTTGTTACCGCCTGCTCCTGCTGCCAGATGGCTGGGCTAGGCTCGAGGGAAGTGCAGACCCTGGGGGCTGTCTCTGCTCACAGTACCAGGAGGATGGGACAAGAGGGGTCTCTTCTGCTTGTCTGGGGCTCACTAGCTTACCTAACTGGAGAGCGGTGGAGCTTGTCATCACTTACCCCTGCTCCCCCCAACACACACACACACACACACACACACACACACAGACAGACAGACACACACACACACACACACACACACACACGTGCACGCACTCACGCACACACACGCACACGCACGTACAGAGAGAGAGTGTGTGTGTCTCCTGCCTGGCATCCAGACAGAAAGGCTATTACCCCATCTTTCATGTACATTGGAAAAGGATAGTTCAGTCTTTGGTTTTGCTGTTTGTTCTGGTCCCCTGGATGGACTGAGGCAAAGAGGCCCTGTCAGGTCTCTTCCTTCCGCTGAGCCACAGAGAACAGAACAAAGTCTGGATTTCAGCGTCCCAAGGGCAGATCACAGACAGCCTGGTTGTCTTAACAGGAAGCAGCAATAGTCCACTGTCAACCGCAGCAGGGCCACCCGGTAAGGACTAGACTTTATTTTGATCTATGGAGATACGATATCAATCTGTTACCCAGGCTCGCTTAGAATTGCCTGCAGCCCAGGCTGATCTCGAACTCACAACTGTCCTCCTGCTTCAGCCTCCCAGGTGAAATAGCCATAAGAACCATACTTTATTTGATAAGACATCTCTGGCTCAGCCAATCCTATTCACGGGGTAGAGGTGGGCTCTCTGAAGAGTACCGGCCTCAGCCACATGCGAGTGAGGATGCCCCAGTTTTCCCAGTCTAAGACTATGGAGGAAAATAAAAGTGTCCGGTCAGATGTTCCTCAGGTGTGGGTTCGGTCCCAGCTCTGTCACTAGCAAGGCCAAGGACACAGTGGTCTTCTTTCCACTGATCTCGGCTTCCTCTCTCAAGGGCTGAGAAGGGACCATGCTACAGGAAGTCCCTGGCTCTATGGTGGAACCAGTGAGTTTTAGTTTCCATGGCTGATATCACCTGTCTAGGCCAGCGTGGACCACTTCAACCTGTCTCCCTTCCCCCCACCCCCACCACGCCCCCCTATCCTGATGAAGTCTCAGTCAATACGCTGCCCCGTGGCCCTGTCTGAGGGATTGTCTTGATGAATGACTGATATGGCCCAGCCCACTGTGGGCGGCACCAGCCCTAGGCAGGTGGGCCTGGGCTGTACAAGAAAGCTAAGGGCCGTGAACCCTACGTGAGCCAGAGGACAAGCCAGAGAAGAGCTCTCTGCCATGGCTTCCACTTCAAGTTCCTGTTTCAGTTCCTGCCCTGACTTCCTGTGACCTGGAAGTGTGAGCCAAATAGACCCTTTCCTCCCCAAGGAGGGCTGCATTTGTTCAGAATGCCCCTCTCCCTCCCCCTCCCCCCTCCCCCTTACTTCCTAGTTCTTTATTTCAAAGCCTGGAGAGTCCTGCTCTACCCCACCCCCTTCAGAGCTCCCATTTGCAAAAGGTCAGGCTGGGCATGCTGTAATTGGCAGGGCGCATGCCTGCCCTGGCATCCGTGATGATGGGCAACACGCCAGGGACTGCCTGCCTGTGTGGGTAACACATCAGGCAGGGACCATAACTGTCCCCATTCACAGATGAGAAAACTGAGGTTCGGAGTGACGAGAAGCACAAAAACACACAGTTAGTGGGTAACGGAGGTGGGTTCTGAGCCACATGCCCCCCAGGAAGAACCCCAAGAAGCACTGAGCCCCTCCTCTTTCATCCCACATCCCGTGGGGGCTGAGGTACCAGCATCTGCTGACTCTCCAAAGTGCCAGGCGTCGTGTGCCTCAAACACTGGCGGAACGGAGGGGGTGGTAGGTGGGAGGGAGGCCTGGGCAGGTCAGGGGGCAATGTGTGGCTCTGAGGAGGGCAGGGTTAGGGGCTGTGATCAGAATGGGAAAACCAAGGCTGGGCTGGGAGGCATGGTCAGGGTCAGAGGTCAGGGTCAGAGGTCATCTAGTGATGAGCACTGGACACTGGGCACGTTCTGACTCTTTGGGGCTACCCTGATGGGTTAAGGCAGGAGGTGGAGTTTAGTGTTTTGGGGCTCCCCTGAGTCTCCCGACATCTCTGAGCTGTCTCTATCTCTGCATAGGCTCCTTTCCCTGCCACCCCAGTGTCCCTACTCCCATGGTCCCCTGGGGGTTTCCTTAGGCATCATGTAGACCCCTTACGACCCCAACTCCACCCTAGTGCGTCAGGAAGGAGGGGGGGTCTCCTGTCCTGAAGAAGACCTTGGAAGCTGGTCCCAGTCTCGGGCTAATTAAATGACTGGTGAGAAGCTGCCCCAGAGGCTGCCTGGAGCTGGCTGTGTGACCAGAAGGCCAGCCGCAAGCCTGCTCTGGGGACATTCCTGAGCTGCGCCCCACCCCCACCCCCACCCCACCCACCCATGCCCCTAGTGCGTCCCAGCTGACATTGCGAACGCTAACTCCTCCTGACACTCTTTCACCCTCCGTTGCAAATAGGGAGGGGGCATGCCGGGGTGCGCTCAGGTGTGTGTGTGTGGGTCCCAGGAGGAAAAGACCTGTGGGCCTTGCTGTTAGACGGCGCTCTGCGTCCCCCCTGCCCGCCCCCAGCGTGGCTGGGGGAGCAGCACACGGCAAATGAAACAGTGTGGAGATGGATTCGGAGACTGATAACTTCAGACAGGAAAGCGCCAGGGTGTAGTTGATATTCATGTCAGACAGGCGGCAGGTTGCGCCCAGGCCCCCTTTCTATCTTCAGAGGACCAGAGAGAGGCAGGAGACGGGAAGAGGGGTCCGGAGAGGGACAGGGAAGAGGAGTGATGCGTTTCCCATCATTCCTTTGGACTCTGTGGATCGTGGCTTCTGAGGAAGGGATCCTTGGCCACCCCCCTCCCCGCTTTCTCTCCCAGATTTGACACCCCAAGGCGTCACATGGTGCCAAAGCAGGGTCACACCCCTCTCGCTGAGCTCCGGGCCGTGGGTCTCTCTGCTCATGCGGGCAGGTGGCTTGGCAGCCGAAAGCAATGGTGTGATGATCGGGGAGCAGGATCTGGGGCAGTTCCAGTGGCGAGGCTACACAGGCCTTTACCGCGAGGCTGAGGCGAGGCCTCTGGTACTCTGAGAGGCAGTCACCACCCTGGGAGAGCAAGGCCGGTGGGCTGGATACTTACAAACACCTCAATGGTGACAGGGACGGTGCTGTAGAGCGGAGGGTTGCCAGCATCCTTGGCCATGACCGTGAGGTATATCAGCCCATTGGGTATCTGTTCGTAATCCAGAGGGCGGCTCACACTGATCACTGCAACAGCAGCACAGGACCTTAATCAGCAGAGTTCGGCCCCCCAGCTACAGCGCTCCCCTTGGGTAGGGGCGGCGTGGCGAGCCTCCTCCCTCAGCCTTGCACGAGCCTCCTCCCTCGGCCTTGCACGAGCCTCCTCCCTCAGCCTTGCACTTCGTTTACTGACTGCCAGTGCCCGGCTCTGGGCTCAGCCACCCGGCCGGCCACTACTGTGGTAACGAGGTGACCTCACAGAACGCGGCTGCTGGGGAAGGCCTCCTCCACCGTCTCCCATTTCTTTAGATGGAGAACTCTACCCTCAAGAAAAGGCTGCAGCCTGCGAAGGCTGGGAGGTAGCCACGCCGACCTGCCCAGAGGGCGGTCCATCAACCCCAGTCACCTCAGGCTTCAGGCTGTACCTGCATGGCTGGCTCTGATTCCCAGACCCAGAGCAAGCAAGGTCTGGCTGGCGTGAGGCAGCTATTGGCCTTGGGGGAGATATGACCTCCGGCTATATCCTTTTCTAGCCACGGGGAGCTGGCAGCTTCCAGAAAAGTATGGGAGAGGGAAGGTGCCCCCACCCCCGCCCCCCAGAGTGAGCGGGTCGTGACAGCAAGGATCCCACCAACTCTCTTCCCTACTGGGTCCTCCACCCTGTCTCCACTCGTACCTCCATAGCCTTCATAGACGCTGATGTCAAAGTAGCTGCCGAAGGCGGACGCATTGACGATGCTGTAGGTGATCAGGTTGTTGGGCGGGGAGTCCTCATCTGTGGCCTGAAAGGAACAGTGCAGTCAAGGCCACCGCGGTGAGCCCACCAAAGCCCTGGGGACAGCTGAGGGTGGCGGAGAGGCAACCCAGATCTTCTTTGGATGACGTAGCTCAGGTTACCTCCTGGCCCAGGACCTCGGGGACCCTCTCGTTCCTCAACAGGACCCCACTCTCTGGCTCCCAGAAAAATTCTGTTCCTTCCACTTGTGGGCACAGAGGTGGGCTGGAAAGTCGAGAGGCCAGGTTGGGGCCTAGAAAGTGGGGCTGGGCTCCCCCAGAGGGTACCTGGCATGTCAATGTCCCATGTTCTCTGTCTCAGATCCCAGCGCCACAGGACAGTGCCTCCCTGGGAGTCAGTCTGTCCCAAGGGTCCATACGGTGATGGCCTCAGGAGTGTGGTGGTAAGAGGAAGTGGAACTTTGAAGGGGTGGGGTCCGGTGCGAGGTGGCTACGTGTCTGGAGGCCCTGACCAGCATGGATTAAGGTCATTTTTGAGGGATCCTGGTTAGTTTCCTCAAGATCAAGGGACGACAGAGAAGGCGTGCCTGCCTGACTCTGTCTTGTTTCCTATCGAGCTGTGTGAACCCCCTCCTCTGATCCACTCCTGATGCTGTCTACAGCACGGCGAGGGAGCCGAGGAGCGCTCGTTAGAGGGCGACCTGATGGACACACGCAGCCTACTTCATGTTCTTTATAATGTAAGCAGCCTCAGCCATGGTGTTCTAGCAACAGCACATGCAGCACATGCAGCACATGTACCATGTAGCATGTAGCATGCAGCATATAGCAAGGCAGAGGAACCGGGCATGTGGAAGGGGCCGGGGCCCAGGATCCTCCCTCCTGATCATCATTCATAGCCTCTTTCCAGACTGTCTCCGACCCTGGAGAGCCTCCAGGGCTTCCCAGCTTGTTGGCTGAACCTGGGGCTAAGCCAAAGGGAGGGGCAGGGTCTCTGGGGAAGCCACGCCAGGCCGGGTGGCACACAGTTTCACCTTTTGTGCACCCGTGCCCACCGCTGGCTAGCTTCAGAAACAGGCTCCAAGGGGAAGCCCTGGGTCCTGTCACTTTGGGCGTGAGCATAGGGCGAGGTGAGGGGACGTGAAGTCCCTGGTTAGAGATCTCTGCCATGCGTGCACGAGGGACTCGCTTCAGGGAAACTTGTGAGGAGCAGAGTCGCCATTTCAAGTGAGCCCTGCTCTCTCCACACAGGCTACGTCTTCCCTGCCCATCTCCCCCTTCCCCCTGCTTTCCCTTGTGTGCTCTTTTCTTTTTTCTTTTCTTTTCTTTTCTTCTTCTTTTTTTTTAGTTTTTTCTTTTTTATTATTATTATTTTTTTCTATATTCTTTGTTTACATTCCAAAGGCTTTCCCCTTTCCCAGTTCCCCCCTCACCATATGTCCCATAAGTCCTCTTCCCCCCCAAACCCCCTCCCCCTGGACTTTTCTTTTTTTAAGATTTAGGTATTCATTATATGTAAGTGCACCGTCACTGTCTTCAGACACCCCAGGAGAGGGCGTCAGATCCCATTACAGATGGTTGTGAGCCACCAACAGTGGTTGCTGGGATTTGAACTTGGGACCTCTGGAAGAGCAGTCAGTGCTCTTAACCGCTGAGCCATCTCTCTGGTCAGCTTTTACAGGTGTGCTCAGGACTAAACTCAGGTCCTTGTGTTTGACCGGCAAGCCCTTTCCTATTGAGTCAATCTCCCTCCCCTCTGGACAGTCTGATGGTCTTGCAAAGGGATTGCTACCACTTATGGCCTTGTGAGGAATGCCGGTGCTTTTATGCTAAATGACCTGACCTCTGGGTTGAGGTAGACACTCTGAAGGTGTCCCTCTGGGTCTCTAGGGGGCAGAAGGTGATGCTTAGCAGAGCCCCGGGCATATAGATGGGAGTTTTAGCAGCTCCTGCAATCACTCAGGGAGAGAGATGACAAATTTAGGGCCCCTGGTCTTACCCTGAGCCGCACCAGCTGCGTGACAGATGGCTCGTTCTCCCTCAGAGCACCCACATAGGCGTCCTTCTGGAAGGTGGGCACGTTGTCGTTGACATCCAGCACGTTGATCCGGACCCGGCCCGTGGTCTCCTCGCCGCCGCCATCCCGGGCAATGACAGTCAAGGTGAACCGCTGGATGAGTTCATAGTCCAGCCGGGCTATCAGCATGATGAGACCCGTGTCCTTGTCCAGTGAGAACCTGCGTTGGGCGGGGAGAAAGGAGGGGACTCCAGGGTCAGAGCAAGCTGTGGATGAGCTCCTGCAGGGGCTGAGGATTGGGTGACAGGCCCCTCTCTGTGAGCAGGCACCTCGGCCCAGGGGTGAATTTGGATAAGAGAGAACTCAGGATACTAAGGTTGCTGGGTCCTCTTGTGGAGCTGACCCTGTCAATTGCTGGAGAGACCAAGCCTTTCGGAAGAGGATGGTAGAATTCTGGGCATCATGCTGGCCAGTGAAACCAACCCTAGCTGGCCCCTCTGGAGACCCACATGAGCCGGCAGGACCATGTGCGTGCTCTGCCTGTTTATCAGCTACACACATTCAAGTCTGGAAGGCCCCAGCTTGCCGGTCAGGGAAGCCCTGGGTCCAGAGATGAGAAGAGAGGAGAGAGCAGAGATGACCAGCGCCCCCCCCCCAACAAGAGCTACACTGCCCTGTGCACACAGCCGCTGCCACACCTCCACCTAGTGTTGCGGTGGCTGTCACAGAGTGTCCAACAAGGCCTGTGACGCACCCGATAGAGTCGATAGAGTCCTAGATGCTTCCTGATCTCACTCATAGACCGTGAGAGCTGTGACAGCAAGCTCACAGCCAGACTGCCTCAGTCAGTCCCAAATGTACAGGCCTGTGCAGTGTGTGTGTGTGTGTGTGTGTGTGTGTGTGTGTGTGTGTGCACAGGTACACTTGTTTGCACATGTGTATGGAAGCCAGGGCTCAACGTTAGCTGTTATTTCTCAGATACCACGCCATGTGCCGTGTGTTTTGAGACGGCGTCTCTCACTGATTTGGCCAGGCCATCTGTCCTGTGGGTACCAGGGCATTGTCCTATGTCACCTTTCCCTGGAATTACAAACATATACCATCCCATTGTGCCTGGCTTTTTTTTTTTTTCCTTTTTAAAACATGGGTTCCTGAACCTCCCCAGCCCTGGGCTACTCATTCTTAGCCGCGGGACTTGCCCTCTGAATTCAACCAGGTCTTTGATCATGTTAACTTCCCAGACCTTCCCTTGCCCTGTGAGGAACTGGTGACGAGAGAGGTGGCCCAGGGCTGGCAAGTCGACTTCCTGGGAGCTGCTGCTTGCTGAGTGCCACCTCCTCGTAGTAAAGGCCGTGTGTCCTGGTGGTAAAGGCCGTGTACAGAGGCCAGGCCCTATTGTCTCCCAGCTGTATGCATTCTGTAGGTAACGTAGCCTCTCTGAGCTGGAAGTGCCTGTTAGATGGACGTAATGAGACAGCAGAGAAGAGGGCTCCCTATCAGTAGAAGAAATAGATGATCCAGGACCCAGGCTGATGCATGGTGAGTGTTTGACACAGAGACTGACTGACACACAGTCAGGCCTCAAATGTCCTCTGTGGTACTAGTAGCAGGAGAAGTATTGTTAGAACTCCTGGGTCTCATAGATGCCCAATTCTCCACTCCTGAAGAGAGAAACCCTGTACCAGAGAGCTCAGGGGCTTAGCCAACTGATTCCAGTAAGAACTAGACTGATAGGAGCCCTTTACAGCAGCAGTTCTCAACCTGTGGGTCTTGACCTTTGGGGGTGGTCACATGTCAGGTATCCTGTATATTGTCAGATATTTACATTATGATGTATAGTGGTGGCAAAACTTACAGTTATAAAGTAGCAATGAAAATAATTTTAAGGTCGGGGGTCACCACAACATGGGGACCGTATTAAAGGGTCACAGCACAGGGAAAGGGAACAAAGGGTTGGGGACCGCCGTGCTCCAGTGTTCTGATTCCTGAAGCTTCCCCCGAGCACGGAGCCGTTTGCCGGGCTCTGTGAGTCCCCAGAGACTGCCGATCGGCTGGGGCAGGAACTCACCTGTCGGGGTCATCACTGAAGAAGTAGTTGACTTCCCCAAACGTGCCCACGTCGTTGTCTGTCGCCTGCGGTGGCAAAAGATGAGGTTGTCACTGACAGGCCAGGAAAGGGCCCCAGGTGACCAAGCTGTGTCCCTTCTAAATGCCTCCTGGGGCCCCCCAAAAAGTGCCCAGAGCCCATGTTGTTCAGCAAGGTGGCCAACGGCCACAGAGGGCAATCGGGGTACACTGGGAGCACGGTCCTTCTAGAAGGCTTTTGTGGCTGGGGCTCTCGGCGTCTGCCTCCCCCCGGCCGTGGCTGCGATCCACCACACAGGCTTGCCCCCACGTGCCAGCTGGGAGAAGCCTGGGCTGACCTGGGGACCGTCTCACTTACCTCTACCCTGTCCTCAGGCTTCTCTCTAAGATCGCATGTGAATAGAGACGGCAGCTAAAAATACGCTTTTAATGCCTTTCTGCTCGATATTTTCCGAGGTTCTTTTTTAGGGCTCCCAGATTCTATGAAATCTATTAAATTCTACGTTCTTTATAATAAACCTGAATTTTCATGAGGCGCGCCAATGCGTGTTCCCGTATACCCAGTTCCGGAAGGCAGATAGAATGAATAATATATTTCTATCCCAAATGAATGAAATGAAAAATATGTTTATACCCAGAGAATTAAGACCTTAGTTAACCAGAAAATGTGGCTATTCATAAAGATGCCATTTCTGAGTGCTCTGGGCTGCCTGCTTTCAGGGCACTGCCTCCTGCACGGATTTCCACTCAATGTCTCCACAGCAATGATCTTAGAGTCTGTGTGCAGACAGACCCCCGTCCTGCACCACAACCCCACCCAGCCTCTCAGTGTATGTGCTGAACAAATGGAAGGCTAGACCCCTGGGGGGCTCTTCTGCCCAAGCCATTGCTCGTGACAACTGCCATTACCGTATCTGCCCCCCACCCCACACACAGAGGTTCCATTTTTTTTGTGTGTGTGTGTGATTTTTCGAAACAGGGTTTCTCTGTGTAGTCCTGGCTGTCCTGGAACTCACTCTGTAGACCAGGCTGGCCTCGAACTCAGAAATCCGCCTGCCTCTGCCTCTCAAGTGCTGGGATTAAAGCTGTGCACCACCACTGCAATGGCAGGTGCCATCTTTATAACAAACCCAAATGATAGACTCAGGGAAACTGAGGCAGCACAAATAGTTCACCCAAGGCTCACAGCTTGAAAGAGAACAAAGCTCACTTTATATTCCATGCCCCTGGCTTCTAAGTGACCCCCTCTAACCCACAAGGGTCATTCCAGGGGGAAAGGAGTCTGGGGACTCCAGGGGCGAGGCAACCATAGCTCCTCTGATGATGGAGGAGAAGGGAGGGTTGGGAAAATTCCTTCCTTCCATCCCTACGTCCCAAGGGCAAGCCAGCATTCAGGGTATCACCAGACATCAGCACTGCTTCTGTGTCTGAGGAAAAGCTGGAGCCGTGTCATGGAGTCCTTTGGCGGAGGCTGGACTCGGGTAGAGACTCAAGATGGAGGCCAGTGGCCCCTGTAGGGACCAAACAGCATCCTCCTCTGTTTGACGAAAGGGCCAGAGAGGTGCTGCGAGTGGAGTTTCTACATGCTGGGTTCTGGCTAGCACAGTGCCTGGCACACAGCAGGAACAGGTGCTCCCTGACCCCCAGAAATGAATGGGCAACACCCAGCAAGATAGGGAACGCGGGGGAGGGGAAACGTGAAGAGAGACGGAAGGAAGGGTCGATGCTAATCACACCTGTCGGCATGATTGAATCTGGAATCAAATAAAGGGCAAGCTGCCAGGCACCCACCTGAGGGGTTTCCTTGAGCAGGCTACCTGCAGTAGGAAGACCCATGCTAGGCATGGGTGGCATCCCACATAAAGCGAGGTGGAAGAAGAAAGCTGCAGTTTTGCCTGTTTGCCTTCACTCTTGCTGGCAAGTTCCTCTACGCTGAAGCTGCTGGAGGTGGTGGTTCTTCACTGCCATCAGAAACCAACATCTTCGGGCTTCCAAGTAAACTGATATACCAGCTATTCCCCAGGAATCCTCGAGGCTTTTAGTACTAGGCTGGCACTGCTGAGGTACTCAGCCTTGTGCGCTGAGAACTTGCCTCTCGGCTTCACCGTGTACGACAGCCATTGTTGGGATACCCAGACCTTATCCGGTAAACTGATCTAATAAATTGACCTTCAGTATATATTCATTCTATTGGTTCTGTTCCCCTGACTGATACAGAAGGATTTGAAAGGCAAAGGCAGGGAGGGGGCCCCCAGGAAGGAGAAGGACAAAAGTGACCCAGCAGCCACATGCAAATATGTCCTTGCCTTGGGAGAAGGTCCTGTGCAGGTCTGAGGATGGCCCTTCACTTTGGGAGCCCTACAGAATAGCTACTACTGAGCCCCCTTACCTAGCCCTTCACTCTGAGACCTAGGGGATCCACTGGTGAGCCCTGCGGACCAGTTGAAACCACCTTAATGTAGACCCCGGCCTCTTCCCCAGGGACCACCCTCCCTTCCCTGGGTGGGCCAGGCTCACAGTACAGCTTCCAAAGAGCCTGGTTGGTCCCCAGGGCCCTCTCAGTGCCTGCTCAGGCCACCAAGGCTGCTGAGGGGACATTTGTGAGTCCTTTGGTGTCACCATCTAACGACCGTGTGATGTATGTAAGCCCAGCGCCAAGGCGTGGGCTGGCTTTCATCTCTCGACAGCACGAAGCCAAGCTGAGGTCAAGAATTCAGTGCCCTACCAGCTCAGGAGGGGAGGGGCCATACTAGCCCCGCCCCCAGCCTGTGCAGCCGCCTCCGGTTCAGGCTTGACCACAGACAACTCTTAGGACAGAGGAGGCTGTGCTGCTCTGTGCTAAGCGAAGACCCTTCTCTGGCTGTCTCAGCTGCTCCTGCCCTCCTCCTTGAATCCAGCCTTGATTAATGCTTTAACCTACAGCCCCTTTAGCTTGGTCACCCCAGTGCAGGGTGGGGACAAACTGACAGATGGACCTGAAGCCCAGCTGGGGCCTGGAGTAAGATACTTGTGTATCTGTCTGTAACTACATCTGTGCCCATCTGCATGGTGTATATAATGTATAATCATATATAATAATATAGCATTATATAGGATGTATAATAAGTGAGTCTGTATATGTGTACGTCTGTATATGTACATATGTATATGTACATATGTATGTGTATAGATGTGCGTATATGCATATATATGTACATGTTTGTGTGTATTGAATATACGTGTGCATGTGTAGGGTTTATGTGTATGCAATGCATATGTATATACATGTGTACACATGTATGTGTATATATCTGTGTGTATACATGTATATATGTACATGTGTGTATTTATGTATATACATATGTGTGTTTGCGAATGTGCTCATGCATATATGTGTGTGTGTCTGTATATATATACATACATGTGTTTGTGTGTATGTGCATATGTGTGTATTTGTGGAGTGTGTCCACATGCACATCTATGTGTATGTGTGTCTGTCTGTATATATGTATTTGAGTGTATGTTTACATGTGTAATTATGTATTCTTAGAATCTAAGCACACATTTGTGTGTGTAGAGACCAGAAGCCAATCTCAGGATTCCTTCCTCAGGAGCCATCCACCTTGCTTGACACAAGGTCTTTCACTCAGACCTGGGCTTGCTGGTCAGGTGAGGCCGGCTAGCCCGTGAGCCCCAGGGATGGATCCGCCTGTCTCCTGTCACTGCCTCCCAGCACTGGGATTGCACGCAGGCACCATCACTCACCTTTTTACAGGGATGTTGGGGGTCACACTCAGGTCCCCCATGCCTGTGCACCTGACTGCTGAGCCGTCCTCGCAGCCCTAGGAGTCTCTTTAGCTGTGACCACATCCCTACCAGGTAGGTACATATAACTCATCCTCCATTGTGGCTTCTATATGAAATGCCCCCACACTGAAGGCTTGGTCCCCAGCTGGTGGCTGTCTGGGGAGGTATGACCCAGACGAAGGAAGTAGGTCAGTGGGGCGGGCGGGTCCTTGGAGTACATTGCACCTGGCCCTTAAGTGCCACGTTCTTGTGCACATCCTTTGAGTACTAAAGGGCAGCATTCATCACACACTCCGATACCACAATGTTCTGATGAAGGACATGAGACCAGAGGACCAGGGGTCGGACCCTCCGAAGCCATGAGCAGAAACAGACCCTCCCTCCCTTCTTGTTCTGCTGGGCACATCTGTCTCTGCTATGGAAGAGCAACTTTTACCAAGGAGGAGACAGAAGCTCCAAGATGCCCAGTTACCTGCCTTCACGTCCCTAGTCAATCCATTCTGTGCCATGAGGGACACAGGACCCCCGTGTGTGACCCTCAGGGCTAGATATCCAGTTGCCCATGGGCTACTCTGTGCAGTCAGGCAGCTGCTGGTCTGGCTCCACCCTGTCCAGCTCTGTCTGCTCAAGCATCCAATAAGCCATCTCCTTCCTCAGACTTTCTCACAGCAGCTGCCTGAAGTCCACTGCCGTATCAAGTGACAAGACAGGCCAGGCTCGCATAAGGATGTGCTCAAAGGCCTGCGGGGTAGAGAACAGAATTCCCCTCCAGACACAAACACGGCTTCCCTGCCACAGTCTAGAAATGAGTACATGGGTGTCCTATAGGACACTCCCG
The DNA here is from genome assembly GCA_964023405.1 of Apodemus agrarius. Taxonomy (NCBI): domain Eukaryota; kingdom Metazoa; phylum Chordata; class Mammalia; order Rodentia; family Muridae; genus Apodemus; species Apodemus agrarius. The sequence continues at coordinate 28,206,946 of OZ030025.1, read as the reverse complement.
GGGCCTCCAGGTCAGGCTGCAGGATGGTGGGGAGATGGCACAGTTGGCCACACAGGTGTCTCAGACTGTCCCTGGCTACCCAGGCAGCCCCGAGTTTCAGATGAATGCTTCAACGGTCCTCTAGCACCCCCTTCTGGTACTTGTGTAGAGGCCACCACCCCACCTTGTCTCTGCTAGGTGCTTGGTTGACATAGGATATCCGTATACTAGAACGCTTTATTAGCGAATCTGATGGCCTCTACAGGGACTAGAGAGGTGGCTCAGGTTTTAAGGGCACTAGCAAGTGCTTCATGAGTCTTGCCTCTGGGCAACAGCATGGTGACTCACTGCCTACTGCGTGTAGTGATAGAACAGAAGTGTACTGACCGAGCTAGCCCTTTGGTAGAATGTAAGGGTTCACTCCATCGGCAAAGCCTTTGAGTCCGTGCATAGCACAGGCTCTTCCAGAGCACCCGAGTTTGGTTCCCAGCACCATGTTCAGAAGCTCACAGGTGACCTGTGACCTATGACCCCAGTTCCAGGGAGTATGATGCCATCTTCTAGCCTCTGTAGGTACACACACACACACACACACACACACACACTCACTCACTCACACACAAATACACAAATAAAAATATTTTTTAAAAGTGATTACTGTTCTCTGCTTAAAAAACAAAACAAAACAAAACTGCAGTGGCTCCTTGTGACTTGATAAACTATTCCAGGCCGATATCCTGATGTCAAGGCTAGCCACACCCCATCTGACCTTCATTCCTGTAGTCCCATCTTCCCCGATGCACCCCAAACTCTTCACATTGTGCATTACCCTATCCCTTTATTCAACACTCCGACCTACCCATCAGAGCTCTCAGAACGTCTCCTGGTCTTGGCCAGGAGTCCGTGGTCACCTCTCTCGGGGAACGCACGGTATAATCCGGGGTCCTGAAAATCACTCGTGGGCCCCAGTTTCCTCCTGGTAAAGAAGCTCAGATCTAGCTTGCTGCTTCCTGCGGCCATGAGCAGATGCTCCCGTGGCCAGGGGCAACCTGGGGTTCACGAATCACACCCCAAACTCTGATTACTTCTGTGGTGGTTTGAAGACGCTTGGCCCACAGAGAGTGGTACTGTTAGGAGGAGTGGCCTTGTCGGAGGGCGTGTGCCACTGTGGGGGTGGGCTCTGAAGCTCTGCCCCCTGGGAAAGAGTCAGTCTTCCGTTTGCCTTAGGAACAAGATGTAGAACTCTTGGCTCCTCTTCCCTGGATGCTGCCATGCTCCCACCTTGATGCTAATGGACTGAACCTCTGAACCTGTAAGCCAGCCCCAATTACATGTTGTCCTTATAAGCGTTGCTTTGGTCATGCTGTCTTGTCACAGCAATGGAAACCCTAAGACAACTTCTAAAGACCAAGCCAGTGACAGTGTGGAGGCTGAATGACTCTTTGTAGGGTTGCTGCAGGCAGGGCACAGTGGAAATGAAGGGCAGACGGAGCATGGCCAGCGTACCTGGAGGCCTATGACACACCCGCCCTCCTCCCCTTGCTACTCTGTAAATTCTCTTGAACCTTTGCACTGTGCCGGATGCTGGGCCAGGAACCAAAGTGCCGGGTCCTCTTTGAAAGGTGACTTACGACCGGAATAGAGAGATAGGTGGCTTAGAAAGAAGTAGCTAGATAGTGGAACACGGACAGTGACCAGAGCCAGAATGGGCTCTAGGCAGGGGAGTGGCTTGGAGAGGCCGATCTCAATGGCCGGAGGTTCTGCAGTAAGGTGCCTGGTACCTGCAGGACAGCCACTGGCCGTACACAGCAGGACACCCAGGCCTGGGGACTCAGGACATCTTTATCTCCATCACCAGGCCTTCCACAGACTAGAAGGAATGAAGGTGAGTCAGGATCACCTGTCTCCAGGGCCAACTCAAGTCCCCTTGGCCAGTTCCTGTCCCCATGGTCAGCATCTTGTCCCTGTGATCAGCACCGCCTCTGTGGTCGGCACCGCCCCTGTGGTCAGCTCCTGCCCCCATGTGCCTCTCCTACAGGGACAGTCATGCCAGGCTGAGGTGCCAGGGCACCCAGTTTCTCAGGCATCTCCTCAACCTTGCCCTGCACTGCTTTTCCTGGCCGAGCGCATTCCGCCTCTGAGCGTCGTGATTGCAGCCATGGTACTTATTTTCGTGATGGACAATGCCAGCACAAGTGTAATTTTCTGCTGTGGACGGAAAGGGGGAAAAATAAATACACATGGGGAGAAAATTCCAAAGGTTAAGACAAGGTGGGCGAGGAGGCTGGAGAGGGAGGGGGGAATGTGGTCCCCATACTGGTCAGAAACTCTGGACTCTGCTCAGCGCATCGACAGATGGGAGGGGCTGTGGGCCTGTCTTTTATTTTTCATTTTCTGCTTTGAGCATTTTCACTACAGGCCACAGATTTTTACAAGAATTTCCTATGCTTTCACTCCACCTTCCCAATAGCTCCGTGGGACTATTCCCCACTCTACAGAATAAAGGAGGGACCCGGGGCTCTGTGAGGTCAATTAGCTTGCCCAAGGTCACGCAGCCGCAGTGCTGGGACGTGGAACAGGCGGCTGTAGTCTGAGCTGTGAACCACGTGCCTTTCTGATCCTCCTGCAAACAGAGGAGGGAGTCTGGGTGGTCCTGGTCTAGAGGAGCCAGGCGTCCCCTACAGGCAGGGCTCTCCTCTTGTCTCAGTGGCTCTGCCCCTGTGAGGGTGTCCTTCCTGCCTTGCCTGAGAAGGGCAGCTTGTATTGCATGGGCTTGGCTCTTCCAAGATGTAACCTCTCAACTAGGGGGCTGGAACCCCAAAGAGGAGCCTTCCTCTGACTTCCAAAGAGGGTCCCCAGCTCTGTGCACACTTGAGCTTGGTCTGTGTGGGTATCTTCGACCCAACCTGAAGGGAAGGGCATTGTGTGGTCTACCCTGGCATCTCTGCTGAGGGTCTTGGCATCCATCCTGGTGAAAACAGTACCCTCTGACCTACCCAACCCACAGTACACAAGCCTCCCTGTGCCTGCGGGCCCAGGACTCACAGCCAGCCTAGCACCCTAGAGGTATTCCCAGGGAGGCCCCTTGCCAACAGGGAGCCCTCACATGTGCTCCCTGAAAGTGTCCTAGGACCCAGCTGGTATTCTCAAAGAGCCTTTCTAACTCACTTCCACTAGACGCAAGCGTCCTAGCCTAGGACACCTGCCCTGCCAGCACCCTCTCTTTCTCTCTCTCTCCACACACACACACACACACACACACACACACACACATCCGCCACAGCTGTCCCCACACCTCCCCGTAGGCCCTTGACTTGGCCTTTTTATTGTTCCTCTGCTATCGCTGAGCCTTGGGCTCCGCTGGTTCCCACTTGTTCTCATCTTCCCTAGATGGCCACACTCTCGGCCTCCTTCCAAGCACAGCCCCGCCCTTCCTGGATGCTCCGTTCTGCTATCTGACTCTTTCCCTGTTGGGTTGAGAACCCCAGAATACCTTAGCCCCTTTTGGTAGCCTAAAAGCCGTCCCTTACTGTACCCCCTCCTGTTCTGCATCTTCCTAAGTCTTTAAACATAGACCCTTTCTCTCTGGGTCTCAAACAGACCCTCTTCCTGGTACCCTGGCTTTCCCTTGTATGTAATTCCTGCATCTTTTTTTCCTCTCTCTCTCTTTGGCTCAGGCAGGCAGGGCGTGCCCAGGTTACTAACCCTGAGCCATGTAGATCACATACACTCCTCCTTCCTCTCAAGTGCTCCCACCAGCCCCTGCGGGTCCCCTCCCTGCCTCTCCCAGCCACCTGGACATCTCTCCCGGCATGCCTTGTGGGCACACGCGCAGTCAGTCCTCATCCAACGCCTGCACCCTCGTCACGCGTGCACGTCCAGACTCCCTCTGCACGTGTGTGCCTGCGTACAGGGACTCTGGCTCGGAAGCACAGCAGGCCCAGCTGCCAGGCTACCTAGCAGGTGTCTAGTGCAGTTCTGCTCCCGTGCACAGATCCGCAGAGAAGGGCACCGGGCACAATTTGTTCAGGAAACAATAGCAATGTCTGACATGTCATGAGGATTGATGGAGCAGAAATTTACATGCCAGAATGCATTTTTAAACAGCTCCGGCGAGCCCTGGTGCTGCGCGGTGATACTTTGCACATTCATCATCACCCAGGCCCTTGGAGCAGCTCCTCAAACCAAGTGAGAACGTTGGGCTCTGCTGAGAAGCTTTCCCCATGACCCACATGTAGGATGCAGGACTAGAGAGGGGCTGGCATGGGTGGGAAGAGGCTCTGCCGGCGGGACCCGAGAGCAGCGCGGAGCTTTCTATGTGCTTCCCTTCGTCCCACAAAGGATGCGGATGGAAGGGACTAGCCGGAAGACAGCCCGGCTCTCCCGCGCATCTCTGTGGCAATGCATAGCACACTGGGAAATTTCTTCAATTCAGACGGAGTGTAGGTGAGGGGGTGGGTCACAGTAGCCTTGCAGTAGGCGGAGCTCAGCGCAGTGGGCGGAGCTTAGTATGGTGGGCGGAGCTTAGTATGGTGGGTGGAGCTCAGTGTGGTGGGCGGAGTTCAAAGTGGTGGCACGCTTGGTCTGGGGGTGGGGGTGACCATATCCACAGAAGAAGAGCTACTGGTGGTGGTTCTGGGGGAAGTGTTGGTACCTTAAGTGATCTAACAGTGGGGTGGTCCAGAGAGCCAGGGGTGACCACAGGTTACAGGGGAGATGACAGATGGGATGTGGGTGAATGGGAAAGGGACGGGCATACTTAAGGAAGTCTCTGGTGCCTCGTCTGGGCTTTCTGAGCCTGTTGGAGATCCGGAGCAAGGCATGTTACTAAGGAGGCTGGAGCTGGAGGCTCAGAATCCCTCGGTTGGAGAGTGTGAGCCAAATGGAAAAACAGGAAAGGGCTGAGGGGTTCTGAAGCTACAGAGAAAGGAAGGGGGAGGGGCTTCCCAGGGACCCGGGATGGACAGCTGTGGCTCCGACACCCCTGCCCATAGCAGACATGGTGATCATGGCTCTGAATGCTGCGAGGCGCCTTCCTAGGGCAGCTGTCAATGGTGCAGTAGGATCAGTGTTCTAACATATTTGCTGTCCCCTCTGGGCTCTCTGGCCTTCTAGGATAAGGAAAACACTCGTTCCTGGAGTTCAGGGCGAGGCTGGCGCAAAGGTCATCTCATCTAACAAGGACGAGAGTCTCAGATGCTGAGCAGATACATTTCTCAGGAGGAAAGATTGACAATGGAGGGGTGAGATAACAGGAGGGGGGAGAGGGGAAGGATGGAAGGAGAAATCGTAGGAGGATAGGGAAAAGGAGGGGCAGAAGGAGCATCCCTAGCCCTCAGCACACTGTCACATCTACCCTGAACCTCAGTTTCCTTATCTGTGAAATGGGGATAATAATCCAGCCTGGGCCTCAGTTTCCTCATCTATGAAATGGGGACAATAATCCACCCTGGGCCTCAGTTTCCTTATCTATGAAATGGGGACAATTACAGTTGCCATCTCACGAGACCGTGGCAGGTTGATGAAGACAATTCATGGAGGGTGTTTCCTGCTGTGTCTGGCACACAGGGATAACTTTCCAATGGAGCTGGCATTGGCATTTTTTGTTTTTGTTCTTTTTTAAAAGCATAATCTCATTTATCCGAGGCTGGCCTCAGACTCGCTACTTAGCCGAGAGTGACCTTGAACTTCTGATGCTCCCGCCTCTATCTCTCGAGTGCTGGGTTTACAGCTGTGCACAGCCACATCTGGTGCATGTGGTGCCGGGACTGAACCCAGGGCTTTGAGAGAGCCAGGCCTCTACCAGGCGGCATCCCCTCCCCTCCCTTTCCCGGTTCTCAGCACGCTCTCTCTGTGCTTCTCTGGGCATGAGCGTCCGTGTCCGTGGCCCAGCCTTCCTGATTCCTGGGCTGTGCGGCAGAAACCGGGCCAAGGCCGGGTAGACATGGTGCCCACCCTGCTGGACGAGCACCATGCCAGTCCCACAGGCAGGACGGGCGGCTGGCAGGGGTCGGGGAGGCGCTGGCCCCCCACGCCTACCGCAGATGCTGCGCTGCTCGGGGGTACCACAGTGACTTGCTTCATCCCCCTTTATTTTAAAATCTAGAAATAAAAATTGATGGGAAAAAAGAATAAAATCCAGCTCTGAACTAAAAGGAGTCGTTGTGGGGAAGCAATTATGTCACGTCAAAGGCTGTCAGGGGGGACGGGAGCAGAGTACACACGCCAACTGCCCGGCGGTCCCCAGGGACTCTTGTTGAGTGGTGGTGGGCGGGGTCTCCAAGGCAGAGGGATAGCCAAGTATGCGAGCCCGAGAAGCAGTGAGCTAAGGGCTCTAAGATGAAAACCAATTCTGGTGGCGACCAGCTGGAGGCCGATGGAACAGCCTTCCCCTCCTGCTCAGTCCTTAGTAGTCCAGCGCTGTTGTGAGAGCCGTGGATGTGCCGACATTTTGACTCTACCCCTAACATGGTCCACACCTTCTGGATGAGGCAAGCAAGCAAGGCTCAGAGAGGTTGAGCAAGGCATTAAAGTCACACAGCGCTGTGTGATTCTCTGATGAGGCAGACAAAAGGCTTGTATAAGGAATTTCATCTTCGTGTGCGTGTGCGTGTGCGTGTGTGTGTGTGTGTGTGTAATGTGAGAAGGGAAATAAGCTTACCAACTACACTGCAAGAGGTAGCAGAGCCTGGGCAGTAACACAGAGACTCTGCCGCCTCGTCTCTTTGTGTCGAGTGCACGTGTGTGCATACGTGTGCACATATGTGCTCGTGTGTGTGTGCGTGTGGAGGATGGAGGGCAACCTTGAGTGTTGTTATTCGGAAGCGTTTCCCACCTTTTTGTGTGGGTTCAAGGGATTCCAACGTAGGCCCTCGCGTTTGCAAGGCAAGTGTACGCCATTTCCCCAACCTTTTAAAGCCCGTCTCCATGATTACCGTTTTAAGGCACCAGACAACTGCTTGGTTATGCATTAGGCACACTAATGTTTGTCTGTCTGTCATTTATTCCTCATTATCACGTCTGTCTTCCAGGTGAGTCGTCAAGGCCCGGGGAGACAAGTGACTTGTTAAAGTCAGTGGGCCGCAGTGTCAGAGTCAGGATTCGAACTCGGGTCTGCTAGAGATCCTGCCTCCCGCTGGCCATGCGATTCAGAGAAGCCACTCCCTGTCTTGTGCCCAAGTTCCTGTATCAGGAAGGGGAATTTCTAGCCCTGTCTGGGGTGTCTGTGGTTCTGGCCTTGCTGGCCTGACATGTCGGCCTTCCCAGTCAAGGTTCAACATGAATCTGCACGGCCACCAAGCACACGGGACAGGCAAGGGCGCTGGGGAGCGGCAGAGGCAGCCTGGTCTCCCTGCCTTCCGTCTACTACCAGTGGTGGCACAGTCCCCACGCAGGCACGAGACCGGACCCACTGTGGCTGGGGGTTAGGAGTCTGCAGAGGGCATGGCAAAGACTGGGGAGAGGAGGTCCCCGGGAGCATTCCAGGTGGGTATAACGTGGGAGCCCAGCTGCAGAGGCCGAGGTCCCGGGATAGATGGCGCAAGGCAGGGTTAGGGTGAGACGGATGGTGAGGGGGGGCTAGGACACGGGGAGACGATATGAAAAACTTCTAGGTCACATGGCTTGACTCTACGTCCCCAGTACGACGACTCATCCGATGGTCTCTTTGGTTATCTGTAAGTCACATTCGAGGGTGATGGAATTTGTCGAACAATCACCCCTCCAGACATGCCCACATCCTCACCCCAAAGATATGTGGTCATGTGCAAACAGCTTTGGCAGGTGTAGCCAAGCTAACGATGAGGTCCGAGCGGGTCACCTGCCTGAGCTCTAACTCCAGTGACAAGTGTCTGCAAGGTGCATCTGGGAGGGGCAAGAAGAGCCTAGGCAGATGGCGGCAGAGGACAGACTGGCCTGCCTCTAGAGGCTAGAAGAGTCTCCTCCCAGAAGCCCTCGGGAAGGCTTGCCCTGCCGCTCCTATGATTGGACAGGAGCTGAGGAGGAAGGCCAGCTACTTCCTGAGACCACAAGTCAGGCTTCAGTCATTGGGCAGCAGAGTCGGACTCCAGAGCCTCCCAGGTGGAGCCAGTGGCCAGACAGGACCCCCAGAAACTAACACCAGATACAAACTCCCCGAGACAAGACCCAATTCCCACTGTGACTCAGGACCTCTCAATGAGCCTCCATGTCCCTAGGCAGGGGGCAACAGTCGTGCTAGGGGGCAGCTCCAGGACACCCTCCTGCGCATCACATCACCGGTGACATCACTATCACAGAGTCTGGAACTCATGCGGAGTTTCTGGGTCAAGAGTAGAGCATCCAAGAAGAACACTCATGGACCCTTCTTCCCAAACGAGGACACTGGGGCCCTTCCAACGTGTCCACGAGACATCACCTAAGTGCCTGATGGCACCAGAAGCCACAGAGCCACTTACAATGGCTCTGAGTTCATCTCTGGGCCCTGGGTACCCTCTTATCTGAGAATCTGCTGACCTTTGCCTGCGGGCTTTTGCTCAGAAGAGGCCGCAAGAATGACAGGGGAAGTCATCTCTTTGGAAGCTTTCTCTCTCTCTCTCTCTCTCTCTCTCTCTCTCTCTCTCTCTCTTGGTTTTTCGAGACAGGGTTTCTCTGTGTAGCCCTGGCTGTCCTGGAACTCACTCTGTAGACCAGGCTGGCCTCGAACTCAGAAATCCGCCTGCCTCTGCCTCCCAAGTGCTGGGCTTAAAGGCGTGCGTCACCACCGCCCGGCTACTCTCACTTTCTATGGACCAATACTCTTGCCTCCTAGCCCAAGCTGGGGCGGGGCTTGGCATCCATCCTCAAGTCTCCCAGCTGGACTGTGCTCATTCACCCAAGGCTCTAGTGGGCACCGCTTCCCCAGCAAGCTGCCTGCCCGCCACTGTTGTCTCCAGGGGCTTCTGAGGGATGCTGACCTAGGCAGAGTCCTTAGGCTGGGTGGGGACATGGCTGTGTGCTTGCTGTTTTCTCAGGCCCCGCAGCTACAAGTGGCTCAGCACTCTACGATCAGTGACCAGTAAGAGCAAGAGCTGAGCCCTGATTGGTCTGGCTTTCAGAGATACGTGGAGGAAGAGGAGGAGGAGGAGGAGGAGGAAGAGGAGGAGGAGGAAGAGGAGGAGGAAGCAGAGAAAGAGAAAGAGGAGGAGGAAGAGAAAAAGAAAGAGAAAGAGGAGGAGGAAGAGGAGGAAGAGGAGGAGGAAGAGGAGGAGGAGGAAGAGGAGGAGGAGGAAGAGGAGGAGGAGGAAGAGGAGGAAGGAGGAGAAAAAAGAAAAGGAGGAAGAGAAGGAGGAAGAGAAGGAGGAAGAGGAGGAGGAAGAGGAGGAGGAAGAGGAGGAGGAAGAGGAGGAAGAAGAGGAGGAGGAAGAGGAGGAGAAAGAAGGGGAGGGAAAGGAGGAGGAAAAAGAGAAGGAGGAAAAGGAAGAGGAAGAGGAGGAGGAAGAAGGGGAGGAAGAGGAGGAGGATGAGGAAGAGGAAGAGGATGAGGAGGAGAAAGAGGAAGACGAGGAGGAGGATGAGGGGGAGAAAGAGGAAGAGGAGGAGGAGGAAAGCCCCCTTTCAGCCCTTTTACAGACTCTTTTTTTCTCATGCCCTTAGGTTTGAAGAAAATACGACTGAGTGACTTCCCCCCCCCCAATCATATCTGATCACCAAGCAAAGCAAACTGGACACAGAAAAGCCATTTTCCTGGGGACATGGGAGGGGGGGCTGTCTGGGCAGCGTGAGACATCTGCAATCAGGAAGACTTGGACCTCTCTCCAGCCATTATCAAGCTGGGGTGACGTGGTAGAGGAGAGGTGTGGGGACAGACACACATCTGAGGCTTAGTTAAGAGGGCCAGCATGTGCCCAGGAGATGGGATGGAAGAGAAAAGACAGTCCAATCAACCCCCTGGAGGAGCAGCCTACCCAGGGCTACAGCCAGCTCACCGGGGTCCCCTCCCCGAATCATCCGCCCCCTGCCCCCACCTCTGTGGCTATCCAGGTGACAGGCAGCTTCTTAGACAAGTGGGAAGCTACAGAGGGGCACCTGGATGTTGGGGGAAGGGGACTGATCGTCAGGGCCATGCCCTCTCTCCAAGGTGATTTGACGCATGGGTGACATGCCTGCTGTCATTGGTGGGTGCTGATTGGGTCAACACATGTTGTCGCTAATGAACGTATCGATTCTACATTCTCTCGCTGGCTCACTGAGCGGCAGGCCGCGCAGCTGATAGATTAAATACCCACCCAATTGCCTGCCTGACATCTCCATCACTCCGCCTGCCGAGCCCTAATGGATTCCACAGTCCCCACATGACACGAGAAGTCAAGGTCAGAGTTCATGGTCGGGACTGTGTGTATCACCCCAGATCTGAGTTTAGCCGGGATCCGTAGCTCCCAGCCCTTTACTCTTCTGGGTTTTTAACACGGGGCTGCTGAGGGACAGTATCTTGTGTATATGAGGGGCCAAGAAACAGTCCTGCCCCAGACACACGACCTCTCGGCGTCCCACTCTCTTTCCCCCAACCCCTTTGCAGCTAGCTGTCAGAATAGCCTAAAAGACCACAGAAGTCCAGTATTCTAAACCCAGCCTAGACGACAGAGGACTCAACGGCATCCTCATTCTGCAGATGCTGAGAGAGGGGGATTGGGGGGTTGAGAGGGGGAGAGAGGGACAGAGCAAAATGTCCCTCATCATTCAACTAGTCTGAAACCCCAAGCTTCCAATTCTAGGTTGTACAGACTTCTCTCACACGGTGGGAGCCCGCAGGGGGACTCTGCAGGTGGGAAGACCGCTGGTAGGCAGAAGCTCTGATTCTGAGTTCTGCTGGGAAGCTGGAAAAGAGGGTAAATAGAGATCCGCTTTGGATCTGTTATACAAGGTGACAGCCATCTGGTGGCCCCTTTAGAGGTGTGTGTGTGTGTGTGTGTGTGTGTGTGTGTGTGTGTACGTGTTCATGTGTACACATATGCATATGGAGGCCAGAGAGAGGTCAACCCCAGCTGTCATTCCTAGGTGGAAAGAGGAGGGGGAGGGGTGGAGCTTTGATACTTTGGTTTTCAAGATTGTCTCCCACTGGCCTAGAACTCAAGTAGGCGGGGCTGGCTGGCCAGTGAGCCTAAGTTATCTGTGGATCTCTGTTTCCCCACGCCCTCACCTCTACCCCAGGCTAGATTTATAACCATGCCCACTGTACCTGTTCCCCACCACTACTACCACAGATCTGTGAGTTGAACCGCAGGTTTCTGTACTCCCAAAAGCACAATTGAGTCATTTCCACAGCCTAGCCTTGGGTTTTTGCAGGTTCACAGGGAGGGGTCCGGTCTCCTCAAAAGAATCTTTGACATTTCTTAAGGGAAGGCTATTCGTACCCTAGAGACATCAGCTCGCACCGCCATCCACGGCTGGGATCTTGTCAGTGTCCTTCTCTATAAAAATAAGGAGGCTCATCTTGCCCTCAGTAGGGATCTGACACACGTGGAAGGGGCTTCGTGGACAAGGAAGTCCCTCACCGCTGCACTGCATTTACGTGGGTGACAAACACACTTCACTACATGATGCTTCTGCAACTCACCAGCTAAGGATTGGACACTCCTGGATTTAATGTGTACCCCCTCCCCCAATTCTTCCTCATCCAATGAGGTCCAGGAAACTAAAAAAGGGTAGACTCTAGATTCTAAAGTGCTTTTAAGCCCAGCCAATGGGAGGCAGAGGCAGACAGATTGTAAATTCAAGTTAGCCTGGTCTACATAGCGAGTTCTAGGCCAGTCTGGGTTCTATGGTGAGATCCTGTCTCCAAAACAAAACCAAAGACACCAAAGTCAAGTCTGAAAATCACTAGGTAAGTCAGCACCTAAAGGACTTCAAGCCACCTGGGAGATGAGCTTGCAGGAAGAATGGCTCCGCCCCCTCCCACGGTTACACAGCGGGGGGGGGGGGGGTCAGGCAACTCTGAGCCCCAGCTGCAGGTCCGCTTCTCCCAAACACACCCCACGCACCCCTTAATCTACCCCGAGCAGAGCCGTTCTTCAGGCTGCTGTCTAGATGAAGTCATCCTTGCCCAGGATTCCAGTTCCCTGCTCCCCTCCCCCCAGACTGGGAACCTTCCCAGCTCCCAGCCCAGGGCTCCTTGGCACAGGCCTTTGGTTTGTGGTACTTATAAACTTGGTCCAGTCCTGGTCACTTTTATAGCCATCCTCTGTCCCTTGGCCCACGGGGTCCATTTTCTTTCCTTCAGTGTTCATGGTACAATTGCCTGAGCCAGAACAGTCAGTGGCCAGCCTGCGGAAAGGTGACTTCTGGTATGAACATCTACATGCAGGAGGAGACGGTGAGGGTGAGGAGGGAGCACAGGGTGGGGCGGGGCGGGGCGGGGCACGGGGTGGATGATCCCATGCCAGCATTCGAGCCTTAGAGGGCACTCAGCCGAGTCCTTCTGTTTTCCAGAAGAGGATACCAAGGTCCCTGGTGAGGGACCTGCTCAAGGTCGCCCGTGGGTGGCCCTACTTTTGCAGAACTCAAGACAACTATACCAACACTGATTAGGAAGTGTGGTGGAGGGCGTGGGGTCAGCACTGATGGACTAGAGCCTGGGCGTAGCTTCTCTGGAGCAGGCTACCCCGGTGAGCTACCAGCTTCCCTGGACCGGTAGCTTCTGAACCATAGTTAGAGAAGACATGAAATGCACAAGAGTCTCTCAATTCTTGGGATTCAATCACCCGGGACGGTACCGAGTATCCTTTGACTTTAACATCGGGGCAGAGACCGGTGGCCATCAGCATCTCCTCACACTGAGGCTGGTGGCTTCTGGGGACACCTGGGACAGAAGCTGTGTCCAGCTCTTCAGAGCCCCGCAGCAATACGTCAGTTTGGGAAAAATCGATTCTCTGAAAGGCTGATTCTCTGAAAACCATCATCAGCCAGGCCGGTGCACCTCAAGGGCAGGGGTGGGGGACACCCTGGCTTTATACCCTAACTCAGCCCAGGAGCTGGAAGTCCCAGTGACCTCACTTCCTCCTCTCCAGCAAACCCATCCCCACCCCACTCCGGAACTCTCCAGAGTACCGGTCCTACCCCGAACTCCATCCTATTTTGGTTTTAGGACTGATATTTAGATGAAGGAGATAAACACAGGCCAGAAGCACTGAGGCTTGACAGCTAGAGGAACCCGTCAATCACCTTCAGCAGCTCAGCCCCTCCCCCCACCACACAAACGCCGACAGGACAGGAGCCCGCCAAAGGGGTCCCGAGGGACAGACAGCCTTAGGCATCCTTCTAACGGAGGGACCAGTGTGTCCACACAGGCTTCTAGGTCAGCTCGGGAGCTGGGCCAGTGACCTGCCACTTCCTATTTTTTTTTCTCCTTCCCTCCTCCTCTCCCCCACTCCTCCCCCCCTCCCCAGGCTGCAGATAAAGAATTCAATTTTCTTTTAAACGGTGGGGAAATTGGAAGAGATTTTGTTCTGTTTAAGCACAGCTGGAGTCTCAGGTCTCTAGGGCTTCCAGAACAAGGAGGTCAATTAAGATGCCAGTGGTAAAGGTTGGCTGGAGGGGTGGGGGTGGGGAGCGGGGAACCAGAACGGGGCGTGGGAAGGGCTGCAGAGGAGTTGGGGCGGGGGCAGGGGGATTCTAAGTTACCACAGCAGGCCTGTCCTCCCAAGGTTGACCCCTGTCTATTGCGGGATTTGGTAAACTATCCAGACGGGGCCTCTACCCATTGGGCTGAGTAAGCAGACTCCCTGACTGATAATTCACATGGCGAGATGTCTGCTGGCCGCTGTGTGCCATGGTAGAATCAAGTCGAAGGAGTGCGTCAGAAACAGGGAGAGCCTGGGACGGCCGGTGGACACCTTGGACAGACACTGGGACACTGGGTCAGGTCTAGGGTCACTTACTTATCAGAGGCCCTGGACTGTGACCCTGAGAAGACCCCCTCATTCTGTTAAGGTAGGAACCCTGGTCTGTCAGGGAATAAGTCCAGAACCCAGGGAGGTGGCAGCCGGGCCCAGGAGCCTGCTGGGAGAAGGGAGGCGGGACCGCTGCCCTGTCTGTGGGCCCTGTGGGCCCCTTTCTCCAGGAAGGTACCTGGTCAGTTGAGGGAGGGCGGCACCAAGGTGGGTATGATTGACAGGTAAAGCCCAGCTCTCAGGTGAGCTGGGGGAGGAGATTGTATAGAGACAAAGGTGACCCTGCTCCCCACCCAGGCAGCAGAGAGTTCACCCTCAATTCTCACCAGGCTCTCCTGTAGCTGATAGCTCCTCTTCTACCCTGCCAGCCTCCACCTCTGTCCCCTGGCCTTGGTTCCTGGCCTTCACCCTGCCTCTCTGAAGCCCTCCCTGCCCTGAGAGGAATCTTCAGAAGATGTCCGGGTGACCGACCCCCTTTTACGGGCTGAAGAAGCAGCCAAGTCGTAGACAGTGGACAAGACTGGCCAAGGGTCCCACACAGAATGTCAGTACCTGACTCATGGGGTCTCTGGTACAGAAAAGCACTCACACTTGAAAAAGAAATTTGTTGACTGAGTAACCTCAGGTAACACGGTTTACCTTCTCTGTGCCTCAGTTTCCCCATGAGGCCTTCGGCCACTCGTTCACCTGCCACACGCCCCAGTAAGTTTCCTTAGATCCCCCCACAGACTTACACAGGACTCAAAGCTACTACTGTATGTGCGGGTCCCTGAGAAGAAGCAACGTGTCAAGGAACAGGAGAGGGCCTGGGGGGGGGAGGGGGAGCACGGGAGGAGCGATGGGCGTGTGCTGGAGGGCTTCCTGTTGGGCGTGGGCACAGTGGGCTGGCTCTCACAGTCAAGAGGATCGATAAACTGAGGGAAGGCACCGCACATACTAGGACTGGAAAGGCTGAGGCTCTGAGGGAGGATGGAGGGGCGGGGATGCAGGACAGTCGGTGTGGGGGCCATAGTCAGGGCCTGATTTGAATGCCAACCCAGGAACAGAGGGCTTAAACCCAGCTGCCAGCGAGTGCCCAGGGCAGGGGCTCTCAACCTTCCCAATGCCTCATATCGACATGGAGACCCTTTGACACAGTGCCCCACATTGGACCCCCAGCCATAACATTATTTTCATCGCTACTTCACAATTGTGGTTGTGCTACTGTCATGAATCATAATATAAATATCTGGTATGTGGATGGTCTAAGGAGACCTCTCTGAAAAGGTCATTCAAGCCCCCCAAAGGGGTTGTGACCTACAGGTAGAGAACCTCTGGTCTAGGGTCAGCTAGGATGACCTGTTTCTCCAGGAGGGTCCTATGGAGGTGAACCCTCCAGGTCCCTGCTGGTGAATTGCCAGCCCCGGAGAATTTCTGTATCTCTGACCACAGAATCCATAAGTAGAACAATACAGCGGTGGCTGGGCTTGGGTCACTTCTATCATCCAATCAGCACCGAAAAAAGCTTTGTGTGACCAGAGGGAGTCAGTCCCTCATGTGCAGAGCAGGCGGGAAGTGAGTATTAGCTGGCGGTCGGCCGGCAGGTGCAGGAGTGGGCAGGAGCTGTGGCGAGCTCCTCAGTTTCTTTTCTTAAAGATTTATTTATTACGTATACAGTGCTCTGGCTGCATATACACCTTCACACCAGAAGAGGGCATCAGATCCCATTACAGATGGTTGTGAGCCACCGTGTGGTTGCTGGGATTTGAACTCAGGACCTCTAGAAGAGCAGTCAGTGCTCTTAACCTTTGAGCCATCTCTCTAGCTCCCTCCTGAGTTTCTTTAAGAGGGGAATTAGATAATTCCCGCAGACAGGGCGAACTCCTGGATAAGGAGGGTCTGCGCAGCAGGAGCTGAGGGGCCCGGTCAAACAGCAGGGAGAATTTTAGGTTAAGGCAGTACAGGGACCTTTGAAGTCCAGGTCCCCAAGCAACTGTACAAAGCCCCACCAGGCAGAACCGGCTCTCTGCCTCTCCCGGGAAACTTGTCCTGACCTGGCCCTGCCAGCCTCATCCCTGTTTGGGGCCTTGAGGTCACGTGTTGGGCTCCTGTGCCTGACGTAGGCAAGTACTCCGTGCACCAGGGGAGCCTGGAGCCCGGGGAGTCGGAGTGGAAGGGGGGGGGCAGGGTAGCGCTCCAGAGACCGGAAGTGTGGCAGCCAGTGCGTGCCTGAGAGCGGAGGTTGACAGTCATAGCTGCCACCCACCCATGGCACTCCATGCTTGTCTTATTTTTATGTGTAGGGGTGTTTTCCCGCATGTATTCCTACGCACTGTGTGCATGCTTAGTGCCCATGGAGGCCACAAAAGGATCTTCGATTCCCCTTGAACTGGACTCACAGGTGGCTGTGAGCCACCATGCGGGTGCTGGGAATTAAACCCGGGTCCTCTGGAAGAGCAGCCAGTGCTCTTAACCACTGAGCCATCTCTGAAGCCCTGTCCTGTCTCTTAAGTATGAGATGAGTATTAGTCCATCACCCCATATACACACACACACATGCACACACAGCACATGATAGAGTCTGGGGGACCAGGGCACAGCTAAGTACCTGCATGGTGGGGGGGGGGGGTCAGGCTCAGCCATCAGCAAAGCTAGGACAAGAACCTAGGTCTCTGGTTTCAGAGCCTTGTTCTTAGCCAGTATCCTCCTGCAGTAGCTGATGTTGTTCTAGAAGGTCCCCCCACTGAGTCTATGAGGCAATGTGTCCTCCTCCTGGGAACAGAGGGATGGGGAGGACCTGGGGTGAGTTTTCGGGAGCAGCACCTGAAGCAGAGGCAAGGTCTGGCCCCCTCGGATTCCCTGTCTGGACTCTAAGTTCATTTCCTTGGGTTCAACAGAAGGAGTGGGCGGGGGCAGGGAGTCCCGGGCCCTGCAGGCTTGGGTGCTGGCTGTCACAGAGCTGGGAGCCAGGCCTTGCAGCTGATAGGAGAGACCTGCTGTATTAGAGCCTGACTGTAGGGGATTGAAGTTGGCTCCCACCAAGGCCAGCCTGGGGCAATGATGTCACTTCTCCTTTTCCTTGGGTATCTGCCAGAGAAGACAAAAGCCCAGGCGCTCTGTGTTGACAGACAGAGTGGAAAGACCAGCTCGAGGGGGGAGAATGTGGTTAGTTCTGGCCTCGGGAAGTCTAAGTCACCATGGGCTTCTTCCCTAAGCTTCTAGACCAGAGGCTGGAGAGAGAAGGGCGGGGCAGATGAGTCTCTCCAGAGCCAGTGGGCGGGGTGGGCTGTGATAGGGTGGGAGGCATACCTTATAGCCCGGGGTGAGACTAGCCAGCCGGGACCCTACCCCTGCCTCTGGGGCTGAGTGAAATGGAACAGGAAATCTGCCTTGCATGTCACTGGGGCCCAGAGGCTCAGTGACTGCATTGCTGGGGCAGGACCAGGACACCGAAGGAGGCGTCCAGTGGGGGCCTGTGCTGTGGGAGACTCTGCTGGCGTGACCAGGAGCTCTCCCGAGTGAGCTGAGGGTCCGCAGGAACCGCTCCATTCACCTTTCCGACCGCCCTCCTCAGCAGGAAGCATCCCCAGGACTCAGAGGAAGAAACTGAGGTCTCACGGCTTGTCACTACCAAGTCTACCATGGTAGACCTAAGGCTTGCCCTCCGCTCTCAGGGTGGCAGATAGCCCAACCATAACAGAAGACGCTATGTGTATGCCCTGTACCATTCCTGCCCTGGCACCATCCTGATGGTCAAGGTAGGAAAGGGAGTCCCAGAGAAAGTGACCAGTGACCAGAAAGCAGGAGTCTAGGTCCTCCTGGGGGACTTCCTGGAATAAATGTCAGTTCACAAGGAAGAGAGACATTTGAGGGCTCTGGCCTCGAAGAAGCAGGACTCCAGCCCCCTGCACGCCACACCCCTCACCACAGGCCCTTTGCACATGCCGTTCTCCCCATCCGGGATGTCCTCCCCTCTCCTCGGTTATCCGATAATGTCTACTTTAGTGCCGCTTTCTCAGAGAATTCCTTGACCCTAATCAAGGTCAAGTGCCCCGCATCCATTTCTAATGCTGATCCGGTCTCCACCACAGAGAGTAATTAATACTGAACACAAGGACTCGTTTCTCAGTACAGGTTCTTCCAGGGTGGGGTGAACTCTCTGGGAGCCTGACCCCCACCCACTGTCCACAGGGCCTGGGCCAAGCATGGAGCCAGCAGCTAACATAGATCTGTGGAATGAGTGAGCCCCTCCTAGCACCCTGTGGCACCCACAAACCCCACCAGGCCCTTCGGAGACCCTGCCATACCCCATCCCAGGATCTCCTTCCACTCCAGGAGATTTCCTTATACAGTTAGTTTTCGGCCACACTGAGATTCCTGCTTTCCCCGACACAGTCCCATGCCTTCCTGATCGTCTCCGCTCTGGCCCCAGAGGTAGAATTTCTCCTGACGCTACCAGTTGCTTTCGAGAGTCTGCCTGGGTTGAGTCTACTGCAGCCTGTTCCCTGGCATCTGCAGAGTCCCCCACCCCCACCCCCAACCCCCGGCTCCTCTCCGTCCTCAGCTCTGCATGCCGCTGACAGGATCAGTGACCCAGCAAAGTCCCTCTGTGGGCCTTTGGGCCTTTGTTCAAGATCTGAGGCCACTTAGTAGGTCTGGGGGCCCTGAGCAAGACACTTCACACACACACACACACACCACACACACACACCACACACACACACACACACACACACACACACACACACACACACACATCAGCTCTGCATGCAGCTGACAGGATCAGTGACCCAGCAAAGTCCCTCTGTGGGCCTTTGGGCCTTTGTTCAAGATCTGAGGCCACTTAGTAGGTCTGGGGGCCCTGAGCAAGACACTTCACACACACACACACACACACACACACACACACCACACAACCACACACACAGATACACACATCACACACACACACACACACACACACCCGCTACACCTCACCTCAGCCTCGGTTTCCTCATCTGGAGAAAGGCAATGACAGACTTAGCAGGTAGGAAATGACGGTCACAGTATGTGTTGGTTACAGTGGGGCCGCAGCTATGCAGCCGAGGCAGGAGGACTGCTACTGTGGCAATAAGAGACCAAGGATCCAGAGCTTGGTCCTCAGAGGCCGCCCCAGGCATCCCTGTCAACGCCGGTCGCCAGCACAGGTGCTCTGGGCGCTAGGTCTGGCAGCAGCCCCAGCCGGGCGCACGCAGCGCACCATCTTTGTTTTATAGGTGGACGTGCTAAGCGGGAAATGTCCCTGAGGGAGGACCCAAGCAAACAACCGGAACTCGGCTCAAGGTCATACCCTGACCTCTCGGGTCCTTGGAGAGCACTGGGTTCTGTGACCTCTAAACAGGGCTCCAGAAACCCAGCCAGCAGAGAAATGAGAGGCCGGGCTCAGTCTAGGATCCCCAGCCTGGTGGTGACAGCTAGCTTCCCCTGGCTATTGTCATGCCATGGCTTCCTGGGCACAGGTGGCAGGGTGGGGGCTGGGCAGGCCCCTTGCAGCAGGCTCTGCTCAGTCTGCAGCGCAAATTAAAACATCTTCCTTTTTCTTTATAATTTTTTTCCTGACACAACTGCCCATGAAACATCTTAATAACACCACGGAAAAGGTCAGGGAGAAGGAATTTTCCAGTCTCTGAGCAGGCAGCTGTAATGGTGGCCCCTTCTGAGACGGACAAAGGAAAGCAAAAGGGGGAGTGGCCAAGATGGCCCAGAAGCCGGGGAAGGCTAAGGGTGGAGCTTGAGTGTGAGGTGGAGGTGGGGCTGTGGTCAGAGAACCTGCTGACCTGCCCAGAGCTGGGCAGCACCTTGGGGTGAGAGAGAGCTGACAGCTCTGGGTGTCAGCCACAGCCATTTTGCAGATAAATTTAGGGAGGACATGAACGCAAGCTTAGAGGGACAGAGCAGCCCTCAGCCAAGGTCTGAGACTGAGATCCAGGCTTAGCACCGCGTGTAAGAGTCCCACAGCTTCGTGGTTCCACAGCTCTGGAACCACGGGGCGGTGGGGCTGGAGTGGGGAAGCGAGGAGGCAGCGGATGGCCATTTCTGACAGACATGTGTGGAGACCGTCAGCAGCCCCAAGAAAGGCAGGGAGGAGCAAGAGTAGGACTAGAGACGGAGTTAGGTAGGTCCGTAGCAGGCTCAGGCTTACTGATGCTCTGGGAACAGTTACCTTGAAGGGCTTATCTTAACTCGTGTTCACCAGTGACTGTCAGACTGGCGGACTCATGTCTCAGTCTCAGCCCCGTGGTGTTCCAAACCCAGCCACCATCCACAGCAGTGACTCTCAACCTGGGGATCGAGACCCCCACCCCCTTGGGGGGCGAATGACCCTTTCACGGTGGTCGCAGATCAGAGAGCCTGCACATCAGATGTTTACGTTAGGATACATAACAGTAGCAAAATTAGTTAGAAAGTAGCAACAGAGTAATTTCATGGTGGGGGGGGGGTGTCACCACACCACAACGCGAGGAACTGAACTAAAGGGTCACAGCATCAGGCAGGTTGCGAACCTCTCATCTACGAGAATGTCGTCAAATACAAACAGCATTCTGCTCCCAGCAAGGACTCCAGAAACAAGTGCCCTGATACCACCGGGCCTGCATCACACAAGAGAACACTTTTGTCACATGGTCCTCGACCTACGGACATGGTCACTGTCTCCCGCCTGGTTTTATCGCAGACTGGTTGGCACTCTTCCCCCTTGATATTCCATGGCGCGCGGGAAGCACACGCTCCCTCTGAGTCCAGGAGGCTGGGGCCTTTCGTGCATCTTGTTGGGTCGGGCCTGGGAGGCTAGAGGAGGGCCCAGGAGCCCGAGGCGATGGGTGATACATTGCTCAGGCACTGTGGGTAATGACTGGGGGAGCCCTGGGCTGGGAAGCGGTGGATTCGGAGAACAGCCACAGCAGGCTCGTGGCTTCCATCTGACGGCCCGACTAGCTAAACATCTGTTTGAAATATTAATAACTGTCAGATGGAAAGGCTTGAGGGCACAATGTTGCTCCAGACCATCTGTCTGCAGAGTAAACACACTTTGGGGTGGGGGTGGGGCTATGGCACGCGACAGTAGCTTGGAGCAAGAAATGGCAGCAAGACCTCTGTGGGCCTCTCGCGCACAGGGAGAGAGGGATGTGGTAACCTAACATTTATTGACTGCCTGGGATGGGTCGGGCCTCGGGCCTGTATAGCAGCTTCTACCATATTGATCTGCGCAGTGGCCTATTCAGATTTATAATGGATACCCCTTTTACACTGTCAGCCCATGTCATCTGAACAGAACCAACCCCCCAAAGGCCTAGGTCTGGTATGGAAAGTGTGACCCATGACCCCGGAACATGTCAGAACCATGACAGTTGGCGCCAGGGTGAACATGCTGAGACCAGGTCTAGGGCACTGGTGGGAGCGACTGAAAAAAAAAAAAACAACTTTTCCTCTATTGAAAAAAAAAAGCATTGATAAAGAAAAGCATTGCTAATGGTAAGAAATCTGGAGGTATTGTGGCCATCTCAGTCACTGCACAAAAGCTAAGCTGGTGGCTAATGACAGATTATTGTTTATATGGACGCCCAGATACAGCCATGCCTGAACTCCCTTTCGAGTTACATGAGCTAATCCTTTCTTGCTTGAACTATATAAGAGTTTCCACCTCTTGCAGTCCAGAGCCTCAACTGGCAAACAGAGTAACCTCAGGTGAGGATGGGGGCTTATCAAAGGTATCAGAGATGGCTAACACCCAACCCATTGATGACATGGGGTTTCTAGGTCTCCTGGACCACCTGGGATGCATGTCTTTCAGAGAAAGTAAAGAAAATGGAAGTTCCCTTCTTCAATTGCACCACAGGCTGGTCCATTTTCCCTGTTTCAAGAAGAGTCTGGATACCATCATTCACCAACCAACAGGATCCGGGCACTTACGGCACCAGATAACCAGATGTTCAGGGTCCCAGCAGATATGCAAGAGCTTATGACCCCCCCCCCCCCGTGGACGTGGGGACTTACCAGGACTGTCAGCACGGAGGTCCCCACGGTGATGTTCTCATACAGGCTGACGTTGTAGAGAGGCTGGCTGAAGATAGGCCGGTTGTCATTTTCATTGATGAGGGCAATCTTCACCTTCGCATAGCCCACGTGGTCGGGTACGCTCTCATTGGCGAAGAGCTAGAGGAGCCGGGCAGAGATGCGTGAACTCCCACGCGTCTCTGGGGCGCGCGCTGCCTCCCGTGAGACCTCTCTGTGCCATGGCTGGTTCTAGGAACCCCTTCACAGGTCCTTCTTCAGGGAGGGAGTCGGTTCTGGGGGCCCGCCTGTGGCTGGCCAGGATGGGCCGCAGGGACACCAGAGAAGGGTCTGGTGACTTTGCTCCTATCCCTACGCACATCCTCGTCCTGCGTGAGGATTCAGCCCCTGCCATCTCTGTGGTTTCCCAGGGACAGATCCCCAGGGAAACGCGAGCTCCACCCTCTTCAGCCTTCCCTTCAACCTCCCCGGGTGGCCCGAGAGGAGATGCTGAAGGAGGCTTACGTCAAAGTCGTATCGGTCCACGGTCTCGTAGTCCAGCGGGATGGCCACCCGGATGCGGATGTCCGCTTTCCCTTGGACGGAGGTCGGGGAGATGATGAAATGGTGGGAGTTGTTGCCCACCAGGTACACCTCGAACATGCTGTTCAGACCCTGCGTGAGAGCGAAGAAGAAGCTGGTTGCGAAGGGCGCGGGAGGTCAGGGGGTGGAGCCAGACTGGAGCGGTAGAGGATGCTGGAGGGTGACGTCAGCACCCCCGACCCCACCCCACCCCTGCTTTGCAGTGCAGCGGGGGAGGCACAGGCTCAGGAGGGTCTTCCCGCCTGCTAGCCAGCTCCGTCTCCACCTCTAAGGCCCAAGGAGCATCCTCTGGCTCCTTCTGTCATTCTAAGCGTCCCTTCTGTCATATACTAAGTGTCCCTTCTCCGTGTCTGGTTCATTTCCTACCTCCTGGTCTTTTCTCCACTAAAGGGATGCTAAAGAAGGAGAGGCATCTTGCAGGATTAAAACCTTTAAGGAGGGCTGAAGAGACGGCTCAAGGCTCAGACAGTAAATGCCACCAAGCCCAAAGGCATGAGTCCAATCCCCGGGACCCACATAATAGAAGACCAGTGATTCCTACATGGTGGCCTCTGACTTCCACATGCATTGTCGTGACACGTGCAGGCCTCTCCGGCACAGGCTAAACAAGTAAAATGTAAAATTAAAAAAATCAATCAGCCAATCAAAGACCCAGGGGAGATGAAGGGAGAGGGGAGAAATGGAAGGTGGAGAAAGAAAAGAAAAAATGAGGTGGCTACGGTGGGCAGGGACTGAAGAGGACAGGGAAAATGTGTTATGGAGAGCGCTGGCCTGCTATGAATGACCCGGGAGGGGGGGGGTGACCGAGGAATCTAGGGGACAGAGAACACCTCTGTGTGCCTCACACCCAAGAGACCCGCACTGGGGCTGCTGCATCAGCTGTTCTAGTCCGTTGTTTTGGGGTTCAGCGTGCAGACTTTTCTTCTATCTCAGTATTTTATCCCGCTCACTTTTCCTCACTTTGCCTTATGCATACTAGGCAAAGAGGCTCATGGGAGTGGAGGCGGGGCTCCGGACCACGTGATTTCAGCTTAGCTTATAGGGCAGAAGCAAGGCTGAAGTGAAGCCGAGGCAGAGCCCACTGATTGAGTCTGGTCTTCTCTGCTTCACCGGGACCTCCTCTCCATGGGGTGTGTACCCCCGTCAGGTGTGTCTCTCTGGCCCTGGCTACAGATGTTTAGTGGCCAGCAACCTGAGATAAGTTTCTGGCTCCTACGGAACTGTAACCCATCCATCTGATGCTCCACCCGAAGAGACAGGCCCCTTCTGATCGAACATAGGGCTACAGCGTTTTCAGGAACCCGAGATTTTGGAGAGCTCCCTTCTGCTAGATCTTCATGGTGAGAAGGGACCACCAGGCGTCTCTGGCCCCAGAAGCCTTTCAATGAATGCAGAGCTAACTTTGTCCCTCCCACCAGGGCAGGGATTTTGAGCTGCTACCTAAGCGGGGATCAGTCACGTGACCCACCTGAGGGCCCTGGAGCCCAGTAGGTGGCCATCTCACTGGACTAGCAAGGTGAGGCCCTTGTGCCAATCTGTTCTCAGAGCCAGGGGCAACTCTCCTGTCTCTGGACTAGAGGTTGCGAATAGGATCTGGGGGCCGAGCGCCGTGAGCCCCTTTCAGCCTATTCTGGGGGTCAAGGCAGGTTGGGAGGGCACTCCAGAAGCCCCCCAGCCCAGGACAGCTCTCTGGAGACTACTGTACAGACGGGGCTACTCTGAGCCTCTTGGGTTGCAGAATTTTAAGGTCTCCCTGGCTAGGATCCATTCCATCAGCTGGAGGGGACCAATTAAATGCCCGAAAGGACACTAATAGCAAAGGCAATGGAGCGTGACAGTTCTAAATAGGCCACACCAACGGCTGTCTCCTGTGAACCCTGGCCTCTTGACCACAGCACTCACAGGCCTGAGGAGCTGGCCGTGTCCGGACGTGGCTGCCGGGGCAGAGGAAGGTTCTCTGTGATGCTACCCACCCCACCCCCCAGGCCTCCCTGCCCTTACCAAGCCTTACTTACCAGGTTCTGTCCACGGAACCCATCAGTCAAAGAGGTGGGGACAAGGAGGAGCCAGACAGAGGGAGAGCCACACAAGGAAAGAAGGAAACAGAGAGAGAAGACAGTGAATCACTGGCCGGGGTAAGAAGAGGGGCTGAACAGGATCCTGGGATCCCAGCCTGTGGTACAGGGACAGAGCCCTCAGGCCTGAGCCCACAGCTAAGGTGGGGTGCTGGAGGAGAGAGGAAAAGAGGGTAGAGCTCAAGCTGGGTCGGGAAGGTGAGGTCACAGGAGGGCGTGCATGTTCTTTTCTGAGCCTTCCTGTAGCCCAGGTGTCCCTAGAGTGAGCTGTGACGTCAGGGGCCATGTCCCCACATCCAGCTTTCAGAAGCCTGGAGAGAAAGCCTGCAGAAATCAGCACCCAACACTGCTGTCCTTTTATTTTCCTAACATGGAGAAGAAGAGGAGGAGGAGGAGGAGGAAGAAGAAGAAGAGGAAGAGGAGGAGGAGGAGGAAGAGGAGGAGGAAGAGGAAGAAGAGGAGGAAGAGGAGGAGGAGGAGAGGGAGGAGGGAGAAGAGGAGGAAGAGGAGGAGGGGGAGGAGGAGGAAGAGGAAGAAGAGGAGGAGGAGGAAGAAGAGGAGGAGGAGGGGAGGAGGGGGGAGGAGGAAGGGAAAGAGGAGGAGGGGGAGGAGGGGGAGGAGGAGGAAGAAGAGGAGGGGGAAGGAGGGGGGAGAAGGGGAGGAAGAGGAGGGGGAGGAGGGGGGAGGAGGAAGAAGAGGAAGAGGGGGGAAGGAGGGGGAGGAGGAGGAAGAAGAGGAAGAGGAGGAGGAAGAAGAGGAAGAAGAGGAAGAGGAAGAGGAAGAAGAAGAAGGAGGAGGAGGAGGAAGAAGAGGAAGAGGAAGAGGAGGAGGAGGAGGAGGAGGAGGAGGAAAAGGAACAACTTGGGAAATGTTCCAGCTGTTTCCTGTCTCTCCCCAGAGGTGGCCCCTCACCCTGTTCTCAGGTCCTTGCCCCAAGAGGCCCACATTAAGGGACAGACATCTTTGTGCACAGACCCTGATATCCCCATGAGACGCAAACAGATGCACACTGTTCCTCCTCTTGCAGTTCCACCATGGAGATGGCTTTCTACTCACCCAGGTCCTGGCTGCCGGGAACGGCCACAGACAGCTCTGAGCGCCCCCTGCTGGGGTGGCCCTCAGCATTTGAGAAGTTTGAAGGCTCTTTGCCTTGCCCTGCCTCTAGTGTGTTTCTGTCTTGTGTTGTCTTGTGTTGGTATAGGCGTTTGTATAGATGTTTATGTGAGTGCACGCACAAGAGTGCGCACGCGCACACACACACACACACACAATCGCACATATGTGTAGAGAGCCGAGGTTAACCACAGATGTCTTTCCCCCACTGCTCTCAATCTTTATCTCTTCAGACTTATCAACTGGGCTGGGC
The DNA here is from genome assembly GCA_964023405.1 of Apodemus agrarius. NCBI lineage: Eukaryota > Metazoa > Chordata > Mammalia > Rodentia > Muridae > Apodemus > Apodemus agrarius. Next base: position 28,181,012 of record OZ030025.1, on the reverse strand, counting down.
TGGCTGACTTCAGGACTCCACCTGTCTCCCTCCCTCTCCTGCCCCAGTGCTGAGGTCACAAATGCATGCCACCGTGCCTAGCTGTCTTTGCATATGGCGTCTGAGGATTTGAACTCAGTTCCTCATGGTAGCTCACCAGGCACCGTACTAGTAGAACCCTTGCCCCAGCCCTTCCTCGGTTCCCCTAGAGGCTGCAGCACACACACACCCCCATTGCATCATCAGTCTCTGTGGTCACTGGTCAAGCTGGGAGCTTCACACACATGCTGGGTATAAGAAGGCAAGGCTGTACAGTTCTCCCTCTCGTCCTCTTCCGGAAGGCAGCGGGCAGGGTGTCAGTGAAGACCCCCCCACACCCCCAGAAAGTTTGGGGGAGCTACTCAGGGTAGCGGGAAGGTGGGAGCTGGTAAAGAGCCCAGGGCTGCAACACCGCCGGGATACAGCATGTTGGCCCCGTGGTCGGTCCAGCAGAGCAGGGAGGGTTTGGGGAGCAGAGTCACTACTCACGCTTTGGCAGCCTAGAAACAGAGAGAGAATGCCCCAGACAGCTGTTATGGCTCTTTATCCCGCCCCATGACCTGGAACCAGGGTCTCCCGTATCTCAGGCTGGCATCCATCTTGCTATATACCGGAGGATGACCTTGAATTCCGGGTCCTCTTGCTTCTGCCTCGTTCAATTCTGGGATCACAGGTGTGTGCCACCATGCCTACTTTATTCAGTGCTGGGGGACTGAACCCGGGGCTTCATGCCAGGCAACTGAGCATGCCCTCTACCAACGGAGCCAAATCCCCAATTCCCCTTTGTCCTATTTCTATTGTGTCTATGGGGTGGGGTGCTGAACATTCAGGATCAGTCCAGGAGTAGTTTGCGCAGAGTGCGGTCCTTGCACTCCACAGCACCGCTGTCTCCAACTCTTTGGAGCAGGCTAGAAAGCACATTTGTGGGCCACTTACTCCTAGGCTGATTAAACCAGATGCTCCGGTGTGGATCCCAGCACCGTGTTGTAACAGTTCTCCAGGTATCCCGGTGTATGCCAACGTGTGAGAGCCAGCTGGGAGCCAGCAACCAAGGCAGGAGCAAGTTTAAGCCCTAGAAGGCTCTGCCGGACGACGGGACAGAGGAACGGGGGAGGTTGCAGGAAGCACATAGAAATGGGACGCCCGGTTGCTGAGGTCAGCCACGGGAACGGAAGAGCCTCTCGGAAGGACAGCACGAGCTCCGCACAGCACAGCATTTGTGTGAACCCTCAGGGTAGCTCCCTTGCCGACACCCGTCTTTCGGAGTATTCCTGTGTATGTGCAGGTGTGTGTGTGTGTGTGTGTGTGTGTGTGTGTGTGTGTGTGCTTGAGTGCGTGGGTGTGGAGGTCAGTCATCCATCTCAGATCTCATCCTCAGCTGCCTCCGGTCCACCTTGTTCTCTGATGCAGACTCACTGGGATCCTGCGGCTCACCCATGTGGCCAGGTGGGTGAGGCTAGCCGGCCAGGGAACCCCAGGGTACCATCTCTACCTTCCCAGAACTAGGATTTTAATCCTGTGCTACCAAACCTGGCTTTTCGGTGGGAGCTGGAGATCAAACTCCGGTCCCCACACTTAGGTGACAGGCACTTCTATTAACTCACCATCTTCCCGGTCCCTTCTCCAGCCTCTTGACAAGACTTCTGTGGGTCTCAGATCTAAGGTCTGTCCACTTGCCCTCCTAAGGTCTGTCCACTCCTGACCTCTTCTCCTGGATCTAGCCCTAGGGGCTCAGGCCTGACCCCTTACTTGTCAAGACTTTGCTACTGTTCTGAAGCTCCCCAGAATCACCTGGGAGCCACACGCTCTCCCTGCCCATTCTGGAGGGACAGTTCCTGCCAGGCCCAAGCGGCAACTCATCTGCAGGGATGGGTGTGTGTGTGTGTGTGTGTGTGTGTGTGTGAGAGAGAGAGAGAGAGAGAGGGAGAGAGAGAGAGAGAGAGAGAGAGACCCACTTGTTTGTTGACTTGGTGCAAAACTCTTTTAACTACAGCCCTGGCCTGGGGACCTTTTTGTCTCAACTTTTGGCCTCAGCATGTGCGAGAACACACCTGTGCGATATCAACACTTGTCCAGATCCTCTACAAGAGACAGAGAGGGCAGCTCTTCCATATACACAGCCGGCAGGGAAGGATTCGAATTCTGCTCTGTCCTGTCTCTTTAAATCTTAGCTCCCAACCTCTACTTCCCACACCCCAGGTGGTAAAGAAAGGGCGTGGTCCTCCCTACCTGTAGAGCCGCCATTCCCCTCCCTCTATAGGCTGCCGCCACCCTGCAGGCTGGAGGGGACAGGAGGCACTTTCCGAGCTGTTAAAGGGCGATTTGGTTAGGGAGGGAGATTAAAAAGAACATCAAAAGGGAGCCCCGGTGTGTGTGGAGTGGAGAGGAGCCCGCAGGGGTGGGGATTAAAGTCTACTCTGCGAGAGGTGATCAGAAGGGCTGATTGGTGGGGCTGTGGTCCCTAAGACAGCCGCAGCCTGCTCCCAAGGCTTGGCGGCCAGAGGCTGCTGGCTGGAGACCTCTCCGCGGCTTGGTTTTATGTATCTCTTAGGAAGGGTTACGCACTGAAATCATTCCCCGCTCCCCGCCGCCTTTCCCCAGTCGCTCTTGGTGACAACAGCCTTCTGGCCCCCTGCGGAGGGCAGTTCCTTATCAGCCAGCTGCCAGCAGAGACAGCCTGGACACTTCCTTTCACCCCCACCCTCCCGTTCCTCGAGGGGGAGGGCCACCAGGTGTGGTCAGAGCAGGCCCCGGCCCTTGCTCCTTGCCACTAAGCCTGTGGGACTGGGTCCAGGACTCTGTCCCGGGGGTCTCCTGGCCAAGTGCTAGCCTCAGCTCTTCATGGGGTGGTGCCCATGCATTGGGCCCACCCTTGGCAAATGCTGGTTCTTGAGGCTGCCACAGGAGAGGGACAGGGGACCTGCATTGGGTGGGGTGAGGTTGGCCTGACTTCAGCAAGGCTTTGTAGCCATGAACTGGGGTCTCTTGAGCAGCCTCTATTCCTCTACAGGTACCCTGGCTCCCAGAGTGAGGAAAGCCTCAGAGCATCTCCCTACTCATGCCCAGGCCTCCTCCAGGGCCTGAGGCCTGTAGACTAGTCCCCAAGGCCAATCACAGAGGCCTTACCACGGTAACACAGTAAACTCGTTGGTCTCTGCTGTTGGTGACTGGCAGTGCTGGGCTGATAACCTGGTGGCTCGCTTTCATGGGAACCTTGGCTTCTCTGTTACAGGCTATGGCTTTCTCTTTATGGGCTCAACAGAACCCCAATTCTGACTACTATAACGTTCCCTCTTTTAAAGAAGTAACCCTTAAAACTATCACCTATTTTGACCATTAAAAACTAAAGGTTCAATTCTAAACTATTAAAAAAAAAATTAGTGCCTAAATTCAAGCTTTGGTCACACCCCCATGAATAAGCCTCCAGACAGGGGTATTTGCTGAGGAGGAGATAAATATTCAAAATTCCCTTCTACCAACCCTGGCCTAAACACCAAGAGTATGTTCTATTTCTGACCAAGGATGATAATAAAATTTGTAATTTTCAGGGCTCCAACCCCTAACCTTCCTTGCCAGGTTCTACCCATGTCCACACCTTCTTTCTCCATAGCTGAAGGGAGTGCCATGGTGCCTGCCCACTCTGACACGAACTGAGCCTTCTTCTCAGAGACAAGCGGCTCCTGGGGGCGCCCTGGGCTGGTGAGAGCCTTTTAGCCTGTGCTGAGACCTGGGATAAGGAAGTGGGGGTGCAGAGAGGGTCCCCAGAGTCAAGTGCTATGCTCTTTAGAAATGTTATCTAGAACTCAGACCCGCCACATGAGAGTCCTGCGACCACACACCTAGTGGGGAACACGGAAGTCTAGTGATGTTTGTTAACATCAGGGCTAGGGAGATGGCTGAGGGGGTAAAGTGCTTGCTTTGCAAGCATGAGGTCCTGGGTTCGATTCCCAGCACCCATGTAATCACCAGGTGCAGTGTCTCTGTAACGTCAGCACTAGTGGAGGCAGAGACAGAGGCAGAGGCAGAGGCAGAGGCAGAGGCAGAACCAGAGGCAGAGGCAGAGGCAGAGGCAGAGGCAGAGGCAGAGGCAGAGGCAGAGGCAGAAGCGGAAGGATTTCTGGGGTCTGCTGGTCAGTCAACCTACTAGAATTCGTTAGCTGCAAATAATGAGAGAGTCTGTCTCAAAAAATAAGGTAGAAAGAAGGTGCCCGAAGGATGAACTCTGGCTCGCATACGCGTGCATGTACACACACACACACACACACACACACACACACAGACAAAACTTTATACCGCCCTGAGCAGTCAGACCTGAGGCCGGACTTGGGCATCCCGCTCTTCAGTTTTGCAATTTCGCACAAATGACTTTTCTTTCATTAGACCTGTTTTCCTCATCTGCAAAATGGGGGTGAGGTGGGGGTGCTGTCCACCTAGCAGACTACTGAGGGCAAACTGGCATCCTAGTCAGCCGCCTGGACAGACGTTCATCTAGGAGAACCATTTCTAGTGTTATGGTAGGCATGGGCTGAGAGGGGAGGCACTCCTGAGGTGAGCGGAGTTGAGACCTTGGCCAGGGCAGGGAGGGGCAGGCAGCAGAGGCCCGGAAGCCCCCCAATGGATGTGTAGGACACAGGGGCCATCCACGCCCACCCTCAGCACCGACTGCCTGGACTCCACATCTTGCTGATTGTTGAGCTCATCCATGCTATTGAGTGGCAGAAAATCAAAGCTGACAAGCTGTGTTCTTTATCACTCCTTTGTCCCGTCTTCCGCTTAATTAATCCCAATCAGACATGGTGAAGTGGCCTTGGCAGGGAGGAGACCCCCCCCACCCTCTCCCTTCGAGTCAGCTGCTTCCCCCTCCCACCTAGACTCCTGTCCCTGCTGCCCCCGGGCCTCACGCCCACTGCTGCCCCAGGGCTCGTCTGGATGACCAAGTCCAGAGGCACCAGAGAACCCCACGGAGATCTCCAACTCTGGCTCCAGCTCCCCTTGGGGACCGCGGAGGCAACCGTCTCCCAGGGGTCCCACTGCCCTTTCCTGAGTTCTAGGTCTGTCTGGCCCCCAACAGCTCAGAGGGTCCCCCTCTCACACAGAGCCAAGGCTACTGCCCTTTTTTTTGGGGGGGGGTCTCCTCTCACCCCGAGTCCTGCCTTCTCAGGTTTAGCCTCCAAGCAGACAGGCCTAAAGCTGCGAGTGTGTATTCTCTGGAGCTAGCACCCACCCATTGCTGTGTGATTGGGGGACGATCTTTTCCCGTGCCTCAGTTTCCCAGTCTGTAAAGTGCTACTTTTGCTTTAGGGGCTTCTCCTATGCACCCGCAAACAGGAACTACTTGACGTCCTTCGACTGAAGCATTTTTCTCCTACTCTGTTTCCCTTTGTGTCCCTTCACTTCCTGCCCGAAACCGGAGACACTCAGTGTCATGCCCCGCCCCCCAGCGCATGCGCACATTGAAACCCTAATCTCAAAGGAGGCAAAAGAGGTGATTGGCTGTGTGGGTGGGACAGCTCCTGGTGGCACATATGAAAGGAACTCCAGGGCCACCCTTGCCCTTTCTGCCATGTGGGAACAGAGGGAGAAGATAACCATCTGCAAGCAGGGAAGGATCTCTCGCCATGCAGCCGAATCCGCCATGCAGCCGAATCCTCCGGCTCATCGGTCTTAGATGTCCCGTGAGGCCCCTGGTTACTCTGGCCCAGACAGACTGAGAGCCTCTCTCTCCTTCCGAAATCTCTCCTCCTCTCTTCTCCTCGGTGCCCCAGGTTACCCATCGAATTCCACACACGCCTGCACAGATGGGATCAATCCCAGCCTGCCTTGCCTTCAGCTTATCTCTGCTCCAAATGATTGATTTTCCCTCTTTAAGAGTAATTTGCTGGCGAATTCCACGTATTGGTGGGGGGGAAAAACCCCAGCACAAGCCTGTGAAATCTAATTCAATCTGAATGGCAGCTGGCACTTTGAGGGAAGAACACTAGAGAGCCGTCATTTTTCCTCCCAGATGGGTGTAGGGCTGTGGAAGGCGGCAGGTGCTCCTCACCTGGGCAAGCACTCCTCCCTCTGCACGCCCCCCTCCCCCCATCCCCCGGGCTCTTCTGGGAGTCATAATGTCCTCACACAGAGGCCAATGGAGCTGTGTTTAAATTAACAGTCCTCAATGTGCAGCCCAAAGCCAAGTGCATTGTGGGAATCTCTCATAGACTAGCTATACCTGACCTTCAGTCTGTTGCCTTAAGGCAGTCTTCCCTCCCCCTCCCTCCCTCCCTCCCTCCCTCATTTTCCTTCCTCTTCCCTCCTTCCCTCCCTCCCTCTCCTCTTTCCTCTTCTCTCCCTCCTGCCCTCCCTCTCTCCCTCCCTCCTCCTCCTTTTTTCCATTCCTCCTCCCCTGATTTCTGAGCACAGTCTGTGCCCCCCGGGACCCAGTGCAGCACGTGTCCTGTGTTCCGTGTGGTCCAACCCTGCTACCTCTGTCCCCCTTCCCTTCCGGTTTGTCTGGCTCCGCTTCCCTGCCTGGCCATGGGCTGCCTGTCAAGCTTGAATCAGAGATGCCTGTGTGTCACATGCCTACTACATGCTTGCTGATTTAAAATATCCAGGAAGGGGGTGGTGTCACCTAGTCTAGAAGCCCCTGTAGGTACACTTGATGGTGACTCCTCTCACCTCGTGATTTTTTGGGGGGGGGATTGGGATATCTGCGATACTTTATCAGTTAGCATGTAGTATAATTAACAGTTTTTGTTCTATAGTTCTATGAATAACAATGCATATATAGATTCCTGTCTCCCCTCCACTAAGCTAAGGCCCCAAACAATCCTCCTACTCCCCCCCCCAAAAAAAACCCTGCCTTGTTCTAAGTCTTTGTAGCTCCTGCTGTCAGCCACGGGGCTCCTGTGTTCTTTGGGGATGTCAGAGTCACACAGACGGTATCATCCGGTAGCCAGTGTCTCTCGGGACAATACCCTTGAATATCTGATTCTCTTCTAATGTTCACATCTATATCCTTGTGTGTGTGTGTGTGTCAGTGTGCACATGTGCTGTGAGTACACGGATGTGGGTGCATGTACACACGTATGTACACGCATGCGATGGGCAGAGGACCACAGCAGCTGTCCTCAATGCTCTCCACGTTCAACTTCTTACCTAACAGAGGATGGCCTTGAACTTCTGATCTTCCTGCTCCTACCCGCTGGAGTTGCCAATGTGTTTGACCACTCCTGCTTTCTGCAGGCCTGGGGATCGAACCCAGGGCTTCCTGCGTCCTGGGCAAATGTACTACCAAGCAAGCTACAACCCTGGCCCCAGCTTCCTTTTCTCCTAGTTGTCTTTTGTATTACCTGCCAAGCTGTTTTTTCCTATTTACCCATTTGTTTTACAATACTGGGGAACTGGACGCGGGGCCTCCCACACGCTGGACAGTCTCTCTAGCCCGGTAACCTCCCCGTCCCTTTTAAAAAAGTTGAATCTAGTTGGGTGGTGGTGGTGGTGTGTGCCTTGAATCCCAGCACTTGGGAGGCAGAGGTAGGTGGATCTTTGTGATGCGCGAGGCCAGCCTGGTCTACCGAGTGAGTTCCAGGACAGCCAGGTCTACACAGAGAAACCCTGTCTCAATCACCACCTCCACCCCAGAGCCAAATTCTGCTCGACTTGTATTTGCAACCTCAGCAGCCCCGACCTCTGAGCGGCCCCCTGCCTGCCTCACTCTTGTTTCTTTAGTTTCCCACATGGGAGCTGAGGCTGCCCAGGGGGAGCAGCATTGTCAAGTGTTGAGATGAACATTGTGAATGAAGTGGGCGGGCAGGGGAGCGTGGGGAAAAAGACATTGTTCCAGAGAGAATGGGCCAGAGGACAGGGCACCGTGGGAGGCATGAGCCAGGCAACCTATAGTCTTACGGGCGGGGGGGTGGGGTGGGTGGGGGGGTGGGGGGGTGGGGGGGTGGGGGGTGGGGGTGGCGGGGTGGGGGGTGGCGGGGTGGGGGGGGAGAAAGGTTTGCCGGTCACTTCTGATCCCACGGGAGCTTTCAGAAGATCAAGTGCTGTTTGAGGGATGTGACTTTTCAGATAAAATGAGTCTCACTACTTCCCACTGGGTTCTGCTTGGGTTCGAGCATAGAGGATCATGGGAAAGGGTCATTACTGGAAAACAGATAAAAAGGGCACCAGTCTACAGACTCAACGTGAAGGATCTCTCTCTCTCTCTCTCTCTCTTATGCACACTCTTCTCGCGCACACACACATACACGCACACACTGCTGTAGCTCAGGGATCTTGGGTGCATTCTGACAGGGTCCAGGGACACTCTGAAACCAGTGTTTCCCAGCGGGTTTATCCCTTGCCCCCCACTCCCACCAGGCGGGGACCAGTGCAAATCACATGCTAATTACATCTGTGATGACACCGAGTGAGGAGGTATCTGAGTCACACCAGGCCACCCTCCCGGTCCTCAGGGAGGGCTGGAGCTTTGCCACCTGGGAGGAATCACACGGCAGGGATGCGAAAATGCCGCCAAACCCAGGAAAAAAAAAATCCCAATAATCACAATCGCAGCAAGAAGAGCCTCCACAGAGGCATCCGGGGAGAAATTAATGGGAAACGCAGATGGGGTTGTCCTGATCCTGGGGCATCCCTTCTAGAGCCGATAGGCTTTGCAGGCAATGGATATCTTCCCGGAGAGCCTCAGTCTGGGGGGGCGCGGGGGAGTATGACTTGGAAGCAGAAGTTGCTGCCTTGGGTTCCCCCTGGACCAGCTCTGGGTGAGAGGCTCTGGGTGACAGGCAGTGGGTGGGGGTGGGGTAGGGGACTGGACGGGGGACAGGACTGGAAGCATCACCTCCTACTCCCACTCCCTTCAAATCTCATGGTGATTGACAGCTATGTCTTAGTTACTTGCGTGGGGAGGGTGTGGCTAGACAACGGATGGCCACACCCTCACAGAGAGCACAGTCCTACCACCGTTGGTAGCCTGGTCTCGCGTCCCTTTTCTTTGCTCCTAAATAAGTCGCTTAGACCATTGAATTCAGGGTAGCTGGGGTTACTTCCCAAAGAGCCAGGAGTGTGTGCCCGCTGTGTCCACCACAAGCAAACTATGTGTTGGGGAGACACTGTCTATCCTACAGGGCCCAGAGAAACAGTGGTCTGAGTGATGGACACCCAATCAAATGTAGTGACAGGGACTAAGGGGTCTTGGCTTCACCCAGGTATGCAGAGGCATGCTCAGGATGAAGCATGAGCCAAGAGCCTGCCAGGGCAAAAGATGCCAGGTAAAAAAGCCTGGTAGGGGTAGGGAAGAGAGAAGATGAGGGGGGGAGAGGTGGGTGGGGAGAGGTTGTAGGTAGTGAAGATGGGGGTTCACAGCGAAGCAGGGGCTTGCTTATCCTCTCTGTCTCTGTCTCTCTCTATCTCTTTCTCTGCCAGGGATCCTTCTAGAAGCCTACTGAAGCCCACTGATCTAAGATTATTTTTTTGCACAGGATCTCTAGGCTGACCCAGGCTAGCCTCAAGCCCCGATATGTAGTTGAGGCTGACCTGGAACTTCTGATCCTCTAGGACTACAGGCCTACACTACCACGTCATCTAGTGTCTGTGGTGCTAAGGACTGAACCAAGGGCCTTGAGTATGCTGGCCATGTACTATCAAGGGGGCCACATCCCTACCTTATCGGAATGTTTTTCACTGTATAAAATAGAAGGGACACCAAGTCAACTATTTGGAAACAGTTATCTGAGTAATTTAGAGGGCTGCACGGTCGTATATCTGCTTTGGAATTCATGCAGCAAACATATTTCGAGGCAGAGAAACCCTGCCTGTCATGTGCTGCTATTTCAAAGCAGGGTCGGGTGTAAATAGGATTTTGAGATTTCTGGAACACCAGTAAAGTGATAGGAAAATAGCAGAGGTTTTTCTTGAGGTCAGTGTCACAGACCTTTGCATCTAGGTCTGTAACAAAAGAGCAGATGGAGAGCAAAATGCACAGGCCTGTCTTCGTGTCTGGTCTGGTCCCTTAGAGGGCCAGTGGGCTCCTGTCCCTGTAGCACAGAGACTCCCGGACCGGAAGGCAGCTTTCCCCGAGGCGTCAGAAGAAGCCATCGTTAGAACACAGCCTTGTCAGTGCTGCGCGGAGCCCTGGACAAACCCGCTAACAGGAAGGAAGGGATGAGGGGATGTAAATTAACACAAGCGTGTGCTATGGATCTCAGAGGCCTAGCACACGTGTGGAGTGGAAAATTCAGCGGGGTGATGAGCCAACACAGGCCTGAGGTGAGCAGAAGCAGAAGCAGCAGCTCTGCCCCATTCCCTCGCCCCCTACTCGTACCAGCCCAGCCTTCTGGAATATTCTCTCCACCTTCCACTTGTCTTCATGACATGGTGGTGATGCCTTTTCCTTGGGGGAGGTGGGCAATTTGCCCCCTCCCCCCCACGCCCCTCAAACAAATTAACTGTGACACTTTCCTGAAATGAGAACACACTCCCGCCAGGCGTGGCCCTGGCTCCGGTCCCTCTTCTTCCTCTCCCGCCAGCCATGAGTCCCAACTCACACGGGTCCCCGGAGGCGGACGCCAGGCACAGATGGGATCACACCTCAAGTAAGGAGCGGAGCTAAGATGCTGTGGACGCCAGCCGGGCAAGCGCCTCCCTATGAGCAACACCCCACCGGCGGGTCCCACTTTAAAGCACAGATTCCGTCACTGTGGTTTGTTAATATTGTCAGATTGGCAGGGTCCAGAGTCAATTAGGAGACCAGCCTCCGGGCGTGCCTGTGAAGATGTTTCTGTGAGGCGGGAGATTCCCACTCATTAGGGGTAGCACTATTCTATGCACCGCACCGAGGTCCTCACTGGATGAAGGGCCTTTATCCTTCCCTTCTTCCTGACTGCAGACACAATGTGATCATTCCCTGAGGCTCTGGCCACCATAACTTTCCTGCGTCCTCCAACCCTGAGCCCCAATAAACCCTTCTTTAAGTCGCTTTAATCCGGTGTCCCGTCATAGCAAAGAGAAGAATAGTAAGTAAATCACTAAAAACAAGCTGTGTGTGACTCAGGGCCTAAAGGGTCTGTCAGGCGCTGAGGGACGCTGTCCACAGAACAGCGGAGTTGCACTCTGAGAGCTCTGAGATGGCTTAGAAGAACACCCACCCGCTCCTGTACATCTAGCCCCTAGGTGCAAGAGGCAGGGGGATCACTGGTTCCAGGCCAGCTGAGCTACAAAGCTAGACTCTGTCTCAAACATAAAAATAAGAAACTAAAGCAGACAAAACCAAACCAAACCAAGCAACCAAACAACCAAACAATCATTCAAACAACAACAACAACAACAACAACAACAACAAAATGGGTGGGGGTGAAGGCTAAGGGTTCTTTGGAAAAAAAAATGAAGAAAGTGGCAGTATGCTCTCACTGTCTATTCAGGTCAACTGGTAAGGTCCCTGCATAGGAGCAGAGGAGGAGAGGTGGCATCTAGACAGACTAGGTGAAGCCGTGTGTGTGTGTGTGTGTGTGTGTGTGTGTGTGTGTGTGTTGTCTCACAACACCCCTCTGTCAGTTTGTCTCTCCAGAGGAGGATGCCCACACAAACCGTGCACACAGGCAGCCTTCTCAGGTCTGTGTGGACGACTGGCTGAGTTAAGCAGAAAACGCTAGCTTCCAAGGAGCCCTCAGCTGACAGAGGGGCCCAAGGCTGCAGGCTAGCCCAGAGAAAGCCTGGGCTGGGAATGAGTGGACCCTTCTCTGCTTACCTACTGCAGCATGCCCACCCAGAGCTCTGCGGGTGGGACAGTTGAAATGGCAGAGGTGCGGAGAGTGAAAGTGCTACAGCCTTTAATTGGAATCAGAGACGGGTCCCCACCGAGGCTGACTTCTGGCCTTCCGACTTCATTTTCCTGGTTCTCACCCCCCTGCACCCCAACCATCTATTGGCATCTTGACTGCTGTTACACAGGACAAACAAACAAACAAATAAACCAACCCTGGCTGCCCCTGACTCCAGCCCACTGCAGCGCTCTCTTCTCTGCTCTCTGTGAATGTTCTATAGCCTGGCAAAAGGTGGAGAAGTTACCTGGAGACCAACGCTGGGAGCCCTTAGGAAGAGAAAGGCCTCTTCTAGCCCCTGGATTGCGGGGCTTAGCACACTAGAGCCCTAGGCACGGTAGCATGCTCTGCAGAATCTTGGATTGGAGGGGGGGCACTGGCAGTAGGTACATCTAGTCTTTCTGAGATAATTCTGCATCCTAAGGAGGAACCAATGCCACAGAGTTCCCCAGAGGTCACCTGCTTTCTGCCACCCTTTCTGATTTCATCACCACGCAGTAGTGGACGACTGAGGTCAGCCTGCCCAGGCAGTCTTTGAAAGCCAGCTGGGAAGGAGCCCACGGCCATCCTCTGTTTGTGCTTAGCGTCTACCGGGGCAGATACTGAGCAATGCATTGCTCTATATCTAGAGCTCTGGATAGGGTGTGGGACACTGAAGGCCGGCTGACCAAACCCTGGTCTGTGGATCCCATAGACCCCACAGCCTCCAGGCCAACCAGTGGGACTTGGAGTGAAGCTCTGGGAGGCTGGCACACTCGTTACCGTGTGCCCACAGCTGTGGGGACAGCCCAGGACTGCCTGTGGTTCTGTAGAGCCTTCGACAAGAGGCCTGAGCTCTCCGTCTGTCCTCTTCCTGCATTCAAATGTGCTCAGTTTAGCCAGAAAGATGGCTTAGCCAGTAAAAGGTGCTTGCCACCAAGGCTGATGACCTGAGTTTCACTGGAGCCCGTATCCTAGAAGGAAGAGCCAACTTCCCAAAGTTGTCTTTGGGAAGACTTACAGATACAGGACAGTGTATCCTATTCCCACTAAATGAATACATATTCAAATAATTTGCTTAGTGAAAACGTTTTTTTTTTTTTTTCTGCTAGAAATCTGAAGGCAGATTTGAACTCAGACATAAACACTAACACACTCCAGAACACAGTAAGACAGCCGCTCAGACAGTTGCCTGGTTGAATGTTTGGGTTTGGTGTTTTGAGACAGGGTTTCTCTGTGTAGCCCTGGCTGTCCTGGAACTCACTCTGTAGACCAGGCTGGCCTCGAACTCAGAAACCCACCTGCCTCTGCCTCCCAAGTGCTGGGATTAAAGGCGTGCGCCACCACCATGCCCGGCTGCCTGGTTGTTTTAAGAAGTGTGTCCTCCTCCCGATTCTAGATACTATGCTGCAGCTGGTGCCTCCTCTTCCTGTCCTGTGTGCCTAAGCCCTTAGCTGGGGTCACGGTGTCCTTCCTTAGAACCAGAGAGTCCTGGCCTTGGCTGCGGCTCTCAGGCCAGACCTGAGCCCCTCGGGGTTCTGAGGGTAGCAGGAGAGTCAATGCGGACCATCCATATGGGAAGTGAGGCTTGCACTCCTCCCCCTGAGGGCTGAGCCTGGCCACAGGTGGAGTCCAGTGGAGACAGGAAGGTGGGCTGGTGGCCTCTGGGGGTCTCTGGCCTGCCTGTCCTTGTTAGTTCTCTCTGTGTGTCACAGGGCCCTGAAAGAGCAGGACCCCGAGTGGAGGCAAGCTCTTGATTATCAGAGACAAGGTCACCTCTGTGGAGAAAAATGACAGAGGACAGGGGCAGTCCCTGTTGCTCCAAGTGCCTCTAGCCCCAAGTCCTATCACTGTCTGTGATGGGTGGGTGCCCACTAAAGGCAGATTGGGGTCCAATACCCACCCACCACGGGACAGCTAATCTTCATTGTCAGCCTGATAGGATTTACTGAACGCAAAAGAGAAAGGGAGCGGAGTTCGGCTTTCACCTGTTTCCTTTCCCCGACCTCAGACACAATGTTGCCTTTCTCTTAGACACCCGGGTAGGGTCAGGGCTGTCTGGGCTGCGGAGCTGCAGCCCAGGGAACAGAGAGTGGCCATGTCCTGTGCATGTTCCTTCTTCCTCTGCAGGGTTCATGTCCTCTGGGATAGACATGTTCCAAAGTCTTCATGTAGTAAGGTAGGGTCCGGAGACTCACTATGACCGACCAGCCAATGAGAGCAGTCTCAGGGCATTCTAAGATTCAGCACAGAGGAGGTCGTCTCAGGGCTAACTTGTTACCACAATAGAGTTGGACTGAGACAGTTTCTTTCTCCCTAAACACCTGAGCGTGGGGAGGTTCTGAAAGGGTGGTTAATGTCCCCTCGGCCACAGAGCTAGTCAATAGGGGCTTACCCTCAAGTCCCTTGGCCACAGAGCCTGTGCTGCCTCCCAGATCGAGTGCAGGTGTCCCAGCTCACTTGCCTCTAGCCCAGCCCAAACCCTGCACTGCCTGTGTGGGTCACAGCCTGCTCTGCCATCGCTTGCAGGTTCTCGCCTCGGGGCCTCTGTAGGCCACCAGTTTCCCTGGATGCCATGGCTTAGTTCAAGGCTCTTCTCCCCAGGGACCCCTCTCTTCAGCTGATCAGTCATGGTCTATGAGCTCCGGACCTTGGATGCTATACAGGTGTGGCCATTTCTTGCTCCTCAGGTATCATTATTCCACAGAAACCTGGACTAGATTTTGCTTTGAGGTTCTCATTCACTGTGTGTGTGTGTGTGTGTGTGTGTGTGGTGTATGTTATGCATGTTTGTGGTATGTGTTGTTTGTCATGCATGTGTGTGGTATGTATGTGTGTGTGATGGATGTGCATGTATGGTGTGCATTAAATATGTGTGTAGTATGCATGTATGTGATGCACATGTTGGTATGGGGGTATATGTATATGTGTGGCACATAGGTGGGTATGGTTTGTGTGTAATACATATGTTAGTGTGTGTAATGTGTATGTATACATGATGCTTGTATGTGTATGGTATGTATGATACACATATGTGATGTGTGTGACACATGTGTATGCATGTGTTTGATGCATGTGTGTATCACACACATATGTGGTATGTATATGTCATGTATTGTGTCATACATGTGCTAGTGTGTAGTACATGTGTGTATTTGGTGTGTGTGATGTGTGTGTGTGTGGTATGTGATGCATGTGTATATATCATATATGTCATGCATGTATAGGGAATGTGTGTCATGCATGTATATGGACTGTGTGTCATGCATGTGTGTTTGTATGTGTCTGTATGTGTGTGTTGCATTGCATACACTACAGAGGGTACAGTATGAACCACTGGAATGTGAGAAAATGCTAGAACTGCTTTTAAGCATCCTTAGGCCACAGGAGTGGTGAGGTGAGGAAGGGGACATCAAAAGGAGGAGCCAGAGACTCCTGGTATCCGCCCCCAGTGCTGCATAGACCAGGCGGGCGGGGGTGCAGATGGGCTAAGAGCTCCAGCCACTTACCTCATCCTTGTCCACCACCTGGATGAAGAGGGGGAGGGCGAAGCCGACCTGTGCCAACTCAGTAATGGCCACGCTGTACTCAGAGCTGTTGAACTCTGGGGCGTTGTCATTGATGTCAATAACCAGGATGTTGAAGGTCGTGGTGACGGTGGCATCTGACGGGGTACGATCATCATTCAGCTCGGTGCCCTGCAGATAGAGGAAGGTGTCCACGGTCACAGAAACAGAATTGCCCACTCAGGACATTCTCAGCACTAGGTCATGTGTGTTGGTGTGAGCTAGCCCATGAAATCCCCACCATGACCCCAGCAAGACGATTCCACCCTCTGCATTCATGTTACAGACACAGGCCCTGAGGATCATAGAGGTAGGGTAATTTGTACCAGAAGAAACCTGAATAGGTTTCAAACTTAGGCGATGGCCTTCTGGGACCATCAAGGACAGGGGCAGGAGGACCAGACAGATATCACACCCACTGAGGGCCGCAGGGAGCGTCCACTTGGCTTGGAAGATGATAAAATCAAGGCCTTTGCTTTGCGCTACTGACAGATCAAGACTTAACTGAATCCCCACTGTGGTCTCAACATCACCGGGCCTGCCGAGATCCAACTGAGATGCAGAAAGGACCCAAAGACGCCTCAGGTCCCAAAGTACTAATTTCCCAGGTCTGACCCCAGTTTACTGCTCCAGAAACTCTGAGGGAGGCCTGGGTAGGGTGTCTGCTACCGAGCACAGAGACAGAAATGCCCAGCCCAATGGCACGTTCACCTAATGTTTTGTATAAAGGTGGGGAACCCAGAATTCAGAGGGCCTCAGGTGAGGCGGTGGCGGTACTGGGTGGAGGGATGGACTCTCTTCCTCTGGAGCGGCCCCCTTGGCCCCCTTGAGAGAAAGCAGAATACGGGGAAAGCCTGGGGCTAGTGTACATCAGAGACACTGTTTCCAGGTCTTCCTGGCTGACTCATGACTGACCACAGGAGAAAGGAAGGAGCTGCTAAGGCCTGAGACCCAAGACGTCCACAGCTGACTCAGGCTTTCTGAGGTCAATGGGGGTGGGGGTGGGGTCCATGCAAGGTCAGCTGTGCCCTAACCTTCATGCAAATCTTTCTCAAGGCCCCTAGCCTATATTTGTCCCTTCCCCCACTGATATGTGCCTGGGGCCTGGGAGCCCCTTGTTCCCCGCCTCCCCTCCCCACCGGGATCCATCCCCTCAATAGCTTTCTCAGGGAATGGCTGGGCAAGCCATTGATTTCAATTAAAACTGCCCATGAGCTGCGAGAGGCAGGGAGCTGCAAGGCCCGGTGCTGACACCTCTTCCACACCTTCCAGGTAGGGAGTCCAGCTCCTGCCCAGTCCTGTCCCTTACAGCCTGCTGTTTGCTAAACTGGGGAAGCACCCTCCCCACAAGGGAAATAGAAGCTCTGGTCAGTACAGACATTGGTAGTGTGTGTGTGAAGGGCGGGGCAGACCCGAGTTCATAACCACCCTTCCTCCTCCTGACTATCCTCGGGACTGCTGGGGAAGGCCTCGGGCTCCGCGGTGGTCTAGAAGGTGTGGTATCCGGCCGGAGGGCCTCACCTTCACCGTCAGGATGAAGCCGTGACTGTACAGGGGGTTCTCCCGGTCCAGCAGGCCGTTCAGGGTGAGGGCCCCGCTGATGTAGTCCAGGGCAAAGATGCTGTTGGTATTCCCTGCAAGACAGAAGCCGGGAGCCATGACGGACTGGCAGAGGGGCGCAGAGGCACGGGACACACTGCTCTGCGGGGGGACAAACACAGTAGTCTCTGCCAAGGGTAGAAACTGTGGATCACACACAGGTTACAGCGCCCTCTGCAGGTTCCACGAAGCCCTCTCTGAGTCAGGGGAAAAGTCTCCTTGTGGTGTGGGCAAACTAAGACTGAATATTTTTTTTCTTTTAAAAATTTTGTTTTTGTTATTCGTTTGTTGGTTGAGACGGGGTCTCAGATAGCTTAGGTTCCTTATATAGCCAAAGATAACTTTGGATTTCTGAACCCCCGCCCCGTCCACTTCCGGCGTGCTGGCTTGCAGGCTGTACTAAGACTGGCTTATGCAGTGCTGGGGCTCAAAGACAGGGGTCGAGCATGCTGGGCCAGCGCTCTACCGATTGGGCCACACCAGGCCCTTGTTGTCCTTTAGAATAGAGCCTTCCAAAGCAGGCAAAATCCAGACAGGACTCAGTAGGTATGGTTTCCTGTATAGTATTTTTTTATTTAAAATATGTATTACTACTAGAAGCGTTTAGTGTGTATAAAGATACACATATCGAGGTGTGCACGAGGAGATCAGGGACAATTGTGTGAAGTCAGCTCCTTCTGCCTGTACACGAGTTCTGGGGATCGAACTCAGTTCGTCAGGCTTGTCAGGCCAAGAACCTTCCTCTCTCTGTTGAGCCATTGCACTGGCCCGTGTTCTGCATGTTCGACGGTTCTGTTCTATTCTAGCCTAGCCATCCCGTCCTGACTTTCTACGGCAATAAGGGTTTGCTTTTTTTTTTTTTTTTAAATAAATGATGAATATGTTAAAACATAATTCAACTTTAAAGAATATTCTGAGTTCTTGCTAAATTAAAGACGCTTATTTAAACTGCTCACAGAAATGACACATGAGCCCCTCTGGCCTCCTGCCGAGGCCCCCTCCCCCCTCCTGCCCCCCCCGCAGCTTCTGCACCTCCCACCCCGCAGCCTCTGCCTTCCCCCCTGCCCCCTGCCCCCCCCACCCGCCAACCAGGCTTCCTGCTCCTCTGCTTCTACGCTGTGCCCAGCCCGTGCCCAGCCCATGCCCAGCTGGCGCCCACCCCACTTCCCTGGTTTTTGCGCATGCTCCTTCTTGCTCTGCTCTCTCATCCCCTGGCTTCCTCTCTGTTCTCACCTCCCACCCTCCCTACCTAGCCATCCTCCCCCTCCCGCTGATGGTCCAGCCCACTCTCCCTGGCCCACAGGCAGTGGTCGCTTTTCTGGCTTCTCTGTGACTCCTCTGCCTGTGACCATCGACCAGCTGGCCCACTCATCCCCGGATCTACCGCATCCATTCACGGTTCTGCAGTCCCCAGGACAGGCTATCCTGTGGCCAGGCAGGCCTGAGCTTGGCACTGTGGGGCTCAGATGTTACAAGCCAGGAGTTCAGGCTGAATGAAGCTGCGGTTTCGAAGGAACCCACGCCCACTCTTTCCCCAGATCAGGCCTCTGAGGTCTCAGCAGGCAACCCTGTTCACAGATGGGAAGGCTGAGGAGGGGAAGCAGCGGGGAAGAGGAGGGGGGATGCTCCTGTGTGATCCTGGACAGCTTACCCAACCTCTCTGTGCCTCGGCTGTAAACAGGGATAAAATGAATGAGGATAAAACTTTGAGGAGTGGCTCTGCCTTGGGACAACTGCTTGCTTGGTTTATGCTGTCGGGGTACGGGCAGGGCCTGGGGTATGGGCAGGGCCTGGGGTATGGGCAGGGCCTGGAGTATGGGCAGGGCCTAGGGTATGGGCAGGGCCTGGGGTATGGGCAGGGCCTGGGGTACGGGCAGGGCCAGGGTAAGCATGAGCTGTCCCTGACTCTGATTCAGGGAAAGAAGTAATACTCAAGCTTTCAATACCATGGAGTCCAAAGTCACCTCGGAAGGTGTGGTACTCCCCTGCCCTTCCCTGTCCCCACTTGAAGGCACCCACAGTGGAACGTCTAGGGGCAACAGCTTCTCGTTCTGTCTTTAAGGCTGCAGGACGGGGGTTGTTTCCAGCCTGCTCATGCAGTCTGTGGTCGGTCAGCCAGGGTTCCCTCAGGTTCTCTCAGCCACGGCAGGCCTCGCCTCTGTGTGGCTTTGGAATCTGGACCTGGCCTCAAGCTCTGCCAGTGTGTCCCCACAAGCTTCTGCCTGACGCTTCTCCCATGCACTGGGCTGGTGGGTGTGGCTGTGTTTGTGTAAAGAGGACAGGGTAGGAGGAGGTACAGGGAGTGGCTATCACCAGGCAGGTTTGCTATTGGAAATGAAGGACTGTATGTAGCTTAGTAGAGGAAACAAGGGATTGTGTGCTCTCATTCATTCATTCAATCATTCATTCATTCATTCATAAGACTTCATGCTCTCATTCATTCATTCATTCATTGGACTACATGTTCATATTCATTCATTCATTGATTCATTGGACTACATGCTTGCATCCATCCATCCATTCATAGGAGTATGTAATCTCATTCATTCATTCAATCAATCATTCATTCATAAGACCTTATGCTCTCATTCATTTATCCATTCATCAGACTACATGATCACATTCATTCATTCATTCATTCATTCAAAAGAGCGTGTAATCTCATTCATTCTTTCTTGGCCCGCTTCTGCTTGGTGTTAGGGGCACATTCCTTGGCGGGGGAGTCCTTACCACGTCCTCATAGCACAGCTGACCAGACAGGATGGGGTGGGATAAAGTCAGGACTACATGGCTCTACAGGGGCTGGTCCTCCCCTGCTCCTCCTCAACTCCCGTAGGCCCTGGCATCCCCAAGCCCCACGGCCAGCTTCCCATCACTGCAGATTTTCATATCCATTTATTCTTTCCAATAAAGGAGCCTATGAAATGTTTCACCGAATGTGATCCAATTTTGATCTTCGCAGGATTTTGCCATAAATCATTCAGAAAACAGAGCGCCCCTTGCTGAACAACTTGCTTAGAGAACAGGGCATCCGACCCCCGGCATGTTCAGATTCATTCCCTCACCCAGCACCGAACCCCCCTCCACTATGGCCTCACTGTCCTCTGAGCCCAAGACACTCCAGTACCTTTTCCAATAAGTCTACTCATTGGATACCGCTAACCGGATCACACTCAAAGAAGTTTGTGGACCTTCCCCAGCATGCTATGCCCACACACACACACACACACACACACACACACACACACACACTTTCCATAGCTCCGTGTGATTTTCTTCCAAGCTCCTAGGGCCAGCAGGCAAAAGCAGCTACACCCAGGGAGCTGCCAAGGCCACCTGAGTGAGGTACTCATTTGGCTGCTGCTGCTGTCACCATGGCAACACAGCACTTGCTAGGATGCTCTGGGGCGTGGGCACTGGTGTGAAGTGAGCCCCGTGTGGGGAAGCTCATGGTTATTAGCTGGCCCCCTCACTTACCCTCTTCAAGTTCATACTTGAGCCCTGACCATGGGGCCATCTGTGCGGGATCCCGCCTTCGGTCTACAGCAAGGACTGCTCTTTCTGACACTGTCCCACTGTCGACGGAAGGAGCCCTCATGGGGCTGAGGCTCCAGAGGAAAAGCAGTAGACCAGAGGAGGCTGCAATCATGCCCTCGGGAGGCTGGCCACACGGGATCAACTCAGTTCCATACTAGCCCTGTGACCTTAGTGGAATTTCTTAGCAGACGTGTAACTCTATCTCCTAGTCTGTAAAATGGAGCGAGCGGGAGTCCTCCCTGCAGAGGGCGTGTGAGGGGTGATGAGTCAGGACAGAACCTGGACTACGGGAAGTGTCCACAAGTAACTGGCTGCCCAGATGGCACTAAGACAACTGCTCAGTGCTGGGCACCATTCTCGGGGGTGGGGGAGTGGGGGGGGTGCGGGGGAGGGGCCCTTGCCCATCCCTGTTTGTCTAGCGGGGACACACCCTTGATGGCAAGTTCCACACCCAAGGCTCATGTTTCCAAGTTGGTTGCTGTGAGGAAGAGTCTTTGCACAGGTGCCCAGGTCCACTGGGCATCACGCCCCTGCTCCAGCCTCTCTGCTCCCACCATCACTGACCCCCAAGGATGGTGAGCTCTGCATATGTGCACAGATGCACACGCCACGCACACACACACACATGAATACACACGCGCACACACTGGCACCCACGTGAGCATTTCTCTGCTGTTCTGGAATCGATCCACCATAGCCATCAGTTATATCCAAGTCACATGGAAGCCCAGACAACTCGCGTCACCTGTCTGTTCTCACTGCTGAACAGGAGGGAAGCCGTCTCCTTTCTCAACATGTGGGATGCCCCCGGCATGGGCAAGGCTCTAGAATGATAGCAGAGCTGCGGCCTGAGGAATCAGGATTCTGGAAACTGTCAGTCGAAATATTAACCAGAAAACAATGGGTTACCCCTTGGCCCTCTGGCTTTCCTGAGGACAGCCGCCCCACTAGGAGCTTCAGAATCTGAGAGGATGTGACTCCCATCTCTGCATGGAGGGAAAGCTGTGAAAATGAGGCATAGACTTTGGTCCCCAGTGTGTCAAACAGTGACCACAGCTCAGAGACACTCGGTTGTCTACACTGTAATTACACACTTCGACACATCTACACCCCATGAAGAGACACCCCCACTGTTTGCCAGAGGAAGTAGGCTCAGGTGTGAAATACCTCACCCAAAGGACCCAACCAGCCCAAGTCACGGTGCACCTCTCTTCCCAAGTGCATTCAGCACCCCCCCTCCCCAATCTGTATCTACCTGTACCTGGCTGTGTGTAATGGAACAAAGACTCTCAGGAGTCCCAGGAGGCAAAAGCCCAGAATGGACATTTTCAAAGGGTGATATGCAAATGGCCAATAGGCACACAGAAAAATAATGAGCACCTCTGATTGTCAGGGAATGCAGGCAGAGCCACAGCCAGCCGCTGCCTCGCTCTAGTTAGGACAACGGTTATTAAAAAGACACACAATACGAAGTGGTGGTGAAGAAATGGAGAGAAGGGGAATACCCCCCCCACACACACACTGCTGGCATTGGTGCATAGACCAATTCTGTAATGATGGAAAACAATGTGACTAGCCCTTTAAAAGCTAAAATATAGACCTTCCAAAGGACCTAGCAACCTAGTGCATATGTACACGTGAAGGAGATGGGATCGACATGTCCAAGAGATGGCATTTCCATGACCAGTGCAGCACTGCTCCTAATAACCAGGGTATGAACTCAGTCCATGTCATCCACAGATAAGTGGACAAAGAAGACATAGCATGCAAATACAATGGAATACTACACAGCCATAAAAAAGACAAAATTTCACCTTGGGAGGAAGGGGGGCTGTATCAAGTGAAATAAGCCAGGTGTAGGAAGCCATATATAGCTAGATCCCAGTCATCTGTGGAGTCCAGAAAAGTCTGTCTCAGAGTGAAACATAGAACAGGGGTTATCAGAGAAGAGAAGGTTGTGGGAGGGAACACAGGGGGAGGCTGGCCAATGATACAAGGTCAGCGTGTTGAGAAGAATAAACCATGTATCCAACTGCCCAACAGGGTGACTGTGGTTTTAAAAAATGCAGTTGCTTATTTCAAGACAGCCAGGGGAGGGAATTTTGAATATTCCTACCATGAAGGAACGGTAAGTGCCCAAGGTGATGTATATGTTAATTTCCCCTGATTTGATGATGATTATCCTCTGGGTTTATGCATTGCAAAGCCTCACACTGTATACCAAAAATATGTGTAGCCGCTGTCAGTTGAAAATGAAGAAAATGCGTGATAAAATTTATTTCCTTGAAAGTTCTAGATGAAATCCTCCACGATGCCACAGTTTTGCATGACAGCCGAGGGTCTGCATGGTGGTGTCCTCCAGGTAGCGGGAGAGATGGCCGGTAGAGGGGCTGGAGGGCCAAGGCTGGCCCCAGAGGGATGCCAGTATCATGGCAGTGGACAGACATCAGGTGTTAGGGACTTAAGCCCCAGGCAGGGCTGATCTCTAAGGCCCCACTGGGGACATGCAGGGGTACTTAAAAGACACCAGTGGCTGTCAGAAAATGCAGACAGCCGGCCTCAAGTGCCATGTGCCCTGAGGTAAGGGGTGGGGGGTGACCCTGAGAAAGATACCAGCAGGTCAGCAGAGGGCCTCACTCGGCTGAGGAGCTAAAGCCACCAAGTCTTTGGGTGTCCCCAGAGAATGATTTTAAGATCAAAGGGAATTAGCCAGGGGGGAGGGGGGAGGGGGGAGGGTAGTGAGAGCCAGGTGTGTAAGGCAGGCAGGAGGCGGAACACCCACTGGAGAGACCTCTGAAGTGGAACAGGGACCTCTGTGGGATTGCAGAGGAAGACGGGAAGGGTGGGCACAGACAGACAGACAGACAGACAGATAGACAGACAGACAGAGATCGTTTGGGGTGACCCTCTTTGGCGGCTTCCCTTTTGCCCCTCACCTGCCTGCCCACACCAAATCTCATCCCTTATCGGGTCTGTAGCGTCTTCACCGGCGCGGCCAGGTCTGGGCAGAAAGCCGTTTCGTGAGTGGCCGATGGAGCGTGTGGGAACACAGGCTGATGACTCTGAATTGCCTTGTCTGCTCCACTGGGCTAACAGCCCAGCACTAGGCTCTCTCCCTCTCAACCCCCCCCCCCCTGCTCTGAATTAGAGGAAAACCCGCAGCCCCACCCCTCCTGAGTCCTGTCAGCCCCATCTCCAGAGCCAACAAGGCTTGCCGTGAAAACCAGGCCTCACCTCCTAACCAGAGGCCCTGAAGCCCGGAGAGTCAGGCTGCTGTACTCGGAACTGACCAGGCACTTCTCTGTGCTGGGGTGTTCCTGGTTCTTGGGGGGCCACCAGCACTGGCCTTGAGGGTTAGGTCTGGGGCACCCCCTGGGGTCCCCAGAAAGATGTTCATTACACATTTCTTTTCATTTTTCCCTCCTCAGCAGTGATCAGAGAAAAGGCTCAGGAGGCAGGGGATCCCCGGCCTCTAGCCGTGAGCTGGACCTCAGGCAGGAAAAAGGCTGTGACTTGTGGTTCCCTTGTAGCCATCTGAGCTAAAATGTGTTCCCGTGTGCCCCGATCCCTTCTCTCTGCTTCCGTTCTGGTCCAGCATTAGTTAACCCCCGACCCTCACCCGGAAACCCCATGGAGTCTGTCTCTCCTCCCTCTTAGTCTCCGTGCCTTGGGCTTGTTATATGGACACTCAGGCAGAGTCTAACTGCTGAGCACCCACGTACAGGATGAAGAAAGTGACCAAGGTAGCAAAGGCGTGGCTGCCGTTGATGAGGTCACAGGGTTTGGGGTGCTTTGTCCTGCCAAGGGCCGTCGCCAAGCCGTAGCTCCTGAGCCCCTGGGCCCCAGGCAGCCTAGCCTGCAGGCCCACCGCTGTCCACTGAAGCCCTATCATTCCGGCTGCTATGGAATTTTATCGCTGTATAATGAAAACTGCAGGCCCTTCTGAGACACGGGCTTTGGGCAAGATAGCTTATGAATTAAAAATTGCTCTTCATCTGCCTGCTGACAAAAGGGGGCCGAGGTCCTGCGTGGCACCTGCGCGGGGCGGTACTCAGCTACTCCGTGACTAACATACGGCAGGCAGCGGCGGTGTGGGGGAGCCCGGCTGCCGGCCTGGGAGGGGACCTGATATCCCGCCGCCCCCTCCCAAAGGTCCTGGGGTGGGAGTGGGAGACGCTCCCTTTCTAGTGCCTTCCTTGAAGCCACCTGGAACAGGATCCTGCTCTCAGCAGGTCTTGCGGGGGGAGGGGGGCTAGGGGGGTGTTGGCTTATGTGTATTTATGTCCCAGCTCAAATGTCACCTCATAGCGTAGTCACCATCAGGCCACCTCCCCACCGCCTCGCCACTCTGTCATCCCTACTGCTTTCAAAATGCTTCTCTATTGATCTCCGTTTTTTCCCCCATCTTTTTTCTTCTCTTTGTGGATTTCTTCTCACTGTTTGTTTTTCTCACCTGATCGTAACCACTGAAGGTCAGGGACTACTTAAATACTCGGCTGACATACAGTAGGGTAATCAATACATTGCTTTGGGGGAGGGGAGGGGAACGACAGGTTTTTCCACTACGTAGTCCAGGCTGACTTTGAACTTGCAATCCTTCTGTATGCCACACCTGGCTCAATAAATGCTGTGGGATACATGAATGAATGAATGAATGAATGAATGACAATATTGGGGCCACTCACTGTGTCAGTCACCCATCATGAAGATGCCCAGGGCCTATAGGCAGATCAGTTCATTAGAAGTTCTCATTCTGACTGTCATGTCCTTCCTGATGTCCCCATGACACAGCATCTGCTTGAGCTGAGTCATGTGTGATAGTTAGTGTTACCATTGTCTACTGGGCAGGCGCGGGAGAGCAGAGGGGGAAGGCGCACCTGCTGGCTTTCCCGCCCTTCCTCATCCGGGATGGCCTTCACAAGCTCTCGTAAGCTAACAGCGATCACCTCATCGACTACATACCCGACTTTCATTCCTTGACCATGCCCACCAATGCGGGAAAGGGTAGCCTGGGTAGATGGGGGAGCTAGCCTCGTCTGTGAGGATTGCCAAGGGTCAGCTATGCTGCTCCACCCACACTGTGTCTGGGCGTGTCCCTGTGAACCAGGGATCTTAGAGACACAGCCCCGTCTCCTCTGAAGACATTTGAGTGGGGGACCCCCCCCCGCGGGGGCTTCCCCCCCCCCCGTGACATCACCAGGCTTCATGGCTGAAATCAGAACTTCCATTTCTTCTGCAACTGGGGTGGGGTGGGGTGAGGGGGACTTTCAGGCGCAGGAGGATGGTGGATTTCTCAAATGCAGCCACCAATATTTCATCATGAAAACGGGAGTGTCCAGTGAGAGGGCGCTGGTTAAGTAAGACACAAAATTCAGTTAGGTGCTCAAAGCTGCTAAAGAAGCAGCCCCTCCCCCCCAACATGGCGCCGTGTTCCTCGGTGTTCCTCGTCTCTGACGGGTGGTGTGGTCAGGGTTTCAGCACCTCTGAGCTGCTGTGGGATGCCACATGCTCTGTCCTCTAGACCGGTCACCAAGACACTGCAAAACGCCCCTGGGGTGGAATCCCCCTGCGTCAGAACTTTAGAGTCCCTCTACCCTTTTCCTGACTTATCTGAATGATTGATTGAAAAGGGGAGTCGTTCTGGGTCCTTTTAAAAGGAATCCCAGAGGCCTGTCATTAGACGGACGTGCTGGCGCACGTCTTGACTGGAACAGGGGCTTGGGAGCTCACACTTTGGAATGGCCCGTTCTTCCACAATGCGTAGTGTATGTATTTTTTTTTTTTTAACCTCCAAATGAAATGTCCGTGCTGTTCGATGGCATGCGCACCCAGTGCCCACAAGGGGGACAGAGGAGGACGGCTCTGAAGCTGACTTCTAGTCTCCCCAAATTTGAGGTTGATGGCAGGGACAGCCCTGGCCCCAGCTTCAACAGCATTGAAGGAAAGGGAATAGGTGAGGTCTCTCGCTGCTGACTTATGACAATGGGTAGCAAGACATGTCTCCCCGGGGGTTGGGGGTGGGGAGGGTGGGAGGGCTCGGTGGGGGGTTGGGGGGTGGGGGTCCAGATGGAAGCAGGAGGGCCTGCGAGGGACAGTCAGCATTGGCCCACAGGTGCCTGCACATCTTTGTCAGTTACGGTTTACGGATACCCCGACGGGGCAGGTCACCACCCTCACTACCACCGCCATCCCAGTCATCACTGCCGTGCTCACGCTCACGGCACAGGGGCATCACATGATTTCCCCAAAGTCACACTGCAGAAATGGCAGAGCCAGACTCAAGGCGACACCGGGGTGTTTTTATCCGCCCCCTCTGAGTGTGCTGTGCCCAGCCTGTGGCAACACGTTCTGATGCAGCCACGCTGTCTATTAGATGACGAAGCTGAGGCTCTTTCAGGTGAGATGACACCTCAAAGACGCACGGCGACAGAGGGACACACTGGGCTCAGAATCTGGTATCTCCGATTTTAAATAGTTCGGCTGCCAGCCAGGGGACGCTTGTCCTGTGGGGGACAGTCCCTGTCGGTAATGGAGAGGGTCAGGAGAGGAAGAGGTGGGGGCTACAGGTCCTCTGTACTCCTCCTTGCCCTCTGCTCCTGGTCCAGGTATGCAGGAAACCCCTGCCTCCCTCAGCTGGGGTCTCTCCTGGGGCCATCGTGGGTGTCACAGCCCCAGAGGCTGTGTGCTCCCTCATAACTCTCCGGCAGTCAGGTGCTCAGGACAGGTCTGGCCTTAGAGAGATTTACTGCTCAGATAAAGCCATCTCGAGTCCAGCATAAGTAGCACTTGCTTTTGATGATCTGAAAGGCCTTGCCCAGGAGGGAGAGGTGGGGGCGGCGGGAGGAGGGAGGGGGGTTGGGAAGAGGGAGGGGAGGAGAGGTAGGAGGAAGCCTGAGAGCAGGGGGCTATACTTAAGAAAACAAAGAGGACCCCGGACAGATAGATACCCATGGAGACAGAGGCTTTAAAGGGGATCATCGGGGCTGGTGAGATGGCTCAGTGGTTAAGAGCACTGACTGCTCTTCCGGAGGTTGGGGGTCATGAGTCCAAATCCCAGCAACCACATGGTGGCTCACAACCATCCATAATGAAAAATAGATAGATAGATAGATAGATAGATAGATAGATAGATGATAGAGGGGATCATCTGTTGACCCAGCAGTCTGTTCCTAGTTCCTTGGTGCCTCTCTGAGCAATGGGAATATGGAGAAGCCATGGTAACGGCCCTGAGGACTGAACTGAGCGAGTGTGGGTGCCACAGACTACCCGCCACACGCAGGCACAAGACAGGTGGCACGGGGGACATTCTCAGAACACCCATCACCTACGAGGAAGATCCCCTCTGCCGCCCACCCTCCTAGAAGAACAGGTACAGGTGTAAAGGTCACTGGCGCACTTACAAGGGAGAGTGTGTGAGTGTGCTTGAGGCCTGCTTTCAGGCCTTCCTGCTTGTGGGCCTCTCAGAGCATTGGTTTCCTGTGTGTGTGTGTGTGTGTGTGTGTGTGTGTGTGTGTGTGTGAAGGCCTGGTCACAGGGCTGCAGGGTGGTCCCGTGACAAGGGAATCTAAGATGTTTCACAAACGGTGAGGTGCTGAGCCCACATCTGATGGGTGCCAGTTAAAGACAGCGGGCACCGCTCGGTAGTGGGAGGGAGAGGCAGGTGGATCTCTGGGAGTTCAAGGCCAGCCTGGACTACAGAGCAAATTCTAGGACCGCCAGGACTATGTAGAGAAACCCTGTCTTCCCCCACCCCCAAATATGGCAGCTAGGAGGAACTTGGGTAGGAGGAACTGGATTGACCGTGGGCCCATGGGGTGGGGGTGGGGGTGAGATGGGGGTAGTTTCGATGACAATTGGGGGGGGGCACTGAGGCTTATAGGATGAGGTGCTTTGTACCCCGACTCCTTTGCCTATCTTATTTCCAGAGCCTGTCATTTAGTCTACTGCCTTCTGCTGTCACGGCCACACCCAGCCATGGGGCACTGGACGAGGGCTGCTCCCTCTGAGTCTAAGTTTTCTAACTCACCCACTAGAGCTGGTACCATATCTGTCCCTGGAATTGCCTGAGGGTCAGAGCAGGCACAGAGAGATGGCTCCCTGCCCCTCATGTAGACCCCCTATTCCTGCCCTCCCCATTCCCTTCCCTGCAAAAAAGGGTTCCAGTCCCACTGGCCACACTGTCCTCCCCTCCTCTCCCCTCCCCTCTCCTCTCCTCCCCTCTCCTCTCTGCAAGTTCTGCAAGTTCTAGAGTGAATGACTTTCAAGTCTGCAGAAGGAGAATCCATCCACACACCTTGAGCTGGGTAATTTATGAATCAAATTGTGCTCCGTCAGGGCCCCGCAGCCCAGAAATAGATGTGGTCAGACGAGGTTCAGGGAGCCAGGCCCGGAAACAGTAATCTTCATAGATGCTGGTTACCAGCTGGCAGGGCTGGCCACGGGCCGACCTTGAGAGTCTCTGAGGGGCTGCAGAGTCCCCCCAGGCTCAGCCATGCTTGAGGCTTGAAGGGAGGACAGAGGTCTGCTCAGGGTACACAGGACGGCTGGAGTTTCTAGGTAACACATCTGGCTTCTCTGGGCTTTAGGGCCCTCCCCTAATTGTTTTGTTTTGTTTTTGAGATGGTGTTTCCTCTGTGTAGTCGTAGCTGTCCTGGAACTTCCTCTGTAGACCAGGCTGGCCTCGAACTTACAGAGATCCACCTGCCTCTGCTTCCCAAGTGCTGAGAGTAAAGGTGTGAGCCAGCACCTCCCTGCCGTGACTGGTTTTCTTTTGGTGGCTTAGTTCATCCAGTGAATCACCCTTTCTCTGTCTCTCTCACGCCCTCTCTCCTCATGCTCTTATGTAGCCCAGGCTATCCTCAGACCCACTATGGAGCAAGGGTGACTTTGAAGTTCTGGTTGTCCTGCCCCCCCCCCAGGGTGCCCGATTACAGGTGTGTACTGTCAGTTTTATGTGGTGTCAGGGATTGAACTCAAGGTCACATGCATCCGCAGCAGTAACTGGGCTCCAGTCTGTCATGCTCAGAGTACCAGGTGGCTCTCCAGGACTTTTCTGGTTCTAACTTGTCCTAGTGGGTTCAGACATTCACCCCCAAATCCACAGGGGCCTGTCTTCAGGTTGCCCAGCCCCACCAGGACCAGGAAACCACTTCAGAGGATTAGCACATTCACAGGGACCTGGTCTTCTCCAAAGGGATGATATTGTACTAGCTAGGACCAGGGTTCAAATCTCAACATCACTCCTTCCCAGCTGTGTGACCGTGGGTCAGTAACTCCCCTGCCCCCAGTCTGGACTTTAGTTTTCCCTCACTGTGGAAAGGGAAGGTTACTCCCCATCTCCCGGGCTGACGAGGGGGATCAGAACAGGTAATACAGCTCTGATCAGTACTGCACAGAAGTCAGCACAGAGAATATGCCTAATTCACCATTATTTTAGCTTCTTCAGGATAAGAAAGGAAATGACCACCCTGTTTCTGAATCCACTGGTGTGGGAACTTGCTTATGTCATAAGGCTTGCTGGGGGAGCTGAGATTTGAACCCAGAGCCCTTGCTACAAAAGAGGTCTGCCTTCTCCCACCCCACCAGAAAGGACACAGATCACCCTGTTTCCTGCTGTGTGTTTTGGGTCTGGTCAGTGACTTATAGTATAATATCAGAGTGGATGCTTCTGGTCTGCAATGGCAGAGGGAAAGACGATATACTGAATGAAATTCAGGCTCACCCTGCAACAGGGAAACACCAAAGGTCTTGGCTTCTAATTGTGAATCAGAAGCATGCACACAAGGAAAAAAATGGACAATTTGTCTATCGGGGAGGAATCCCTGTTGGAAAGCAGGAAGGCCCATGGGTTGCCCAGAACTCTGATGCCAGAATCCTGGTAGAACCGTCATGCCCAGGTCGTAGGGCCAGCTTTAGGGAATGCTGACCACCTCCTGGGATTACAAGTGCACACCACCACATCTGCTTTATGTGCTGCTACAGATCAAAGCTGGGGCTACGTGCGGTCCACGCAAGCCCTCATCTTTAAATACTTCCCAGGAAGACTCAAAACGCACGCGGGCACACCAGTTTCCCTCCATTCCGTGTGGGTGATGACTCGTGCTCTGAGACGCAGTCCACATGGAAGTTGGGGTTTAATCTTTGGAGCTATGTAATCATCATGGGATCCCCCTCTGTCCCCAGAGGCCTCTGGGGACATGGACAGGAACAAAGCAGACCTTAAACCCCTGCCATGTTTTATTGTTTAAGGAACAAAAGAGCAAAGAGGACCTGAAACCAGGGTGGCCCTGTCCACACATCACCAGCGGTGCATACGATGGCTCTCAGGACATTTAACAGCCCGTACTCCCCTGTGAACTTGTCCTGTTTGTGTGATAAAGAAGGGCTGGGGGTCCCGGGCTGGGGCTAGATGTGGAGAGCAGGCAGCTAGACATCCTGTCTTAACAGCCCTGTTCCAAATTGCCCGTGTCCTGCCTCAGGAGTCATGGCTCCGATGTCACATGATGTCCCCAGCCCCTGGCTCAGTGCCTCAGGCCATGCAGACATTTGGGGACTATTTGATGAATGAGCCCAGCTAGACTCGGAGAGACAGGCATCCCAAGATGCTCTTGTCCCTGGCAGCAGACAGCTTCTGCTGAGCAGGCGGGAACCAGGATGAACGGGGCCATCCTTCTGTTTCTGGCAGGGGCAAACCTCGGCAGCTAAAATGAGAGCATTCTCCTAAAGCCTCTGGCCACTCTTGATGGAGAGGGCCATGGAACAGAATTTAGGACCCTATCCAGCTCTAGGGCTTCCACATTGCTTTTTTCTCTTGGTGTGGGCTATAGGACCTGGCCTCTTGGCAAGAGGGCAGTTCTCTGGGGAGCTTCACATTGGGGTTCCAGCAGCACCCCATGCTAAGCTCTGTGAACAGATGCTCCTTGGGGGAGAGGACTCAAGGACTCTGTTGTGGCATTTTTGGGGGTGGTTTTGTAAGTTCTTCAGCAATGGCTCTCAACCTTCCTAATGCTGACTCTTTAATACAGTTCTTCATGTTGTGGTGACTCCCTGTACTGGCTGGTTCTGTGTGTCAACTTGACCCAGGCTGGAGTTACCACAGAGAAAGGAGCTTCAGTTGGGGAAGTGCCTCCATGAGATCCAGCTGTGGGGCATTCTCTCAATTAGTGATCAAGGGGGGAGAGGGCCCCTTGTGGGTGGTGCCATCCCTGGGCTGCTATTTTGGGGTTCTATAAGAGAGCAGACTGAGCAAGCCAGGGGAAGCAAGCCAGTAAGGAACATCCCTCCATGGCCTCTGCATCAGCTCCTGCTTCCTGACCTGCTTGAGTTCCAGTCCTGACTTCCTTTGGTGATGAACAGCAACATGGGAGTGTAAGCTCAATGAACCCTTTCCTCCCCAACTTGCTTCTTGGTCATGATGTTTGTGCAAGAATAGAAACCCTGACTAAGACACTTCCCAACAATAAAATTATTTCATTGCTACTTCATAACTGTAATTTTGCTACTGTTGTGAATCATGATGCAAATATCTGATATGTGATCCCAAGGTGGAGGGGAAATGTCACAACCCATGGGTTGGGAATCACTGCTCTAGACCTACTGTGTCCACAGAAAAGGGTAAGTTTGTCCCTGGCTTGTAGAGGAAGCTCTAGCAAAGCCAGGGCCCACATGACCCCCAAAGGGTAGAAGCTGAAGCAGCTGGCTTCCCCAGACCCTTCACCGACTTCGGCCTGGATGTGCCCAGTTCTGCCAGCCCGAACCTAGACACCGCCATGGGCAGCGGCTCAGTCTGGGGAAGAAGGACAATGACATAAGGCTTCAATTCCCAGGGACTGGGTGTGGACATCAGGAAGGAACCAGCTCGCCTACCACGCTTGGTACATGTTATTGGCCACTAAGTTGGTGAGGGTTATGCCCCCATCTCTGTGTGTGTGCGTGTGTGTGCATGCGTGCGCGCATGTGCATGTGTGTGCATGTGCGTGCATGTGCGTGTATGTGTGTGTGTGTGTTATGCAGGGAGCATGGCAGGTCCTAGAAAGAAAGCTTGCTGAAGCAGCTGGTCCACCCAGACAGATGAATGCACAGCAGGTAGGCATGAGGGACACGGTCATACCCTCTCTGGCCACCACGGGAGACTCCCAGCTGACTCCTGACTCTCCTTCATCCTGTTCTAGCTCAGTCTACTGAGCAGTGTTTGGAGGTCATTTAAGCCCCCCATTGTAATATCTTCCCCATGAAGCAAAACCCCAACTCTTCCTTGCCTGCAAGCCCCTGCCTCACCAAAACTCTTCTTCTAATTTGTTTCCTAAGTATATCCAGACTGTCTCTGCCCCAGGGCCTTTGCATGTGTTGTGGTCACCCCTACCCTGAGCTGCCCTCCTGCTCTCAGTCAAATGCCACCTTATCACGGAGGACCCCAAGTGCCCCAGCTAAGTGCTCCAGATCAGTCGCCCCACCACCACCACCACCACGTCTCCGTGGGTCAGTGTCACTGTCACAGCCTCAAATGGTCTTACTGTTAATCTGCCTTCCTGTTTCTTGGTCATCCCCTCTAGACTCTAAGGGCAACAGCTTTGCCTGATTGTTTGTTCATGGTCTCCCCCAGCTGGGACACGGAAGTGCTTGATGAGTACCCACAATCCATCAGATGATCCAAGGAGACGTAGGAAGGGAGTTCACATTTCCCTGTGATCCCAGCACCAGGGAGTCTGCGGCAGAGGGATCATCTGCTCTAATCTATACATTGAGACCTTGTGTCCAAATACCCAAGGGCTGGGAAATTACCCAGGAGTGATCATTTGTTTTAGCTTCTGCCCTGGACTCAACCCCTAGCCATGCATGAATACACGTGCACATGCGCGTGCGCGCACACACACACACAAGTCAGTGTATGTGTTATGGAGGATAATCACAGCACTCCGACAAACCCAACAAGCTAGTAGCAGAAGCCACAAACCAGAGGCAACCATTCTAGTCCCCAGGGCTGAGCCCCCTCTTCCCAGGGCTTGGAGAGTCAGTTGCCATCAGCCCTGGTAATGCCTTCCCCTTCCATGCCTTTCGTGGAGCTCAGAGACGGCACCTTCCCTGCCTCTGCCTTTTCTGCCTGTGACTTGGGGGAGGGGCTGGGTATGAGGGTGGCAAAGAGCCAGGGGTGAGGAGGCGCTCAGGGCCC
Organism: Apodemus agrarius; assembly: GCA_964023405.1. NCBI lineage: Eukaryota > Metazoa > Chordata > Mammalia > Rodentia > Muridae > Apodemus > Apodemus agrarius. The sequence goes on along the minus strand of OZ030025.1, from coordinate 28,147,338 downwards.
GTTTCTCCCTCCGCCACCCAGTCCGTGATCAATCTCCCCAGTGTGGGCGGGGGGGGGGGGGACTTCCCTAAATGAGTTCCCTTGTCCAGGGCCCGAGCTCTAGCAAGTGACTAGCTTTGCTAGGAGATGAAAGATGACTGGTCGTGTTCCCGGGACAGAGGCGATCTCCATAAATCTGCCAGGGTGCTGGGATTACTTTGTGGGATTAATTATCTGTCCTTCAAACAAAGATCTGACCTCAGCGGCCGACCGAATGGCCCCAACCGAGGAGGGAAGAAGTTCTGGGCGGCTCCAGAGACGGGGCTGGGGCGGGCGGCAGGGCAGACCTGGTCTTCTCTCTCTGGTCTTTCCTCCTGCCCAGCTTTAACGGTTAAACTCATTCACCTGGTCCTTCTCAGCCAGCCCTGCTAGGCCTCCTCTTATTTGCCCCTTATCCCCTAACTTCATCTCCTCTCCCTGGAAGTCAGCTCAGTGTCCACCACTGTATCAACCAGCTGTCTTGGAAGTGTCTTTGTTTTGTTTTGTGGTTTTGCTATCTGGGTTGTGTCTGTAAGATGGGACTAAAGCAGGCAAGGACTGTCTGACATTCCATTCAGGCAGGAGGCCCCAAGAAAGACAGAGAGGCTTGAGACCCTCAAGAGACCTAGATTTTGTGGTGTCACCACACGGTCTCAAGCCTAAACATCACAGAGCCTTTCTGACCTCAGTCTCCTCATCTGTGCAATGGGGCATTCTACTTCTCATTGTAAAAATAAGACGGAGGGCCTGTGAGATGGGCTCCGAGGGTAAAGGTGCTTGCCACCGAAGCCCGATGACCTAAGTTCAATCCCCTGGACCCCCACAAAGGTGGAAGGAGAGAACAGGCCACACAAAGTCGTCCACTGACATGCTGAGCGCACACACACAAATACACACAACTACACATCATGGAGGGTCTTTTTCTGACATCCTCTAGGTGGGACCTCCTGACCTTGCTATGGCTGAGAGAAGTGGGGCATTCTCATCCCACAGGGCTTACACTGTGAGTCTAGCCGGGCCCAGGCGCCCTCCTCAGTGTCAGGGAAAGTTAGCATTCGTTTCAGCCTCTCAGGGCCGGCTCCATGTCAGGGGGTTCCAGTCAGCAGTCCTGAGTCTCCCTGCCTCGGAGGACAGTCGGCTGTGCGGTCTCGGGTTCCCTGCCTAAAGAAGGACTCCATAGTTATCATGGAGATGGCTGGGGGTAGGGCCATGGTAGAAAATCCCTGGATGTGGGAGTAGGCAACTTGGTGCCAGCTCCTGCCTGGACCACCAGGTTGCTAGAGTCCCCCCCCCCCCCCGCCCGGCACTCCCCCCCCCCCCCCCGTGTCTCCATGAGCCACTAGCGAAGCAGGAAGACAGCCCTGTCACACTGTAGGCTCCAATGGGCAATTTGGGGCAAGGCCCCTCCTTTCTGGATACAGAGGTAGTATGTTTGGGATCTCAGTTCATGTCCCTAGAGCCAGTGGATTGTAGGTCCCCAGGGGTTCCATGGCCACGGGACTGGGAGAAAGATAATGTAGCAACTAGGTAGCCATCACAGAGAGGGCACTGCCTGGGGCTCAGAGTGGATGGGGGGTGCTAGATAACTGACAGATACAGCTGCCACACTGGAGAAGAGAGACCAGGAGATAAGGGACCTGAGTGCTCAGGAAAGGCTTCCTAGCAGAGGGGAATGCAGAGAGAAGTCCTTGTGGAGGGAGGGACATAGGTGGGTGGAGAAAATGGGCCGGGCAGAGTGCCAAGGATGGCACAGGCTCCTCCCTGCTCTTCCAACTGCCCAACTTCGAAGACATGCAATAAAAATGTCGCCTCTCCTCTGGGCGCACGTGGGGAGCTTGTGAGCGGTAATTCACAGAGCGCTTCCAGGCGCCAGCCTTTGTCATAGCCCGTTCTAACTGGGCTTCTCGGCTCCCAGAAAGGTGACCTCCGAGTCAGGGTTTGAAGCTGGCCCTGTCTGATCTCGAGTCCTTACTTGGTGGCTATACCTCAGTGTCCCAGTGCCAGAACTGCTGCTCAGGGAGTGTCAGTCTGTCACGTGGCCTGGGAGTGGCACACTCCCAATGCTCAGGGTAGGGTCAAGGCAGGGACAGTGTCCGTAGATCTGGACTCTGTGGACCATGTGCCCCAAGAAACAGTCAAAGGGTGAGGCCAGGGCTCTGGACTCTGTAGATGGGGGATGAGGAACGCAAGTGACTTCCCACTTGCAAGGAGACTGTCGGTGCATCGGATGCAGCAAGAGTGGGTTTCCTTTGTCAGGTAGTGGGTCTCTTTACACCTTTTGTTTGTTTTTGGTTTTTGGTTTTTCGAGACAGGGTTTCTCTGTGTAGCTCTGGCTGTCCTAGAACTCACTCTGTAGACTGGGCTGGCCTCAAACTCAGAAATCCACCTGCCTCTGCCTCCCAAGTGCTGGGATTAAAGGCATGCACCACCACTGCCCGGCTCTTTACACCTTTAAACCCTTACTTTAAGCACTCTCTCTCTCTCTCTCTCTCTCTCTCTCTCTCTCTCTCTCTCTGTCTCTCTGTCTCTCTCTCCTGTGCATGTGCACATGTGCATACTTGCTCATGTATGTGCATGCACATGCATGCGTGCACAGTTGCTAGTATGTGTGCACATGCATGCATGCACAGTTGCTCACATGAGTGTGTGTGCACACACATGTGTGTGCATGTGGAGGCCCAAGGCCGATGCTAGAAATCATCCTTACGACCTTGTTCACCTTATTCTCTGACTCAGGGTCTCTCAATCAAACCCAGAGCTCTCTAGTCTCTCTACCCAGCTTGTTCTGGGATCCCCTGCCTTCACCTTCCAAGGCTAGAATTACAGATGGCCTGCCATGCCCCCCCCACCTGAGGGGGCGGGTCTAAACTCTGACTGTGCTTTTGTAGCAAGAGCTTTAACTGCTGAACCCCCCCCCCCGCCCCCCACCAGCTTCCCACTAACCCACATCTAAATCCTAGCTCTGCCGAGCAAGATGGCCGCGGGCAAGTTACTGAGACACACTGAGCTTGGTTATCTCATCTGTAAAGTGGGTTCAGTGATGGCGCCATCCTTCGCCAGCTGCTGAGGAATGAGTGCACTCTCATGAGCTGCCTGGGGCTGGGTGCAAGGTCAGATGTTGGGAAGAGTCACCGCTGGAGGGTCTTCCTTTGCAGCCCTGGCCCCTGCTCCCTTCTCCAGAACAAACATCTGCTCTAGCAGCCGCTACATGCAGCCCCGAACAAGCGTGTGCTCTCACTAAATGACATCTGATTTTCCTCTGGTTTTTTTTTTTTTTCTATCTTGGAGGAATGAAATATCTCATGCCTTCCCATTTCTTTTATGACTCAACACTTGGTTTTAAATATTTATCTATTTTGCTGTAGGTACAACCCATTAAGTTAAACCGTGAGGAAGAGCGGACTTCCAACCATTTCTGACCTACAAAAGCAGTGATTTTATGTGCTTCCACCTAATAGGATGTGGCTCCTCGCTAATTTGGAATATCCTTTAGTGCAGAGCCTGGAAAACCATCTCTGTAAAATGCCACGGGAAATCCCATAGCCTTTGCAGGGCAAGAGGCAAGATCAAGAGCATTAGGTTAGTCCTCTTTAACAAGAAAGAGAAGCAGTTTCTGCAAAAGCATCCAATGCATTTGAAATATAATAAGTGTGCAGTGTCTTCTACTGCAGGTCCACTGAGGTGGGGGATGGGATCTGGGGGACCAGGGGAGCCATTTTCCTTAACTGAGGCCTTCCAGGATCTTCATGACCCTACAGATCAAACAGACTCTCAGGTTTAAAGTACTCTCTTATCCTTTAGACTGTACAAGACCCACAGACGGAGGACTGGCCCCCACACTACCCCTACCCCGACATTGTTAGACTGACGTCGGCCAGGAGAGCTTCATTTGCATATTGTTAATTTCCAATCATTTCAGATTCTCCAGAGCCACCCACAAGTCCTGGGGATCCCCCACTGCAGGAATAGCATTTGCTTGCTTTCCTAAAGGACTCCCCCAAGTCAGCCTTGGTGGTTTACAGTAGTGGTTCTCAACCTGTGGGTTGCGACCCCTTTGGGGGCTGGTTGATCTTCTCACAGGGGTCACCTAAGGCCATCGGAAAACCCGGATGTTGACAGTACGATTCGTAACAGTAGCAAAGTTACAGTTATGAAATACTCATGAAAATAATTTTAGGGTTGGGGGGGTCACCCCAACAGGAGGAACTGACTTAAAGGGTCACAGCATTAGGAGGGTCGAGAGCCACTGGCTTACGGGGATGCATCGTGCATTCCAGCCACGAGCCCCTTGTTGGTTTTAATTGAACTCATCTCCCTGGGTGTCACTTGCTGTTAACTTGGCTCGTCCGTTCCTGCGGTGTTGACCGCCTCAGACGCCCACGCATTTTTCTTGGGGGGGGGGCTGTGCTGGCTGTGCTGTTTGTGTGCCAAAAAGGCCTGCCCTACTACAAGGTCAGGGAGACATACTCCCTTACTTTATGAGTTTTGTATTTTTCCTTTCACACTGAGGTCTTTAATCCATCCAGAGTCCACCTCGGTACGTGGTGTATGCTGGGGGAAATCTGGCTTTATTTATTTATTTTTTTTTTTCCGTTAGAAAACTAGTTCCCCGCAATGCCAGCCACTAAACAAGTCACCCTTTGCCAGCTGATTTGCGATACCACTGACGCCGTTTATCAAGTGCCCGTGTGCTTATACCTGAGTCAGCTTAGCTCTTCTCTGTCTCACGGGTTCTGCCATCTGTCTTTAAAGATGCCCTACGTTGACCGAGCTCGGTAGCACATGCCTATAATCCTAGCACCCGGAGGCTGAGGCAGGAGGACAGATTTAAACCCAAGGCTAGCTTGGGCTCCGTGGGGAAACTCTGTCTGGAAAATTTATCACCAACATTAATGTGGTTTTGGAGCCCGACTGCCCTGTTCTAGGCCAGCGAGCGAGGGTGACATCATATCATGCTGCTGGTCCCTGACACCTCCCAGGCACCGTTTGTGGCACTCAGATAGCCCATCTTTCTAAAACTAGAATGCAGAGATAGCTGGTACCCATGGAAGAGATGACACCTTGGAGTCATGGTGGACAAGATAACCATGAGGGAACCAGTAGAAATGACTGTGAAGAGGGAGGCAGGGTGTGTGGCAGCCACCAAGGCAGCCCTGTCCTGAGTGTCACAGGTCACTGCCAGAGGAGGACCTCAACGTGGGAGATTATGGTAGGTCCCAGATATGATCACAAGGGTCCCTGCAGGAGGGAGCAGAGGGTACGATGGTCCCAGAAGAGATGGCTGTGAGTGGGCAGCTGGAGTTGGGTGAGCATGGCCACAGACAGCAAGGGCAGCAGTCACGGGCTGGGAGAGAAGGGGGAGGGGGTGTCCCCAGCACCCTGAGAGGGAGCTGCTTGACAGCGTGTGGATTTCAGCGAGTAAGACCTCCCTTCTCCAGAGCTGCGGGAAGACGCCTCTTTGGCGGTTTAAGCAAGCGACAGCAAGTGTATGCAGACCCAGAGAGAATTCAGGAAAGGTCGGTAGCACACACCACCAGACTGTAGAAAGAACCCCAAAAACCTCAACAGCCCCAAACCCAAGTCACCCAAATGGAGCGCCATGGATGGATGACATGAAGAACGGTGTTCAAAAGACAAAGCACAGCAGGAGATAGATACATGGGGAAAAGATCGAGATCCTTAGTCACCAGGAAATGCCAATCAAAGCTACGCTGAGAGTCCATCTCACCCCAGTCAGGATGGCCATCATTAAAGCCAACTAATAATATGACGTGATGGGAAAGGCGGGTGAGGAGGAGCCCTCAGCCACTGCTGGGAGGAGAGTAAACTCATACAGCTGTTATGGAAATCAGTACAGAGGTTCCTCAAAACCCTGAAAGCAGAACTTCCACACGGCCCAGACTGTTGCTCCCGGGTGTGTGTCTGATGGACGCTAAGTCGACATCCCACAAACATGACATCCCACAGACATGACGACATCCCACAGACATGACATCCCACAGACATGACAACATCCCACAGACAGACATGACATCCCACAGACATGACGACATCCCACAGACATGACATCCCACAGACATGACAACATCCCACAGACATGACGACATCCCACAGACATGACGACATCCCACAGACATGACATCCCACAGACATGCTCGCACATCTGTGTTTATTGATGTAGTAGTCACAACAGGTAAGAGACGGGTCCAGCCTGGATCCCTGTCGACGGACCGATGGACAGATAGACAGACAGATGACGGACAGGTGGCGCGCGAGCACAATGGAGCTTTATTAGCGGACGAGAAGAAGGAACTGTCGTTTGCAGGAAAATGGGTGGGGCTGGCGATTATGTTAAGTGAAGTGAGCCGGACTCAGACAGACAAATGCATAGAAATGACTTTTAAAATATTATATGGATAATGAAAGTAGAGAGGGGACCACAGAGCAGGACTAAGTGTCTTAAGAGGAGGGAGGAGGGGGAGAGGAGGGGGAGAGGGAGGGGTCTGGCAAGAAGGGTGGCTCTGAGGATGGCGGTGAGCCTAATATCTAAGTATTATGTCTGAAGATGCCACAACAAACATACTTCTTCCTATGTCAACTGCTTTAAAAAAAAAAAAACACACAAATAGAAGGGCCACCGAGATAGCTCTATTGGTTAAGGGCATGTTGCTCCATTGAGGGCCTTAGACCCTCACACCAGCCTGGTGTGGCGGAGCTGGACTGTAACCTAAGTCCTGGAGGGACAGTGACAGGCGGGTTCCTAGAGCTTACCGGCCAGCCAGTTCAGTTCAGGTCACCACCGGTCACGGTTCCGGGGTCCGTGAAAGCACTCGGAGTCTAAAGAGGAAGCCAGGCACCGTGGCGAACGCCTTAAACCCCAGTCATCAGGTGGCACAGGCAAGCATATCTCTGTGAGACCCTGGGCAACCTGGTCTACGTAGTGAGATTCCCATCTCGGGAGGGTGGGGGATACGGTAGCGAGTGACCGAGGAAGGCACTTGATGCCAGCCTTTGGCCTCCGCACACGGATGCACGAGGAGAGGGGAAGAAGAAACACCTGGCGTCCCCATTCCTGACCCCAGGAGATACAACTAGGAAGACGGCACGCTGTGGGGGCCACTGAGGCCCTGACGCCTCTCTGCAAGTGTCCTACCAGCTCTCCGAGCACCTCTAGTTTCTTCCGGTCCTGTCTGAAGAAGGGACAGTCGCAACTACCCTTGTCTACTGGGCGTTTCACCTCATCTTCCGCTCCCTTCATCTGCCCAGTTGGCCTGTCTTTCCCTAAGTCATCCCTCATTGGTCTTGGCTCCGCCTCGCCACGGACGCTTCTGTCCCTCAGAGCCGTCAGGGATTGCCAGTACTCCACGTTCCCATAGGGACTTCGGGACAACAATCCTGTCCGTATGAGGCTGGCATCCCAGAGCAGTTGCTCTGTGACGGGCACAGACCTAAGCACTTTACACAGACAGATGTGACCCACAAGGGTCCCCACGAGTCCTTTCTAGTGTCCAGAACATGAAGGGCTTGGAGACCAAGGCTCTCTGCTTACATGCTGGCTTCCCAAGCCCCGCTCTTTTGAGCTTCAGTCCTGTGTGTGTACAACCTATGTTTACTCAGTGCCTCCCTCGCAACAATCACTTTAAAGGAGATTACGTAAGGAAGTGTCCCCAAGAGCCAACTGGTCAGCCCTGCCAGGGGTGACTGAAAGACATGGGGCTTGTGGTTTTCCTCTGTGGCTAGGAGCATGCGTTATCTCCTAAGGCCCGGCCGGCTCTGCATTCCTAGCTCTAGAGCGATCTGAACCAAGGCGAAGAGGTGTTACAGACTTGAGCGCCCAACCAGACCTTCTCCCGAGCAGAACTGACAGAAATAGAAAGCGAAGGAAATCAAGAAGAGAATAAACGGCTCGCCACGCGTCAGAGTCATTTCACCCCCACGTGTCTGCGAGCTCTGCCCCTGGCCATCGGCTCTCGGGAGTATGTATGTCACAGTTGGGGATTAGCATCGGGTGTCACCGGTGTCCTTGCCGGGGGCTACTTCCACCCTTGGACTCAATCTGGTCTCAGGGAGGACTTCCTGCGGTGACACTGTAGATCCAGTATCTGGTAGCTCTCTGAGGCCTCTATGCGTCGCCGAGACACGCCCTGGCAACTCTGTCCCTGAAGACCTCGGAGAAAGCAGATCTAAGACTTCAAACCCTCACTGCCAGATGTTCCTGTGATTCCCAACTAAATGGCCCTTGCCGTCATCTACGCATCAAACCGTCACCAGGGGACAAGTCACCAGGCCTTTTAAAAACAACACTTGACCACCAGCAGTATTGTTACAAAGGGCGCTTTGTAGCCCAGGCTTCTGGGCTCCGGAGTGCACGAGCGTGTCACCGCTCTGGAGCTCCACAGTGTGACATTTGTATGTCCTTCTAGCAGGAAGGGTGGCAGGACCAGGAAGCTGGGCTGCAGAGTCATTGGATCCCACCTGTCTGTTCCCCTCGACATACGCAGCCCCCCTCAGGGGCCCTGGGGGGGATGGGGGTGCACAGCCAGCAGAATGCGGATGTTCGAGGAGAAATTCATTCTGTGCGGTGTTTACTCACGTCAATCAATGTCTGGAGGTATCTGCTTGGGAATCTCCGTCTCCAGATATTGGTCAAATATTTGAATGGGGAACAGCGAGTTAATTGCCTTCGGCAGAGCACTTCACAGTGAGGAAGATGGAGAAGTGAAATAATGCCAGGCAGGAGGCCTGGGGGTGGGGGAGTGGAGTCCAGATTCCCACAAGGGAAGGGCGTTGGGGGCCACAGGGAGGGTAGCCATGTTTAGAGAAGAGCTGTGCAGGGTAGGGAGCTGGGGACAGTGCCCAGAGCCCACCTGCTGCTTTCAAAGCCAGTTCTACTCCTTGCCCTGTGCCATCTGGACTCAGTTTGTCCATCTGAAAATGGGAACAATAGTCCCAACCCACCCCCTTGCCCAATGGGATCTGGGAGGACTCAAGGGTGAGGCAGGTGAACTTGAGCACCCAGGAGGTGTTAGCTATTGTCCCCGTGTCACAACCCTTAGTTCACCCAAGGTTCCCTAAGGTGAGTCCTAGCCAGCACGAGGCGGCTAAGGCTGAAACTGTAAGCCAGCCCCAATCGAACATTTGCCTGTATAAGAGTTACCATGGTCATGGTGTCTCTTCACAGCAATAAAACCCTAACTAAGACACAGAGTCTCACTATGTAGATCAGGCTGGCCTTGAACTCACAGAGATCTACTGACTTCTGCCTCCTGAGTGCTGGGATTAAAGGCATGCGCCACCACTCCCAGCTGCTGCTGCTTCAGGAGTCTCCTGTGTCCCAGGCTGGCCTGGAGCTCACCACGTGGCTGGGATTGACCATGAACTTCTGATCCTCCTGCCTTCACCTCTCAGAGAGCAGCACAGTGGCTGGGATTACCAGTGTGTCCCACTGGGCCTGGTTTCTCTGGTCCTGGGGAAGGATCTCGGGGCTTCTCGGATGCTAGGTAAGCCGCTCTGTCTGAGCAGCGTCTCCAGTCCCTTCCCTCCAGCCTGAGGGGACTGTTTCTCGGTAGGTGTTCACCAGCTAGACTGCCTCTCGCTGATGCGGGTGCTAGATGACATTTCATGAACGCCTACTATGCATCGGGGGAATTATTCCTGCATTAACTCCTTTAGCCCTGAAAGTATCTCATCGGGGCTGTCAGTCTCTTCCCACCGCTACTGAGCGGGCGGCCCAGAGAGCAGGCGTATGTACCCCCATCAAGGGCACTGAAGCCTAGGCTAGCCGGGGCTAACTCTGTGACTATGGAATCCTCTCTCTCCCCAGGGGCCCGGCCCCCCGCAGCAGGCTCCTGATCAATACTGATGACACAAACACGCTGGCAGCCACACAGGTGCAGGTGTCAACTCCTTTGGGTCCCCAGGGAAGCCACGAATCCCAGATGTGCAGGGTAGGAGGCAGCTGACTGGCTGGGGGACTGCAGCTCCATCTGGTAGCTTCCTCCCTCACGGCAGGGCACCCCAGGGATTCCTCTCCTGTAGCCCCACTCTCATCGCCCTCCGCTTCAGCCAAGCTGAGCCCCGGGACTCAAGAACAGCGATGTGGGAAGGGGGGGCAGTGTGGGTGACTTGGGGCTTAATATCTTTGTAACCATATTGCGAAAGGGCAGGCCTAAAGCGGGCGCCTTACGCTTAATCTTTCTCTTTTATTGCTTTCTCTCTTGTATGCTTTAACCTTGCACCAGGTATCAAGCTAGATAAATAAAAACTTTTATTTCAGATTAGCCCCAGCTGGGGGCTGCCTCGAAGGCTGAGCAGTCATCCAAGCCGTCTGATGAGAAGGGAGCGGAGAGCCGGGCTCTCCAGTGAGGCTCGCCCCAAGTTCAAAGGCCCCTAGGGATATCGGATCGGAGACCGCTTGCTGAGGTGGGTGTAGCAAAGCCCTGATGAGTGCCTAGGGCCAATTAGTGGGGAGGCAAACGGCCCGGATGCAAGCTACCCCCGCAAGTCTGCCCACCTGTTACCTGCCTCCCAGAATGCTGTTTAACTCAGAGCGCCCTACCTACTGGACCACACTGCCCTCGCCGCTCTGTTCTTTAATAAATGGTGAGCTCACCGGGACTCTCCATTCCAAGTCAGTCCCAGGGGCTGAGCATGAGGCCACTGGTTAACTGAATAAATGAATGAATCCTAACTTCCAGCCCTGCACATAGACCACAGGCTAACATGATTCGCTTGGTGTCTAGGGCAAAAGGATGGGGGTGGGGGGTGTTGGAAGCAAAAAACCTTTTGGGTTGAATCCTGAGCTACTGTGGGTGGGCTTGAATGGATTTCGTATGCTCTGTGTCTCTTAATGTCTGCTTCTCTAGAAGGGCTCTGGCTAGCCACATTCTGGATGGATGAGAGACAATGCCAGACAATCCCTTGTGTGCAGAGAGCCAGACACGGTGGTCAAAGCAGTGTGGATCAGAACAGCAAAACCTACAAGTCTGCGCGGACGGAATACTATGCAGCAGTGAAGATGAGTGAGCAGCCGATGCCACACCCGCCCCTGCGAGGCCTCTGACTGGAGCCGACGACGCACATCTCCAAACCACGAGACTCTGAAAACACCGAGTTCAAAGACAGCTACATCCGAGTCGTGTGCGATGTACCCAGATGTGGCATTTCCCCAAAGCAAGGGGTTGACGAAGGGGAGGATTGGAAGGTGTGGCCCGGCCGATCTGGAGGAGGGAAAGTGGCAGCCGGGGGAGGACCACACAGGCAGAGGTGAGGGGTGAGTCCTGGCCTTGCTCTCGCAGAGCTGGTGGGCTCGTGGGCGTCCACGGTATCAATAAAGTGAAGAACGAGCCGGGTGGTGGTGGCCCACGCCTTTCACCCTAGCCCTCGGGAGGCAGAGGCAGCTGAAATCTCTGGGAGCTTGAGGCCAGCCTGCTCTACAACGCGAGTTCCGACACAGCCAGACCTATAAATAGAGAGACCTTGTCTCAAAAATAAAAATAAAGTCAAGGGTGAAATAGAGCAGCCACAGGGGAACCAATATTGACAACTTTAAGCAAAGAGTTCTGCTTAGATCAATTCTGAGGTTTGCCAAGTTTTGAGAGAGAGAGAGAGAGAGAGAGAGAGAGAGAGAGAGAGAGAACAAACTTAAATGATATATGGTGGCTACTTTGTGATCCTCCCAAGACCCAAGAGGGCTGGGAAATTCATTCAAAGATAAGGACAAAAGCCTTAGGAAAACCAAAGGAGAAACCTAAGCAGACCACTGGCGGGGTGGGGGTGGGGGTGGGGGGTGGAGAAGGCGAGGGGTCCCATGTTCAGCTACCGTAACCACCTTAGCCAGGACGGGGTCGGAAGAGAAGCAGCTCCCATCCTGAGCTGTCAAATGAAAGGACCCATGACGTCCTTCCTGTCCACTGAGGCAAGAAGACTCAAGAGCTAGCAGAGGAGAGATGTAAGGACGCATCCATAAGGGAGCAGGCACCTGGGAGGATGCTGCCCCGCCTCCCTCCTCCCCCAGCACCCCTTCCCCTGAGTAAGGGCTATTCCTGCCTGAGATGAGAGGCATGAGGAAGATGGGGTACAGAAAGGAGAGTCTCAGGCTGTCTTTGCCATGAAACCTCTGTAAAATCCCCCTGACTTGCACGATGCACATGAAAGAAACACATGGCAGGTGGCAGTTTCCTGGCCAGGGACTCCTGGGCCCCTCGTGAGGGCAAGGAGGACCGTGCCTGTGCAGGTGGCAGAAGGTGCCACCGCGGTGATGCTCAGAGCACCCCAGAGGGGGCTCCTGGCGGAACGGTGGCTCTGAGAAGGGAGGGGCAAGGCTCAGGGGAAGCAGCGTGCAGACTCTCGGGGTTCGCCTGAAGGACTGGAATACGGCGTGAGATGATGTCCTCATTTTGGTAGTGGGGAGGCAGAAAACCGTGAGTAACACTCGGGGTGCTGAGATCATTCAGTTCGCCGTTGCCAACCCAGAGGCTGCTTTCCCTAAATACTGTCTAGGGAAGAGAGCCAAGGAATGCTGATACGCCGAGCCTTGGACGCCACACGGCAGCACATTCCCTGCACCTGTGGCTAGACAGACACACACACAGAGCCTCTCTATAGACAGCAGCTGGCAAGGCAGAAAAGCCCCCAGACGCCCATCGCGGCACTGGGCTCAGCTGGTGATGTCTGCCTGGGTGAGGGATGGGGTGTTCCGGTGCAGGTGCTGTTGCGGGTCTAGGGTGGGCACTCACAGAGACGAGCAGATCTGCTAACCTTAAGGTGTTCAGCCGAGGTTGAACCAGGACTGAGAAACCTAGCTCAGTGTGTGTGTGTGTGTGTGTGTGTGTGTGTGTGCGTGTGTGTGTGTGTGTGTGCATGTATTGTGCTCCCCCTCCTTTCCTTGTATTCTCTATTTTCAGACTGTCATCAGAACCTGCTCACACCCTTTCGCGTATTTCCACCTTGAGACCTTACTTTGGAGAGGCTGTGAGGAGCTACCACAGCGGCCTATTAACAGGCTATATTCATGTCTTCCTCTTCCGAGCCATAGGAGACACCATCTTGTGAGCCCCCAGCCACGACCAGGAGCCCACTGCTGTCCCTTCGTGCCCTCAGGCAACAGCCCGGTTAACCTCTTCCTGATCTGCCGTCCACGTCCCCTTGGCCAGGTCTCCACGGGTCAGCTACATGCTAGGCCTGAAGTCTGGGGCTTCCAGGTACTCACAGCGCTATCACACAAGCCAGAGATTTCCAAAGTAATTCTGCCTCTGAGCTTTCTCTCCCCAGAGGGAGGAGAGTCCACAGCAGATTAATCACAAGAGCTTTGATGTGTGTTGCTCGATGGTCCCCCATGATGGCCGACCCAGCAGGCCGTGGCCAGGGGCCCGATGCAGTTACTGCGGTATGCACGTGTGGGTTCACACAAGTCTGACTATAAATAATTACCCCCTCCCCCGCCCCGTGTGTAGGCATACACACTTGCACATATGCACCAGCTTTTCCCTCCTAAACAATATATTTTCAAAACGTCTCATCTGATGGTAAATCCAGGAAGGAGCTTGGGTGTACCTGCCTTCCACCATTGTGCCTGTCCTGTCCCCTGTGTGGCTTGGTACCTGAGGCTGATGAAGGTGAAGGTGATGGGCTAGAGCCAGCCCTCCTTATCTTCCTTCTCTTCCCCCTCCTCGTCCTCCCCTCCTCGTTCTCCCCCTCCTCCCCTCCTCCTCCTCCTTCTTCTTCTGGTTTTTCTGCTTTTCTTTTCTTTTTTTCTTTTTCTTGTTTTGGTTTTTCGAGACAGGGATTCTCTGTATAGTCCTGGCCATCCTGGAACTCACTCTGTAGACCAGGCTGGCCTCGAACTCAGAAATCCGCCTGCCTCTGCCTCCCAAGTGCTGGGATTACAAGCGCGTGCCACCACCGCCCGGCTGAGCCCACCTCTTATTTACCTTTTATTCTAGATTAGCAAATATCTTTTCTCAACATGCCCCACCCCACCTGGCTCCACCCCATGAGTCCTGGAGTCCCTTGTTCCTAAGTACCTCCCTGATGCACAACTTCAATAGCACACATACATACACGTGATCCACACAGAAAAAGAGTTAAGATACTTTTCGCCCTCCCACAGAGGAAACGTCACACCCTGGGGGCGGGGGGGGGGGAGCCACCACCTCTACAGAAAGCATGCTAAGCCTCGCGTGGAGAGGTTCAGCACCATCAGTGCCTCTTGCCTCGAGTGGGGCCCTGGAGTTTGCATTTCCAGCAATTTCTTGGGTGACATCAATGCTGGGTGGTCTGGGGAACCTTTGTTGTCACAGAAGTTGGGTGTCCTCTGGAGCCCAGTTCAATGCCTGCTCGGTCACTTGATAGCTGTGCAGGTAGGGCACACTTCTTGTCTTTCTCTGTCTAGACATGGATGAACGTCTCGCCTTCATTAACTCTTAGGAAGGAGTCAAGCTAGTCAAGCTCATGGTCAAGCTAGGCCGGGCCTGGCTCAGGCAAGATGGGGTCCCATCTCTTCCGTCTTTGGGGGGAGGTGCATAGACATCAGATGGGGAAAGGCTGCTAAGAGAGGTCCAGCCTCTTCCTAGAGAGTATCAGGGAGAGACCCAGGTGTATACACAGTAGAAAGCTCTTGGATGGGCTTGCTAACCAAATCTATACACCCCAGACGGTCCCAGGCCTGCTGCTGCAGGGAGAGGCTCCAAGAAGGACCGTCTCAGTCAGCAAGGACTGTACGTATCAGCAATGGATGCTCTGCCCAAGGAGACCAAAGGGTCCACATGGCCTCGTTCTCAGAGATCCAGGGGACCGGGACCGAATCCTGTAGCGCCCGGAGCAGCGGGCACAGGGTGGGGGACCTGGGCAGCTCCATGCCTAGCAGGCTCCCCGGTGATGCTGGTCCAAGGACCTCAGTTTAAAAGCTTCCCCCAGATGACTCCCTATGTGGGGGGTGATCAGTAGGAGGGTAGATCTCCCTGGGGGTCTGGCTCTTGCAGGGAGAGGTTGTCAAGATAGAATCCAGATGGTGGACTGTCCTCTTAGTGTTACTATTGCTGTGATGACACACTGTGACGATTGTAAGGTGGGGAGGGACGCCCACATCACTGTTCATCACCGAAGGAAGTCAGGACAGGAACTCAAGCAGGGTAGGCACCTGGAGGCAGCAGCTGATGCAGAGGCCATGGAGGGGTGCTGCTGACTGACCTGTTCAGCCTCCTTCCTTCCTTCCTTCCTTCCTTCCTTCCTTCCTTCCTTCCTTCCTTCCTCCTTCCCTCCCTCCCTCCTCCTTCTCTCTCCCCTCTCCTCTCTCCTCTTCCCCCTCCTCTCTCTCCTCTCCCCTTCTCTCCTCTCCTCTCTTTCTCTCGTTCTTCCTTCCTTTAAGATTTATTTTATACAAGTACACTGTAGCTATCTTCAGACACACCAGAAGAGAGCATTGGATCCCATTACAGATGGTCGTGAGCCACCATGTGGTTGCTGGGAATTGGACTCAGAAGCTCAGGAAAAGCAGTCAGTGCTTTTAACCCCCCTGAGCCCTCAGCCTGCTTTCTTATAGGACCCAGGACCACCAGCCTAGGGATTGCACCATCCACAATGGGCTGGACCCTTCCACATCAATCACCAATTAAGAAAATGCCCTACAGGCTTGCTGCAGCCCTACCCTACAGATGCATGTCCTCATCTGAGGCTCCCTCCTTTCAGACAGCGCTAGCCAGCACAGTAGACAGCACAGTAGACCTTCGAGTCTATTGAAATAAGGCCTTCACCAGTTTCCGGTTGTGAGGGAAACAGAGGCCATCTAGCGATGCGCTTGTGACAGGAAGATGCATCCTTGTTGGGCAGAGGAATAGGAGAACAGCCGGCATGGGGCGAGGGCCAACTAGATGTCACCGGCTGTAGATGACTACCAAGTGTCAGTCACTTTACAGACCGGCCAAACCCGTTTTGCTCAACTCTGTGGAGGTTTGATGGACGAATCTAAGTTGCATATGGTCAAGACGTGCCACAAGGCGCTTTGATAGATAGATGCATGCGCTGTCTGAGAGCCCCACGGACGAGTGACAGCTGCACACGCTTCCTCACCTTGCTCTAATCTAGGGGGTGTGGTGCAGCCGCCTTAGCTCTCTCCTCGGCAGGTACCAGCGTGCGCCATCTCTGCAGCATGTTGTGGTGGGTGGTCTCCAGGACTTATTCTGATGAATGACCTCCTTAACAGGATCGTCCCATCCCCCACCCCACCACCCCGACACCTCAGGGAACAGCCTTCTCTCTGTCACTACGAGTTCCTCTTTATCGGGATTCCACACCCATGGCACACCATGTGGAGTTTGTCTTTTGGGATCTGACTTATTACTGCTAGCACGGTAAACACGAGGCTGCTGCTTTGATTTTTTCACCGCTACGAGGGAGTGACCCGCTTCTCACCTGGCCGGGGGGGGGGGGAGAAAGCTCTTGGGCGCAAGTAGCATCTGGCATTGAATTGTGAAGTTCCTCTGCCAGGGCTCTAGGGGTTTATTTCTGGACAAGGTTAGGGAGCTAGGAGTCCGGAGTCTGGCTTTAGTGGCGGAGCACCTGCCTAACATGAGCACGGCGCTGGGTCCCACCCCCATCACTGAAAAGAGAGGAAAACGGGAATGATTACAGAGCAATCCCAGACTCCTCCCTGGCCTATATGCCCTGGCTATCAGCCACTGGGTCCTGGGGACTTTCTGGCTTTATTCTCTGTTCCGTCCTTGTACCCAGAGCTGCCACCACCTCTGGCTGGGACATTATAGCATCCTTCCTGTCGGTCTGTTGGCTTCAGCCTGCTCTTCCCCAAACCATTAGCCCCACTCTCTCGACATACCGAGCACCCCAAGCTCACGCACAGCTTCGCCCTTCTCCCGTTGAAGCCGCAATGGCCCTCCGATGCTCCCGGGACCCAGATTGACCATCTATACCTCACACGGCTGGCCCTGCAGCCTCCCCACAACCCCAAGCACTCTTTGCTCAGCCGCAGAGTCACCGTAAGTGACAGATGTGTCACACTCCCCCGACTCTGCCCGTCATGCTAATCCCCATCCGTGATCTCCATTCGTGATCCCCGACGCACGCCAGCTTCGATGGCCAGGCCTTAAGCAAGGTTCCCACTCCGAATGGTTGGATGTGCGGTATCTCATGGAATTCTCTTGTTTCTTCTTACAAAGGAAAAGTCGAGGGGGGGGGTCCGCCTGGGGAGCCCCAGCTCATGCTGATATGTAGCCCCACCCGTAAAGATGCAGCTCAGCCTCTGTCCTCTCCCTCGCTGCCCCCCACCCCCACCCCATCCCCATCCCCCACCCCCATCCCCTCACCCCCGCATCCTGCTCAGTTACCCTGGACACCTTTGCTGTCCTCGTGCAGTTAACAGGTCCACCTTCCTGGCTAAACCGCAGGTTCTTGTGACGGAGATGGCACTTGTCCCCGCCCTCCCGGGACAGCATTCCTGACCTAGACAGCCCTTGGCCAACCGTGGCGGGTGAAGAGAGAGTGCTTCCTGTCTCTGCGAGCACCTGCGGTGGAATCCATGCTCCACTGTCCGACCGACTGCCGGTTTGCTTGACTTGCTGGGTCCTCACAGTACCCCTGACAGGCATGGCCCGCATCTGGAACTAAGTCCAGGAAAGGCTCACAGCAGGGCAGGGTCTTCTATAGCAGTCTGAGCCCGGCTGCAACTTAAACCTAAAACTGAACACTGAGTTTGATGCTGGACAGTGGGCGAGCCGGAAGAAGGAAAATGCTACCGTCTTAGCGCGCTGCCAATGGGATGCGTTGATACTGATTCTTGCCTGTGCCGGGATAGAACCTGGAGCCTCACACAAGCTAAGCCTGTGGGCTCTTACCGAGCCACGCCCCAGCCCTATATGGCACATGGATGTACTTCCCCATTGAGAAAGGCCCGGGGACAAGTGCTCAGTAGCCTTGGGGGCCGCTGTACCGGCCAGCCCCCCCCCTGGAGGTGCATGAAGGATGGTGGCCCTTGTTCGACGCTTTTCCACACCCCGAGGAAATGAATCAGCTTCAAGGATCCTTCTCTGACAATTACTAGTCAATCCTTAGTGTTTTATGGTCATTCAGAGTCATTAGTGCCCATAGGAATTCTCTTCTCCTTTTCTACGTTTTATTTTACTTGTATTTTTCCTCTGTCCCTCCATTTTATTTTATTTTATTTTATTTTTGCCACTGCTAGGCAAAGCTCAAAAATCATCCACTGATGACCTCAGCCTTTCCGGTCCTTCCCGCTCCACCAGCCGAGTGCTGGCTTTACAGGTGGGCACCACCAGAGCCGGAATGCACGCGCAAACATCTGGCCAGCTGAAATCCATCTCCAGCCCCAGGGTTTTTAAACCCCGTCGCAGAGGTAAGCACCGTCAAGCCTGCAGCAAGTCGAACATCCTTCTGAGATAACCCTGTCAGGGAGCAAAGCATGCGCCCACACCCCTGGCGCTCGGCACGGGGTAGGCAGGGCGTCCCTTGAAGTTGGACTGTTTGTGTTAAGAGGACGACGAGGCCAGGGAGTGTCCACTCAGACTGCAGGCTGGGGCAGGAGCCTAGAATGGCCCTCATAGCCTGGCGTGGAAAAGGTGATACTACCGGTGCCCGGGATGACAGGCACAGGGGAAGATGGGGCTATGCCAAGTCCTCTGTGAGAAAGAACCTTGTCATTCACCAGGCTCGGTGCGGCCGCGCGGGGCCGAGAACAAATTGATAGAGATGGAGCCATAACTTACCACTGAAGGCCTCTTTGCTCTTGGCAAAACAGAAGGATCATTAGTAGTAGAGCGAGCAATCCCGGGCAGATATAAATCCCCTCGCTTGTGGCTGATAAACAGCCCAGAGGGGACAGGGCCTCAGCGGCGGACAGGTTAACTGCATGTGCCTGGTCTTGGCTTGGGCCTCTGCGCCCCTGGTTGGGGCAGGTGGGCCTTGCCACACAAAGACAGAGCCCCTACCACCAGCCCAGACTACCGAGGTCCGGTCACTACACCAGTGCCTCCCCCCCACCCCCCCACCCCCCGGGGCAGGACCTGAGAATGCCAATCATTCCTTGAGTGTAGACCATCAAGGTCTACACTGGCCTGGACACCAGAAAGGGGACATGGTAGGAGGCATCCGAGAGATTCAGGGGTCCAAGTGCCAATTCCTACCAATGTCCAACGAAGATTGGCTGCACCTGCTGTACCTTGGGGCTCTCTGGGCTCGCGGTATAACAGGAGCCTTGTAAGTAGCTATAGGTCGCCTGAGCCCAGCAGCACTCACTCCTGGCTGCCTGCGATCCTAGAGATGCGAGGGGCTCTCCCAAGTGCTGCCGCTGCCGTCTCGTCGGCTGCTGGGGGTAACACCGAGAGCAGAGGCTTACAAAATGTTCTCCACGCATTAGCTCTTCGCATGAGTAAGGCATGTGGTTCACAAACCACCTTGACGCCAGCATTCTTCCTGTTCCCAGCGCAAGGGTGACAAGTGAGAGACCCTCCCCCCTCCCCTTGTGGGAAACGCCCTGACTTCCTCTTCCTCGGCTGTCTGGCTTGCCGGGATACACCAGGCTGACCCTTCAGAGGCCGCGTGTTGAGTGAGGGATGCTGGGAGCAGGTGTGGGGGGGGGCAGGAGCAAAGCCAGCGTTTCTAAGTGGGGGGCAGTTTAGCCCCTGGACAGCCCCTCAGAGATGCTGTGTGTCAAGCTAAGCATCTCCTCACTCACCGCCATCTATCCTGCATGGCGGAGAGACCCACTGGTGGAGAGGGGGCCAAGGTGCCTCCCGCGGTGAGATCCCCAGTGCTACCTGACCGCCTATCAGCTTGACGTGTGACTGGAACGTGAAATCAGACAGCAGCAGTACGAGTTGTTCCAAAGGGATGTAAAAATTGCCACTTTTTCCGCCCAATAAGAACAGAAACCCCGGAGCCCTGCAGGACGTTCGGCAAGGGTCGCAGCATTTCAGGCTCGGAGCCCCAGAAGGCACACAGCTTCAGACCTTAGACACACACTCCTGTTCCCGGGGGGCCCCCAGACACCATGGCCTCTTAACCCGGTCCCCTCCCTTTTATATCCGTTTGTCTCCTTTCTTAGCAAGGACTGTCCCTGGAGGCAGGTCTCAAATGCCATTTCACATAGTCCGCCAGCAGTGGCCCTCTTAGGGTACCCTCCATCAAATGGTGTAGACTTCTGCTTACCCGAGACAATAGTGTAGCCAATCCCCCGGGGCCGTCCCTTATCCTGGTCCACGGCAGTGATCACCCGCACGGTTGTGCCCTGGTTTGGAGAGAGAGAGAGTGAGAGAGAGAGAGAGAGAGAGAGAGAGAGAGAGAGAGAGAGAAGGGACTTGAGTTTAGTCACCTAGACCCCAGGCAGCTATCTTTCTTTGTGGGTGTCCTAGCACCCCAGTTTCCCTCCCTAGCCTAAATCCCAACTGCAAGGCTTGCCAGGGGAGTCTGTGTGTACCGCGAGGCATTACTCCCGACTCCGGTGGTCTTACCCTGGGCACCCGCCATTCCCCCCACGACACTGATCGTCAAGTCTGGACTCAAGCGAGGGGCCAAGGACAGACACAGACAGCTGCTGTACACATCTGGGGCAGAGGAGATGGAGGCATGAACAGGACAGGGCAGGTATCCATCCAGCCCCCATGGAGAAGCCTAGAAAGGGGCATCCAGATGGTACCATTGAGGAAGGATTGTGAGGATTTAGGAGTTTTCCAAGGAAAGCAAATCAAAGGGAAGGGGGACCCCGGGGAGAGAGGACGACGCAGGCCAGGGCTCAGTTGTGTGAGCTTCTAGGAAGGGAGGCTGGGGAGTAACATCGAATGATGGCAGTTTGTTGAATGACTAAACAAACATATATATGGACACCATTGACATCGCCATCAGGACCACTGCTTGCTGAGATGTCCCTTGCCAGGAGGAACCTCTACCTCGCTCTGTAGGCTACGTTACATCACACCACTGCATATGTGAGCGGTCTCTGCTCGACGTACACCTGAGAGTCATGTCCTAGTACAGTGGTTCTCAACTTGTGGGTCTCGACCCTTTTGGGGGGGGGTGTCACATGATCCTTGCACAGGGGTGACCTAGAGCATCAGAGGGCACAGGTATTTACATTACAGTTCATAACACTAGCAACATTATAGTTATGATGTAGCAATGAAAATAATTTTATGGTTGCGGGGTATCACCACCACACGAGGAACTGTATTAAAGGGTGGCAGCATTAGGAGGGTTGAGGACTATGCCCTGGTAGTTTTCGCTGGGTGAAGGACAGCAGTCAGGCCCTGCCTCCATCTTTGGTGGAGTGGTGAACGTATCTGAGCACTCACAAGCCTAAAAAAAGGGCTTGTGTGCTGTCTTAGTCAGGGTTTCAGATTCCTGCACAGACATGACCAAGGAGCAAGTTGGGGAGGAAAGGGTTTATTGAGCTTACACTTCCACACAGCTGTTCATCACCAAAGGAAGTCAGGACTGGAACTCAAGCAGGTCAGGAAGCAGGAGCTGATGCAGAGGCCATGGGGGGGGGGGGGGGGAGATGTTCCTTACTGGCTTGCTTCCCTTGGCTTGCTCAGCCTGCTCTCTTATAGAACCCAAGACTACCAGCCCAGAGATTGTACCACCCACAAGGGGCCCTCCCCCCTTGATCACTAATTGAGAAAATGCCCCAAAGCTGGATCTCATGGAGGCACTTCCCCAACTGAAGCTCCTTTCTCTGTGATAACTCCAGCCTGTGTCAAGTTGACACACAAAACCAGCCAGTACATGTGGTCTTGTCTGCTTCTCACATACCTCAGGACAGTTCTTGGCCTCAGGGCCAAGAACATGCCTCTAAGCCCTCTCAGTCTGGCTGTGGAGACTCGGCAGGAGCCACAAACTCCTTTCCCAGACTGCACTGCTCTTCCCAGAAGCCCTTTCACCCTCCCTTAGGCTAGAATGCAGAAGATGGAATGCCCCAAAGCTCCCTGAGGGAACGTGGGACTATCTCGATGTATGCAGAGACCTGGCCATATGGCAAGCAGGCCTGGCCAATCCTTTGTCCTCTCCTTCAGGGACTGTGGTTGGATCCTCTGAGTTGTTAAGAAGCTGGATAAATATGCCATGTAAAGAACCAACTGACCACACCATAAGGCACATCTTTCCTGGCACAGATGGTTGCCGAAACGCTGGCCCAATATTCTCAGGTATTCCCAATGTCCTAAGACCTAGCCCCTTCCTGCAGAGAAAGAAACAGAGGCAGAAGGCTGAGAGACTCCTGGAGGTCCCAAAGCAGGGAGTGAGGGAACAGGAAGCCAGGAGCACATTTCAATGCTCAGGGTCTGCTGTTCCTGTCCCACCAGGTGCTATGGCCGCTGCAGGGTACCGCTGTAATAATGCTAATGTCATTTCCCGAATGTCACTGCTCTGTGGCAGGAAACTATTCTGAGCACTGGTTCCTGTGGAACTTGGAAATGCCTGCTTGCCAGCCATCCCTGGAGAGGCCATGTGTTCCAGACTGATCAGGGGCCAAGAGTAGTCACATGGGGGACCAGTCACCTTGTCCTCCCAAGCCTCCTCTCATGGAGCACGGAGAGCCGCTGACTCGGGGTCTATGGAAGCCACTGGGAAGCACAACTCTAGACTTAAAGGGCCCACACAGATTTCCCCATCACCCCACTTGGAGGCTCTTCTGGGGGAGCTGCTCATCTAAGAGTTCACTATCCATCAGGGAAGACCTGGTCTGACCCCTAGCAGGAGGTCCTGGAAGTAGTCAACTATCCCAGGGTTTCAGCTTCCTGAACAGGCTTTCTAGTCACTGGGGTAGTTCCGTTCTGCCCGGGTGCCTGCATGTATCCTACAAGAGGGCTCCTGAGTTGCCCCTGGGCTGCTGGAACAGGAGTCCCTGTTCCTACCAGGATGCCTGAGCACGGGCGTCAACTAGAACTTCAGGGTTGAGTTACTAAACAATACACTTAAGGGACAGATGTATGGCTTGCCACATCCCAGGTAGGTTATGCTGGGCTCAAGGGGACAGAATAAGGCAACTCTGCTGGGCTGTCCAGAGAAGTCTATGGCCTAAGAGGCCTCAATCCTCAGAGCCTTGTGGACCCATAACTGGGTCAGGAAACTCAACAGATACTAGCTGGCTCTGTGGGACGCGAGGAGAAGGGGCCCCCCTCTGCCAGCCAAAGTTGGAGCCAAGCCTCTGTCGAGCAAGCGCTGCCAGGCTCCCAATCAGGTTTGGGGTTTCATCTCTTTTTGGGTAAATAAATCCACTTTTAATAAAACTCTGAGCTTTTAATACAAGTGCAGACAGAAGGCCTGGAAACGTTATGAGAAGGAATTAACGAGGAGGTATGGGGGCTCCCGGGAGCCCACGGCTCTTGTTTCAGAGTCTCGGTGATTATATTTTCAATATACTGCAACTTATTTCCAAAGACAAGGAACAAGAACGCAGGGTAGACTGGCAGCACGGAGCTGGGCCTCCAAAGGCGAGGCCACGCTTGCAGCTCCGTGGGAAGTGAGGCTCCCAGGGATGCCACCAGGAGAGGGAGAGGGAGACCCTGTGCTCCAGCTAGAGGGCTGAAGACAGGCCCCTGCTGAGGGAGGCCTGCCTTCCTCAGGCACTCATGTTGTGGGGAGGAGGTGACCTTCTGGGAAACAAGGCTCTGCTCAGAAAGGTGACAGGTGCCCAGGCCTGCCAGGTCCTGACTCCTTGTAACAGGTTGAAAAGCAGAGAGGCAGTTAGGGGTTTGATTCCTGTAAGTCTGGACTTCTTGGTTGTTGTGTTTCTATCTGTAAAATGGGTATAACGGGCTCTACTGTCCAGCAACTGATATATACACCCATGCATATGAACACACACATAGCCGGGCGTGGTGGCGCACGCCTGTAATCCCAGCACTTGGGAGGCAGAGGCAGGCGGATTTCTGAGTTCGAGGCCAGCCTGGACTACAGAGTTAGTTCCAGGACAGCCAGGACTACACAGAGAAACCCTGTCTCGAAAAACCAAAAAAAAAAAAAAAAAAAAAAAAATGAACACACACATACATACACACACACACACTCCCTCTCCCTCTCCCCCCCCCACTCTTCCTCTCCCCCCACCCCATACACAGGAAATATAATTGACAATATAAAGTTGGGCCCAAGAGTTGCTGCATACATCTTGTGAAAATTTGGTGCTGTGTATGGGACTATGCGTGCATTTCTTTCTTCTCTTTTTTTAAAAAGAGATTTATTTATTTGTTTATTTATTTATTTTATGTATGTGAGTACACTGTCGCTGTCTTCAGACACACCAGAAGAGGGCATCGGATCCCATTACAGATGGTGGTGAGCCACCATGCGGTTTCTGGGATTTGAACTCAGGACCTCTGGAAGAGCAGTCAGTGCTCTTAACCGCTGAGCCATCTCTCCAGCTCCTTATGCATACATCTCAAAAACCATTTCCGCTAGTGAAATGGTTTTTGAAATGGTGGGCAGGAAGTGGGGCACAGCCTGGGACTTCGCTAGAAGAAACTCTGTCTCCGCCTTTGCGGTCCATCCGCAGGGAAGGGGCTGTGGCAGGGGACCAGACTGGACTGTCTCGGACCTCGGGGACTATTCCCCACTGCACTCTCTGTAAGCTTAGCGGGGGACACCCCAGCCCCCATTTCCCTGCCTTGATTAAGGACTTGAAAGGTGACAGGTGACATGCAGTTGGCTTTGGAGCGGGGAGGGGGGAGCATTCCTGGGGTGGGGGCTGGCTGGTGTGGGGGGGCTACTGGGAAACTTCCAACGAGAGCTGCCACAGCAGATTCTGAGGCAGAAAATCCTATTTCTCAGTCCTTAATTCCAGTCAATTCCAGTCAAAGGGCTGATAGGCATCGGCGGCAGTAATTTGTGCAGCCCGTCCTCTCCTTTCACCTTCTGTCGGCCCCTCGCTGACGGGCAGGCCGACATGCTGCCGTTCGAGTGAGGAAATTAAAATTTGATGCAATAATCCCAAATAAGAAGGATTTTATTAGGTAATATATACACTTTAGATGAAGCTTGCTAGCCTGATACACTGATAGAGGGAGGCATACATGCTGGGAGCCACAGATAAAGAGGGCGAGCCGGGAGGGCGGGGCAGGGTCTTGACAGGGCCCTTGGGAGCAGCACAGACAGGGTTGGGCATGAGGGATGCCTGGATCCTCCTATCCTGGGGGTACGGAATAGTACCATGCTGCATCTCAGCCCTGACCCAGCTAAGGAACGAGTGCGTGAAATCAGCGGGTCACACTAAAGGGACATGGAGATCCAGATTAAGGCATAGAAACTGATTAGCAGCCTGGAGACATCCGGGCCTGGAGCATGTAGGAATCGACTTGGAGGGGAAGCCGGGCTCTCTTTTCCAGTGGGGGAGCTAAGAGAAGCAGATACACAACGGGGCTACGGCGCTACGGGGCTGGTCAGTGCCTAGAGGAGGCTGGAACCCAGCTCACTGCTTGGTCCGTCTTCCTCACCTGGGCTGCGCCCCTTGTAAGAGCGCTTACCCTGCCCCCAGAGCAATGGGCGCAGTAGCTCCTCGGGGACATTGCCAGACAATGGGAACACAGAATGAAATGCTAAGGTCTCTGAGCTAAGGGGAGAAAGTCATACGAAATGCAGCAAACGGTCTGCTCCGTGGAATCCTCTAGAAAGGAAGGGTGTGGCGTACTTAGCCCAGGACAGTATATGCAGTGCACCTAGGAACTATCCAGGAGATGGGTATGAGGCTGACTTACTGAATGAGTGCATGGGGAGACTCTGATACCTGACGTGAACACCTGTGCAAGTGACAAAGCCATGAGGACTCAGAGGAAGCTTGGTGCAAATATGCGGTCGTGTGACCATCGCATGAAGCAGGGTCATCACCCCATAGCTCATGGACCCACCGAGTCACCAGCCACCACAGTTTGATGTCTGCAAGAATGGGTTCTCTCTGGAACCCCCTTCCCTGCCCCATTTCCCAGGGAATGTGTAGGGAGCAGTGTGAGGGCTTTTCAGAGTTCCTCTGTGACCCAACCAATGTGATGTCCGTGCATAACAATCAAGGCGGCCTTAAGCATTTTCTCTACACTCTCAGTCACAGTGTGCTGGGAGACCCAGGAGGGTCCCGAGTCGGTGTTCCTGAGATGGGGCATCGGGGCTACTCAGGGATTCAGAGCAGTCTGCGTTCCTACGTGAACATTCCACGAGACTGGAATTGACCGCTACGTTTAGCTTGGAAGTCACCTGTACGACTGCGGGGAGGGAGGGGTGGTTGACTCTGAGACTAGTGGGGGGGAGGACGAGCTAGGGAGAGGGTCTAGGAAAAGAGGGAGAGAGCTGGGACAGGTGGCCTCTGGGTTGGTGACCAGAGCAAGGATAAGGATGACCTAAGTGGCAGAGCCACAAGAGGACTCGCATGACCAGAGCCTGTGTTCATTCATTCATTCATTCATTCCATAGAAACTCTCACACACCACACCATGCCCATCAAAGACTGTCCCCGCTGAGCCACCATCCCAGGCAAGCCCAATACCAGCAGATGTCAGTCAAGTCCCCTGTGAGCTCTGATCACTCAGAAGGAGAAGCCAAGGCCTGGAGACAGGCGGCCGGCCTGAGACTGTGTGAAAATGGCCGTCAGGTCTGGACTGAGGCTGAGACACCAGCCTGGCACGGCTGGGGTTGGCAGCAGAAAGGAAGGGAAAGTCCCTGGATATGGGTGAGCTGAGACGTGCAGCCTGGACTTCCAAAGCTGGGAACCAGATATGCCTAGCACGCCGAGAAAGGGAAACCTGGGGACAGTGAGCCTGAGATGGCTCTATCTGACCTCCACGCAGTTTCCGACTCCTGCAGTAGTAAGGAAACCGCATCTTGCCTGTGAGCTCTTCACTCCGTACCTGGCCCTCAAGGCGAGTGACCAAGCACCGGATCCACGGCTTTGGTGCCGGGACATCTGTAGTCAGAGCAACGGTAGCATCCAAGCAGGACCAGGCTCCCCCCAGCCTGAGCTGGCTTAGGAACTCTGTCCACACCCACCTCTCCCCACATTGGGGGCTCTGAGTAGTGCAGGGTGTAAGGGGAGGCTCTGAACATCTCCAATCTGCGGGGCTCTCCTGCTTTCCCTTGGAGCTAAGCCTTTCCTTTCTCTTCACAAACACCATTGCCCCAAGACGTACGTTGAAGCTTCTATCTGTCTGGGCATGCGCCCTGTTATCCCTCATCAGGGCCACAGCAGGCCTTCCGCTCCAGTGTGTACCAAGTGAGGTGGCGGCCAAGCCAGCCACACCCACTCATAGTTTAGCCAGGGTCCGGTAGGCTAAGCCACGCCCAGTGCCGTCCTGTGAGACCTTCGCCCAATCACGGCTCATTTGACCAGGTGCAGCTGTGCAGCCCTAGGCCCTGTGGGTTGCAACCTCTTTGGAGGATCAAAAGACTCTTTCACAGGGTTGCATATAATGCATATGATATAGTGCATATCAGATATTTACATTACAATTCCTAACCGAAGCAGGATTAGTTATAAAGTAGCAATAGAAAATAATCTTAGGATTGGGGGGGGGGTCAGCACACCACGAGGAACGGTATTAAAGGCTTGCAGCATTAGGAAGGTTGAGAACCACTGCTCTAAAGGAATCGGAAGGCAAGCTGATGACCTGTGACGGACATATAAAATCAGGCAGCTTTCTCGAAACCTGAACTTGAGACACCGCCTTCCCCTCTCCGAAGGAGGAGTCATGAGAGGGGGCAGGTGGGTCCCTGAGCTCCCAGGAACAGCTTGGGGCTGAGAGAGAGGAAGAAACAAAGGCGTGCCATTGTGTGTGGTACCCACGGCCGGCGGAGGCAGCAGGTCCGTGGAGGGCGTGACTAAGCTACGCGGATGTTTGCCTGAGCTTGGGTTCACCTCCATCCCCAGCACGGGCTAGAGTACGCACCGACATCTGTATTCCTGCTCAGGGATCTTTCTCAATCAGTTCCTGTATAGGCAGTCATACTTATCTCTCCGCCCATGGTAATTTCCAGGGAGCAGGAGAGAGACATAGAAGACAGTGTGACTTGCAAAATACCTAAGGGGTTGGGGAGTGGTTTCCACTGTCCCTCACAGGGACTCCAGGAAGGGAATGGCCACCGTTGGGGCTGGGGGCGGGGCTTACCGGAGGAGAGTGCTCATAGATGTTGGTGCTGTAGGGCAGGTTGATGAAGATTGGGTCCATGTCTTGCACGTCCGTGATGATGATGGCCAGGTTGGCCAGTGTAGACAGAGGTCTGGTCTTGTCTTGATCCTTGGGAGACACACAGCATTGGGTTAGAGGGATGTTGTGCACACCCACGTATATGTGACCTTCCTGAGATGTTCGAGAAAATGCAGAGAAGCCTGGTCGTCTACAATAGAGGCTTGGGCTGAGGCTCATCTGTTGGCCCGAGGGCCATGGCTAAGGACTAGCTCTCCTGAATGTGTATGTGGGGGCGGGGGCGGTGGGATCACTAGCTTGGATGTGAAAAGGCCTGTTCTTAGCACATTTGTTGTGTTATAGGGCCACTGTCTCCCATCCCAGGACAAAGGGTGCTGGGGGGGGGGGCCTGGCCTGCAGGAGACATTCCTGTGTTGCTAGCCAGTAATTCCCAATCAAACCAGCAGGGGGAGCTCCAGGGCCTGTGCCATCGGAGGGCCTCCAGGAAGTAGCGTGTGCCCTTGGGACAGGGCAGGCAATATAGAGCCATTACACTCAGAAACCTGGTTCTAGAAGGCCTACTAAGAAAGGAACGCCAAAGCCTGTGTTCTAAGACCCTAAACACTCAGCAGACCGAGGTGCAACCAGATAGCAAGAGCCATGCTAACAAGGACTGCCGTGTCCTAGGCAGGCCCTACCCCAATCACTGTCACAGGCTAGACTCTGGTTTAACAGAGACAGACAGACATTATCTACAGTCACACCGCTAAGGAAGTACCCAGAACCCAAGCACAGGTCATTGCACATAGAAACATCTACCTTTACCAGCTTTGTTTTGGGGCCTTACATCAGGCAGTCTCCAGTTTGCAAGACAAACTCTCAAAGTCCTTTGTGTGAAATGAAAGGCTCCAGTAAATGGCCCGATGGCTCACAAATTCTGATGGGACTCGAGGAGAAACTGTGCCTATCCAGGTTAACTTGACCTTGGTTCCGCTGGGCCATCGTCCCCCCAGCCCCCCATTATACGAACAAAGCCTGGCACTGGCCTCTGCCCTCTGCAGATGGTGCTATGGAGTGAGCCCATGGGAAGAGAGATGAGCTCCTGGCTGTCCCTCAGAGACCTCAGGGACAGTCAGGGAGGGCACAGGAGAACTGTCGGAGATTGTATGTATGACACAGGAAGGAAGGCCGGCGGCACCAGGAATGGGGTGCACAATCCCTGGCCAGCAGCCTGAAAGACCACGAGGCTTGCGGGGGGGGGGGGGGGGAAATGGGGGGGGCAGGAAGCCGGATCTCTTGAATAAAAGATGCTGGTGGTTTGGGCTTGCAACTACCAGACTTTTACCAGGAACCAAGTAGCCAGCCTGGTACCTGATACCATCCCATGCCTGTGGCCTTTCTTTCTATACGTGTGGCATGCAGCCCAAGCCGACAGGGAAGAGATGAGGGAAGAGGCCATGCCTGGCTGTCAGGCCAATGTGTGGCTCCCGGGAATGGCCCTGTGATCTGTGGCTCTCTTCTCCTTGCTGGGACACACACAGAACCAGCATGCTGGCGAAGCTCACGGGAGCCAATGGCTACTCACCAGACCCAGGAACCCCTGGTGGCAGCTTGCCCAGGGGTAATCGGGAGGCTATTTTCTGAGAAGTCTCAGCCCTTCCCTCCTTGTGAACCACCCCCTGAGGTCCCTCAGGACCTGGCTGCTGATAGATTACCAGCAATCTCATGCGTCATCCCAGCGGAGGCCTGGCCTTTGGACGTAGCCACTCATATTCCTTCTGGAGTCCAGGGTCTAGTCCTACCCCCCAAAGCCATTTGTGTGCCGGGATTATCCCATAGGACAGCTTCACTGAGGATGGAAGCAATCGCCCAGTGTAGTGAAGGGGAGGGGGAGGGGCACAGAAGTTCGGAGTCCCCCAAAAAGGGGAATCCCAGACTTTCGAGTCCCCATCCTCTCCCTAAGTCAGTTTTATTTATTATTATTATTATTATTATTATTATTATTATTATTATTATTATTATGTGGGCCTCTTCCTAGGGAATTCATACATAAGTAGGAGAGGAACTAAGAGGCCTCAGCGGGGACCTCCCAGAGAGTCAGGCAAGACGTTGGCTTTTCCTGGCTCCGGGGGCTTCTCCAGGTCTTAGTCAAGCCTGAGGGAGCAGCTCCGCCTTTGAACACTCAACTCAGGCTAGACCTAGGAATCGGAGATGTCAGCTGCCACGCAGAGTCTGGGGTGAGCTGACTCTTCTAAGTCTGCTGCTACATGGCGCCAAAGCCAAGCATTTTTCTCTGCAGCCTCACAGGGCCAGGTACCTTCTCAGCAGCAAGACTGGACGCTGTGGGCCAGGCCAGCGGGGCAGAGAGGAAGAAAGGACCCCAGGACTTGTTTTGCTCTTAGCCTGAGCTCTACAAACGGATCTGAAGGACAACAGAGTGTGGGCTTACTTCTAGCTTTGCAGGCCACCGAGGCTGTGTTCCTAGTGTCAGCTGGAACGAGGACCCTGTTTAAGATATGGCTTGCCAAGCCTTCAATTCCTCACAGACAGCTCACGTCAAAGGCCTAGCTGCATGCTGGAGACCTATAGACTCCCGGGTCATAGGGCATGGCGGCCGGAGCCCAGGACTGGGGGGGTCAGACAACCTGGCTTTGGATTCTTATTTCCACTATTATTCGACTGTGGGGGTCTGAATGCCGACATCCATAAAATGGGTGAAATTTCTTTCCCCCGATTCACCTTGCAGTTCCCTGGGGTAGGGCAAGAGGCTTAGTACAGTGGACTCTCCTTTGTGGGGAAGCATTACCATGCTATGAGGTTTGGGTCAGGAGGTTTGGACTGCCCTGTCCCTGCTTGTTGGATGGTACCAGGACACAGCTGGTTTGATATCCCTGGTCTGTGTCCCAGAGGCACCAGCTCTCCTAAGGAGGTTGCCAGTGTCAACTCTGCAGCTGGGCTCAGGGGTGATTTAGGTGATGCCTTAGTCTTCTTGTGGGTATCTGTAAAATGGGCATCTGAACAGTACTAATAAGGTAGGTCTGTTTGAAGGCTAATAGAAAGTCCATCTGAGGGCTAAGTCCACCAGAGACATAAGGACACCACCTGTCACTATCAACACCATCAGATTCTTTATTATAAATCACGAGGGGCATGGAGCTAAATCAAGTTTCCTTGGAATGCCCTGTTTCCTTCCAGATGAGAGGAGGCAGGCTGGGGACACCGGGGGCCCAGGGCAGTGACTCACCGTGGCGTTGACTGTGAGCTGGTACGCCTGCGTGACCTCGTAGTCTAGCTCCTGGATCACGGTGACTATGCCGCGGGCACTGTCAATGGCGAAGAACGGAGAGGGGGGCTGGAAGGAGTAGAGGACACTGCCCCCCGCGCCCAGGTCAGGATCGGTGGCGTTGACGATGAAGATGGGCGTCCCCACCGGCGTGTTCTGGGTGAGAGCAAAGGAAACCCGGGAGGGGTGAGTCTCACTTCACCTGGAAGCGTCTGCCTCCGCGGCCGCCATTCCTCTGGCCCCCGCAGAGGCCATTAACCACGCCCCTGCAGCCACCGACCAGGCCCGTCGGCTCCATTCCGAGCGGGTTTGGAGGAATGTAAAATGCATGATTTCCTCCCCCCCACCCCCACTTTTGATGGTCTCCTGGCGGCTGTAGGAGCACTGGCTCCGAAGATTGCCTGCTTTTCCCAGAGTCCTGGAAGACGGGCCTTGGGTCCCCAAACCCATTTCTTAGTGGATTCGCTTCCTTTGGTCCGGTGCCCCCTTGGCTACCCAAGCTGCAGCGGACTGCCCTGGAGGGTGACTAGAAACCTGCCCGTGGGGACCTGTCAAGGACAAAAGTGGGAGGTTGGTGTGAACCTGGATTGGGGGGGGGTAGTCTCGGAGGCTCCAAGGAGGGGGGCACCTCATGCGGTCCCTGGATCTTGTCACCTGCCTCCACCTCCTAGAAGCCTTCCAGGATGCTGGGACTCTTCTGGTATATCATAAATATACATAGCTGTCTCCTTCTGATTCAGGGTGACTGGTCAAGGCCACTTCCTCAAGAGGCTGGGATGGGGCCACCCCATTCCTCAAGTTGGCTGCAAACGGGCAGTTGATATGCTGCTTCCTGCAACTCACCACCACTGTCCGTATGCCTCGGCCAGCTCTCGCCCTTCCCTCAGAGCCAGTAGCTCCACAGGTCCCGTCTGCCTTGTTTTGGATGGTGCCCGGCACGCAGGCTGGCCAGTAAACAGCTGTGAGCACACGGGCACCTTCTCCACGTCTGCCTGTGCCACCCGCCCGTCCACCCTCACCTCCTCAGCGCCGGCTCGTTGCTGGCTATGCAGATTTCTCTACACGGTAGAAAGCGCCGGGCACACGTTGGAGGAAGGACACTTGGATGAGGCTTGAGTAAAAACTACGGGGTACTGACTGAGGGGGGACAGCTGGTCCAAAGCCATACAGCGAGGGGTGGGGTGGGGTGGGCAAGGCCTTGGGTTCAAGTACTGCTAATTCTAGGTACATAATCCTAAGAGTTACATCACTGGCTTCCCTACAAGCCTGGCATTGGCTGGCTTGTGCCAACCAGAGCTTCTAGAGAGCACAACCACTGAGTTGCTACAGTCCTACCTGAGCAGGCCATTTCTCTATTGCCCACCAAGTATGGGGGTGCTGGGATATCTCCCCAGTAATCTGCTGATGGGAACAGGAGACAGGCAATGAGAAGCCCCTCTCCTGTTTCACCATGTATGGCTCCCCAGTACCCCTGACATAGAACGTCCTACAGGGACTGGCCCTGGATTACCCTTCATGCATTTCGTAGTCGCATGGGGTCATTTGTACTGCCCCAACCCAGCCGTTCCCACACACCCCTCTCCCCGCCCTAGCTTCTTGGGAAACATATGTTCTTTCCCTTCAAAGAGAAGCAAGTCTGTTGGGGGCCAGAGTGGACAGGTGCCAGCGTTCAGGCATGGCCAGAACATCCGGCTGGAATTCCAGCCTCGCTGTGCGTCTCTGGGTTGGTTACTTAAACTCTCTGTTCCCTCATCCCCATTCTGTATGCTAAAGGTAATACTATCTCATTGGGTCAGTGTGAAGAGGGCTCACCTACGGTCTCACCAACTTCCAGAAGGAAGAAGCTATGATTGTCCTATCTGATCACCTGCTAGGACTATTCATTCAGGCAGGGCCACCTAAGGGCAAGGCCAGGGAGGTCTCACCAAACACGGTAAGTATTACAGACACCATGCTGGGCACTTCCTGTCTGGCCCACCTCCCCGCAGCCCCCCCCACCTCACTCCCTACCCCACCCTGGTTTAGCCTGCTCTACCTCTGTACCTTAGGATGGCCTGCTCTGCCTAGCCTGTTTGCGCCAGACCTCAACTAACTTGCTTAGGGGTTTCGGATGAACTCTACCAACTGGAGTGTAGGTGGGGCTGGCAGGAGCTCAGAGGCAAGAGAAAGCCTGAGTACCAGGCCCCACCCCTCCAGCAACCGCCAGGTAGCCCCGCCCCCTGGGAGGGCTCTGAACCGCTCTTGCTCTCTCCCCAAGGAGCCCAGGCAGTAGGAGGCTCCCTCTGTGGTAGGAGGGCATGGGGTGGGAGGAGCTGGGGGCGGGGGAATGGGTGGGGCTGCAGGGGGGGCTGCCCCCTGGTGCTTCAACAGTCCTTATCTTCTTCCACCCATTGGGTCTTCCATGGGTGTCCCTCAAAGATCCCGTGTTGAAGGCTTGCTCCACAGCCTGGGGTGCTACAGGGAGGCGCCAGAGCCTCTCAGAAGTGGGGTATAGGAGGAAGTTAGATACTGCTCCCTCCTCTTCCTCACTCTCTTTTTCCCTTCCCTCCCTTCCCCTCCTCCTCTCCCTAGTTCTTGACCACAGCAAAGTGAGTACAAGCTCAAATCCCACGATTCCTGCCATGATGTTCTAAGCCACCACAGGCCGAGCAGCCATGGGCAGAACGCTCTTAGGCTGTGAAGCCAAATAAACCTTCCCTTCCTTTAAGTCAGTTTCTTTCTTCACTCTCTCCACGCGCACGTAGGTCTACCTGCGCGGTCACGTGTAGATGTGATGTGTGCATGTGAGTCTGGGTGTGGACGCCTGTGTGCGCGTGGAAGGACAGAGATTGATCCTGGTGCCTTCCTCAACCACTATTTTTTGAGACCAGATCACTCGATGAACCTGGAACTGATCCTTTCGGTAGGTTGGCCTGTGAATCCTAGGATTCTCCTGCCTCTGCCTCCCCAGCCCTAGGATTATAGCACGACCTTCAAGGCTACATTTTTTTTTTTTAAACTTTATGTTGCTGCTTCTGCTGGGACGTAAACTCAGGTCCTCATGTATATGCAGGAAACCATTTCTCCAGCCTTCTTTTTTTTTTAAAAAAAAATTATTTATTATATGTACAGTATTCTGCCTGTATGCCAGAAGAGGGCATCAGATCCCATGACAGATGGTTAGGAACCACCACATGGTTGCTGGGAATTGAACTCAGGACCTCTGGAGGAAGGAAGATCCTCTTAACCTCTGAGCCATCTCTCCAGCCCTCTCCAACCTCCTCCTCCTCCTCCTCCTCCTCCTCCTCCTCCTCCTCCTCCTCCTCCTTTTTTCTTGGTTTGTTCGAGACAGGGTTTCTCTGTGTAGCCCTGGCTGTCCTGGAACTCACTCTGTAGACCAGGCTGGCCTCAAACTCAGAAATCCACCTGCCTCTGCCTCCCAGAGTGCTGGAATTACAGGCGTGCGCCACCACGCCCGGCACTCCAACCTTCTTATTCTGTCTCTTCAGCCTTTGGGGATTCTGCCACAGCCCTGGACATTGACGAATTAGTTACCCTCTTGAAAGTGAGCACTTCGCAGACACACTTTCATTGGAGCTACCTAAGAGGATCTCTTCCTGTGGAGCCCTGATGATCACAGTTACCTGCAAATCTCCAGCAGCAAGGTGGAGCTCCCCCGGCACAGGGCGCAGTGAAGCCAGACACCCCCACGATGTTCCCTCAGCTTCCCCACTCCCCTCTGAAGCACTCAAGTGTCCAGACACATTTTAGAGACAGCAGCCTCACACAGCACACAGCTCAGCTCAGCAATATGGCCCCACCAGAAGAAGCCAGTTCCCGAGGCCTTGCCTCAGAGAGATGACCTTTCACCTCTCCATGTCTCATGGTCTAGGACAAAGGCTCTCAGGCTCTCTGATCATCAGATCTGGGGAGCTGAGAGTGAGGCCGGGCAAACACTGGAGAAGGGGAAGAGAATTCGGGAGAGCTCCATCTGTAACCGACCTTGGGCTATCTCGTACCGTGAGAAGCCATTTAATTTCTGCCTAACCTAGGATAGGTTTTAAATGGACCTGGCAAAAAGCCATTCATAAACTTAGAATGGACAGGCATCGGGGAGCAGGGAGTGCTGACTTTCTGCATCTCGGGCCCCAGGCGCCCCGCTCTGCCGAGGATCCACACACACTGGAGCTTGTCCAGCGCCAGCTGCTGCTCCGTGGAGTGCACAGACGGGGACCCAGACCTGCAGGCTCAGCAGGAGCAGATTCCCAGGGGCTGGGCGCATCTGGTCCCTATAGATAATGAACCCTGGAGGCTCAGAGTATGAACCTTGAGTCAGAACCCCAAATTCCGAATCCTGCCCTATCCACCAGGAGACCTTCCGGCTTCCGTGTCCTCTTGCGTAAAATGGAACTGTTAACGGTATGGCCTCTCAAGGGTGATGCTAAGAATTACCTGAGATATGAATAAACGGCCGCGCTTCTTGCTGGACCAAGTGCGTGGCGGCATGCAACGACACTCAACAAATGACCACTGCCTGACACTGCTGTCCTATCAGTGAAATAGCGTCACGGGGCAGGAAGCGATGAGCCGCCGCCCCCACATACTTAAAGCAGGGATAGCCTATAAATGAATGTCATCGCGAACTTGGACAGGCATCTTTGGGATGGAGAGATGGCTCAGTGGGTAAAGGCACTTGCAGCCTGCCATACCTGGTGACTTAAGTTCGATTCCTGGGACTCGCATAATAGAAGGAGAAAGCCAGCAGGTAGAGGCCAGAGAGGTATTAGGTTCTGCTCCAGGTCTCACCATGGCTCCTGATGGGTGACAGCAGACCAGGCACTTTGGCTCTTATACGGGCTTCTCTCAACAACCCACAGAAGCCAAAGTGCCTCCTCATCCGCCCTCCCTCCCCAGCTCCCGCTCAAAAAGGAAGCCAGGCCACACTTCCAGCAGCTTCTGACCCAGGATGCATTTGATTGGTTGCAAGAGTAACCACCTGACCTACACTGGCCAATCAGATGGGGTCTCGGAAATTCAATCAATTCACTAAGAGAATTTCAACCGAAAGATCTTCGCCATTCACTTAGGGTTGACGGGCATGGGCACGTGAGGGGAACGTCCATCTAAGTGAGGGAGGAGACGAGCCTGTCTGAGTCCTTCCCTTTCCAGCCCTCACATCCCTTTGGCGGCTGTGTGGGACCCACCTTCTGAGGTGTTTATGGCCGATACCTTCTCGCTCTTTGGGTCTTGGCTCTTTTCTCCCATCTGGGCAGCCCTAGAACATGCATCAGACACGTGCTCCTTATTTTCAGACACTGCCACGGGCTCCTCACGACCTCTCCTGCTGGGATTCTTCCCCTTTAGCGCCCACAGTCAGCACAGGTGAGCCAAGCACCAGGCCACAGCTCCGGGACAGACTGCGCCTCAGAGGCGCTAAGTGGAGAATGAATGGTTTAGTAAACGCTGGCTGTAGCATCTTGTTAGCTCTCCCCGGACATGCCTTTGAACATGCAGATCCACACGGACCACTGCGGTGAGTCGCACGGCTGTGGGAGGTGACAGAGTGAACAAGCTTCAGCCTGATCAGGCACTTGTTACAGGCCACCTGGAGAGATGGCTTGATAGCCCGCGTAGTCCCCCACGCTGAGCTCAGGCTGTCCCTTTGAGCAAATGGCCCATACCACATAGGTCACAGGCAGGGCAGGCCTCTCTGCCTCCTCCAGTCCCCATTTAAGTGCCACATCACTTGCGATGGGCCTGCTGTAAATGGGCCACCCCGTGCAATTCTGAGACAAATAAATCTTGTCGCTACTCCTCGGGGTGACAAAGGAATAGACTCTGGGAAAGTTCCGCCGCGCTCAGGATCTTGTTCGTTAATAATAATGATGAATGGCTGGCCTCTCCCATTGCAGGGTGCGCTGCATGCCACTGCGGGCTTCTCTGGAGGTGGCTTAGGGTGCTCGCTGGAACAGAGCAATGGGGCATGGGGAGGAGCTGTACAGGCTGGGGAGGGCGGAGGGGGAGAGGAGGGGGAGGGGAGACAATGGGTGGAGGAGGGTTGGAGAGGAAAAGAGAGAGGAGAGAAAGATGAGGGAGAAGGACAGACAGACACAAAGAAGAGTGGGTTGGGGACAAGGAAAGGGACAGAGCTGGGGCGCAAAGGGAAAAGAGAACCAGACAGGAAGATTGTATTGGAGGAGTCAGAGACACAGTGGTTGGACCAGCCAGAAACCAAGAGGATGAAGAGACACTATGGAAGGAAAGTTGTACACAAAGGAAATGAAGTAAGAAAACACCCAGGTTGGGCTGTAGCTCAGTGAGTAGGGTGCCTGCCTACTGTGCACAGAGCCCTGAGTTCTATTCCCAGCACAGCATAAATCCAGATGTGGTGGTACACATCTGTAATCTAGGCACTGAGGGGGTTGAGGAAAGAGGATCAGAAGTTCAAGACCAGCCTGGGCTACATGAGACCCTGTCCCCCCTCCCTCCCCCCTCAAAAGACAGGACATTTTAAAGGGCTAGAAAGACAGGTGGGAGAGAGAAGCAAAAGAAGGCTCTCGCTTCTCATAATCATGGAGAACCCTCCCCAGCGAGATGAATTCTGTACCCTTGACCAAATCCAGCCAAACCCCGCTACCATCTCTTCTTAGGTGCCATCTCTGAAGGCATTATTAATATTTATGGAATGCTTGCTAGATGCAGCTACAGTCTTTAATATCTTATTATAGAACCTGTTAGAAAATGCATTGGTAATAAATTCCAGACAGACGGAGTTCTGACAAGGTGCAGGTGGCTTGGTGGCTCTGAGTTGGGAAAAGACCCTTCTGGAACATGGGGGGGGGGTAGTAAGAGGCTGGGAGCCATCCCTAGGGTAAGATGGACGAGTCTGATGAAGGCAGGCCTAGGTTAGAGGAGACAGGACAGATGGACAGTTTAACCCTGAAGGAATCTAAGACTCAACAGAGCACCTTGAATGTCCAGGACTTTCTCAGGCGATGAGCTGGCTTCTGGTTGAACAGGACGGATGACAGTCAGACTCTCAGGGCCAGGGACACACCTGTCTTTTTTTATTCCATGGAGTACCTTGGTGGGGTGGCGCTTCCAGAGGCCTTTGTGGCATTCCTATTGTCACCATGGGGCATATTGTTACCTGTTGGGACCATGGAGGGGAAGGAATAGGGTCTACAGGGGACCTGCACTGGCCCATATAGATCAGAAGTGGTCCTGTTATGGTTGAGACAGGGCAGTCTTATATGGGCACTGACCTACATGTATACCTCTGTGGACCATCTCTATAGAGGAACACAGTGGGATTTGTGGCATAGCATCTCTTGTCTTGACCACTGTCTGCTCTCTTCTTCTTCTTCTTCTTCTTCTTCTTCTTCTTCTTCTTCTTCTCCTCCTCCTCCTCCTCCTCCTCCTCCTCCTCCTCCTCCTCTCTCTCTCTCTCTCTCTCTCTCTCTCTCTCTCTCTCTCTCTCGGAATGATATGTGTATAACCTGATGCAGCTGGAAGGCTCTTCCCTGGGCAGGCATTCCAAATGTTCAGCTCTTCCCTGGAAGGTTTATACAACTGAGCCCTGCTGTGCAGCATGAAATGTCTTTGCAGGAAGCTGTGTGGACATTTACAAGCATGCTTCCTGAACAGCCACCAGGCTTCTGATTGTGACCTGCTGGAGTGGCCCTGGACTTCGCTCCCATCTCTTTCCGCCATTTTTCTTGGCCCCCTTTCAGTTCTTAAGCCAGTCTCTTGTCTGTGGAAGTCATGACACAAACTGTTAAAGAGTCAGGGGCTTACCAGAAGACAAGGCAGACAAACACACTCATTTATTTCTGTGTTGGTCCCAGCCCTTCTACAAGATGACAATAAGTAAATTAAAAATGCATAAATCCACAAAGGCAAAGAGAACAGAGGAGGAGACCACAGCAGATGAGAAATGCCAATGTAGCTCTGGAAACTGGAAACAGATGGATGCCTTAGGAGGCAAGGAGCAGTGCTTGGAAAAGCCCAGGATCTATGGATGCCACATCACACTGCATGGGAGGGGATGTCTAAGTGCTGAGGATGGAAAGAGAGGTACCAGGTCTTACGGGCCCAAGCGAGGTTGGGTCTTCAATCCTGGCAGCAGACTGCAGGGCTTTATTAGGGAGGTCTAGACTCCAGGCTCAGATCTGGGCAAGGGCT
This sequence comes from Apodemus agrarius, assembly GCA_964023405.1. Lineage (NCBI taxonomy): Eukaryota > Metazoa > Chordata > Mammalia > Rodentia > Muridae > Apodemus > Apodemus agrarius. The sequence goes on along the minus strand of OZ030025.1, from coordinate 28,107,750 downwards.
TGAGTGATTCTCATCTTCCTACTTCTCTCATGTCAGGCCTGCTAGCCAGCCTTCAGAAGATAGGAATCCAGGTAGAATACAGACAACCAGCCCAAGAGAAAACTCAAGAATTAACATGTCTGGGGTCCCTGAAAGCAACAGTGGAAGTCTTGCCCAATCTTGAAGACCACTGGAAAACAAGCCCCCACCCACACAACCCTAAGCACCAATGATGAGTGGGCAGGGACTGAAACACAGCCATACATGAAGAGATCGTAGAAAGCTGCTGGAGTAGTGCACACCTGGGATTTCAGCACTTGGGAGGTGGAGGTAGGAGGACTTGCTGCTAGTTTGAGACTAGCCTGGGCTACATAGCAGAAGTCTGTTCCAAAATCCAGGGAGAAAGGGAGGGAAGGAGAGAGGGATAGATGGAGGAAGGGGGTAGAGGGAAACAAGTAAGAAGCAACCTGTGGGAAAAAGAATAAAAAATAATAAAAAAAAGAAGCAATCTGTGTCTTAAAAACCAAGAGTCAGGATACAGCCTCTTTATGTAGGAAATTCCAGAAGGAAGAAGAGTCCAGCAGAAAGTAAAGGTCAGCTCAGAGGACTGAGGTGGGAAGATAAAAGTTCAAGGCCTGCCTGGACATCTTAATGAGTGAGATCCTGTCTCAAAATGAGAAGAGACAAAGAGAGGCTGAGGGTGTAACTAAGTCATAAGGAACTTGTTTAGCCTATGTGGGGCCTTGGGTTAATCCCCAGTATGACAGACAACAAGTGGACAAAGAAAGAAACGCAACAGAAGAGTTAGAAATGAAGAAAAAATTCCAGAGCAAAGTAACTCAAAGATAAATGTGGAGGAGAAAAGTAAAAACATTACAGGAACAACCCAAAGCCTAACTAACAGGAGTTCACAGAGAGATAGCATCAGGAAGCTTGTCATATAGGGTAACAGAAAAACCTTCCAGACTCGCAATGACATAAAACCAAGATGTTTCAAAATATGAATATGGGGGAAGAGAAACTCCAGAGACTTTAAGGAGAAAACAAAATCCCACACACAGAAGATCAAGAGTCAGGCCACCATCTAGAGTCTTAACATTATAAGCTGAACAGGTACAGAATGGAATGAGGAAAACCGATTCTATACCCAGCTAAACTATCAATGAGTAAAAAAAATGGAAACTAAACACATTTTCCAGACTTCCAAAACTTCCCCATAAACCTCTTTTCTTAGAAATAACTGAATAATTTATTCTACCAAAATGATGATAGAGACCAAGAAAGAAAAAAAAAGAATATCCATGAAAAAAACAAACAGATCCAATATAGAAAGAAGGAAAAGGAACACCAAACAGGTGTTCAATTATGCTAGAATATTTAGGGGTAGATAAGTGATAGGCTCATGGAACACAAAAGAGGCAAATAAGAGAAGCAAATAAAATCTAAGACATACAAGAGTCAGCATAGTATATCATGTGGCTCATCTATCAGTAACATTTACAGTATCACTACATTGGACATACTAAATACTCTTTTAGCTAACAGGAAGGCAATCATGCTTTAGGGGATGATAGGGAATGGTAGTGGTATGTGTTTGTGTGCATGTGTGTAGTTATACATGTGTTCTGGTGTTTGTGGTGGCAAAGAGTAGGTGGAAGCGGATAAATGCCAAATTCTCTCTGCCACAGTTAAAATTCACTAGCTAATATTTAAAAGTGAACAATTTAAAAAGCTATGATCTAAAACTGAGAAGGTAAATTCCAGAGATTAGAAGAAGGTGTCTTGAAGTGGAGGAAAATGGAACAGGTCTTTATTAGAAGCTGTACTAGAAGACATATAAGCTCATCCTTATGTGATTTTGATTAAATTAATATTAAAAAAAATCTCACCACAGTTAGACCCCTGAAAGTCCCTTTCCTTTTCAGTTCTGTCCCCTGTGGGAAAGTCTAGCAAGTTTTGTCCCACAGTGCCCTCCCATCTTCTTCTCCCTTCCTCCTCGGACACCATCCCTGGCTCTTCTGCTATCCCCAACGCCAAGGCCCCAGACCCTGAATGTCACCATCGTGACCAAGCATTCTGTCTCCAAGCTTGTCTTTCACTCCTGCTTTGCTCAGCGGTTCCAGCTCTCAGCGCTCACATCCAGGTTTGCCTGGAGACTTCCTCTGTCATGTACATTTGGCCCTGACTACCTCACAGACGTTGGACACTACGGGCAGTCAACAATGATTTGGAGCTTGCTTCTGAGGCAGGTGAGAAATGGCCCAAGCTCCCACCTTTTCCCATGAAGGCAATCTGAGGCAACCTCCTCACTCCATGCCAACAAGTGACTTTCCTGAAGAATGAATGACAGAGTCCTTCCCACGAGCACTCATGTTCCACGGCTGTCTGCATGGCCAGAGGTGTACAGGGAGGCACATGGTAGCCAAGGTCCTATGTGCCAGGCAATGTGCAGCTGGTAGGTTTGCCTGATAGCTGCCTGAAGCCCATGTGTAAAGAAAAGCAAATCCCTGGACACTCATGTAGCTCCAGTGTCCACAGGACTCTCAGTCTCACGACACCAGTCAATAGTACCAGGCAATAAACAGCCTGGCTAAGAAATTGGCCTTATCTTGTCTTCTTCAGGACTGGAGAAGAGGAATGGGGATGGGTGGTTGAACCCATTGGATCTGGTTCTACTCTTCTACCCTGTGGTCTAGTCTGAGGCAGTAGTGTGATTGAATGCTGGAAGACACCTCCCTCCCCCAATCTCAACCGTGTTCTAGTTTTCAAGGAAAGAGAGGGATCCATCACTGATGGTCCTGAATGGAAAAACCTAGAGACAGCTGTGTGCACATCTGGGTTATATTCTTGCTGCTCTCCTATGTCCTTCTGCATGATCTCCTCCTCGGTGGCCATAGGACATCAGTAGGTATATGATTTCCCAACCAGGAAATGGGACTAATGATGTCTGTGCTGCCTTCAGCATAGCTGGAGTAGACACAAAGGGTTAAGATGGCTGCAGAGCCCATGCTTTCTGGGTATCAGCAGACTGCTCACAATATTTCTGGATTTTGAAGATCCACATAGAGGAGTATTCAAGGGGTCGAGTCCATGCAGACATACATGAACCTGAAAGACCTCAGGAACGCTCCTGGTCATAAGAAGTTCAGATGAGGGATGCCTCTTGTATGGTGAATAATGGGTTCAAGACTCAAAATTGGCTTGGTGCTGGGGGCTCTGACCATCACCAGTGAGATCTGGGGCTCTCTGTAGCCCCACACCATGAACAAACACACCAAATGTGACCAAAGGCCTTTATCAAAATCTTCATACGCTCCTTCCAAGTCAGAAAATTCCAAGAGAAGAACCCAGGGTGTGTGTGTGTGGCCTTGGAAGTCTTGCTAACAAACAGCCCCAGGTCCAGGGATTGAACCAGAGGCCAGAGCTACAGGTGGTCCAGAGATCCTGGATGTGTGGAGTCTCCTAGGAGGTTTTCACCCCTAGGCTTTCGTGGATCTGGGGTAATAGCTTCCATCTGTTGGGGATTTCCTGTATAGGCCTCTAAAGGTGTCATCTCAGTCCACACAGAAGCTGGACAGCAGACAGTGTTACCCCTCCCCCCTCCTTTGGAGTCCAGCCCCATCTGACAATGCTCACACCTTAGCAAGATACTCCGCAGCCTAAGCTTTTAACCACCACAGGGCCCCGTCCCCAGTACCCAGGAGCATGGTGTGATGGGCAAGGGGACCCTGGGAAACTGGGACCCATGCTGCCATTGTGGCTAAGTGCCAGTGACTTCCAGTGATGGTCATGAGTGCCATGGAAATGACTTAGGCCATTCTAAAGCCGCTAAGCGACAGATGTCAGTATTCTTTGGGGGAAGTATCAGGAGCAGAAGAATACATTGCTAGGACCGGCTAGGTTCATCCATCCATGCGTCCTGGATATGTCTGGAGAACATGGGACAAGACTGCCTTGACCATACACATTTCCTATCTCTCCGACTTGAGAGAGAGAGAGAGAGAGAGAGAGAGAGAGAGAGAGAGATTATTAAAATTTTCTTTGTAGAAGAATACAGAAAGCAAGGCTATACAGAGTTTGTGGTTGGAGACCCAGCTACGCACCTGATGCATTCTGGGAAAGCTGGACAGGCTCTCTGGGTCAGTTTCCTAACAGTGAGGTGCACACAGGTAGGAGATCTGTCCCCTCCAGGAAACAGGATGCAAAGAGCTCAGTGCACAGCGTGGGTTTAAGGAAGATTAGGCTCTGGGCTGCTGGGGTAGGCATGGAGATGAAGGGCTGTCTGTGCAGACAAAGGTCAATGAACTATATAAAGTGCTTTTGCCAATGTCACTTCCAGTAAAGAGACTCCGAATCAAAGGGGATGGCGCTAAAGGTTGTGGTCCCTGCCGCCCCTCCCACTCCACCTCCAACCGGAAGGGGCTCCCGCTCCCAGCCCTAAGCTTCATTTCAGGATGACTGGTGTTAAACAAATGAATATGTAAATTCCCTTAGGGCAGGCCTCGCAGCTCAGGATGCTATTGCTAATGAATGGATCTCCATAAGGAGACAGCTCAAGTCATAGAACCCAAGTTCCCTCCTCCCTCTCCAGTGTTCCAAGTCTTGACCCTGCAGAGTACACAGAGGCAGCGATGGGTGAAGAAGAAGCAGAGGCCGGGAGGGGCGTGGCATGGGTGGCACTGGGTGCTGTGGTTTGTTTCGCTCCCACTCTTGTGGTAGCTGAAGCTACCAGCCCCTCCGGTGGTGTGAACTTGTCACTTATACCTGAGGACGGTCTAGACGGACAGGGTCAGAGGTGGGAGGCGTGTCAGGGACAGCAAGGAGAAGGCATCACTCTGGCTGCAGGGTTGGCCGAGGGCCAGTTGTCACTGGTCCCAAGACAGGCAGGGAAAGGGTGACCAAGGAGTTCACTGGATTCTGGGGACTATGGGAAGGTGGTTTGAGACTCAATCGGTGGAGAGAAATTGGAAACCAGGCATCAGAAACCCCAGCGCTCAGGAAGAGTGACAGTTCAAGGGAATCTTTAGTTACATGGCCAAGTTCAAGGGCTAGCCTGGACTATTATGAGACCCTGTCTTGAGGGGAAAAACAAAACAAAACAAAATACCCCAAACCAAAACAAAAGCACTTGAGATGTCTATACCCAGTGCTGGTTAGAACTAGCTAAGGATCTCTAAGGTCTCAGTGCCAAAACACCCACAGCCTCAGTCTCATATGTTTTTAGAAGAAATCCAGTGTGGCACCTTGGCAGAGAAGTAGACCCTAGCTCAGCAGCCCATGCTATGGCTAAGGAAGCCAAGACCCAGGGAAAGAAAGGAGGCCTGGCTGTCATCACTCAGACAGGTCACTGAAGAACTTATTCCCTGCCCTTCCCCTACCCTGTCCCAACAAGGATGGAAGGTGGCTTGCCCAACCAATCATTATTCTTATCCTCTTAGGGGAGGGGTATGGCCTTTGACCCAGATCCCTGAAGATCTGGAGCTGCATGGTCGCAGCCTAGTCCTGGGTAAGGTACAGCTACAACCTTCCTACTGTCTAAGGCTCTGACTTGAGTTTTTCCTCACACCAGTTTGCAGGCACCTTTTACTGAAAACCCAGCTCCTTTCTCTCCCAGTGCCCATCCTCAGAACACACAAGGGCTGCAGGTTTGGAAGGGAAAAGCCATCTCTTTCCTGTTCCTTTTTTAAGGAGCCTCCCTTTCTACAGGCTTATGGGGCACTCTCAGGGATGGGACAAAACACAAATTCAGAAGTTCCACCCTGCCATAGAGGCTCAGCCTGCCCCAGGCCCTCGGGCCATCCATAAAGGAAGTACTCAGAGATTAAAGAGCATCCCAGGCCAAGGCAGAAAGAAACCTGGTACCCTGTGATTCATCCTCCTTGGCTCTCTGATGGCTGCTGTAACCCCTAGGGATGGGTCCTGCAGACACAAGAATTCTGCATCACCTAGCTTAGCCTGGCCCATGTCGAGTAGTCAGCTTCGCCACTGCCAAGGATTGGCAGACTCGGGTTCTATGACTTGCCGGAAGGTAGCCAGAAGTCCCACTCACCTAACAAACTTTGGAAGGAGAGACTATCCGACAGGGCTATCCTTGGGAACTGTCCCAAGATGTGTTCTAAAGGCTGAAATGGTAGAGCCTCAGTCCCTGATGTTCTGGGCAAGAGGAGGCCTGTGGAAACCCTAGAGCTGGGGCTGGCGCTTGTTAACCTTGTTAACATGGCCTTCTGGACTCCGTGGCCCTGTCACGTGAAAACGACAAGATGGCAGATGCCCAGAGAAGATGGAGGCCCAGAAATCCTACATGCTCCTCTTTGGTGAGTCAAGTTGGCAGTTAACCAGGAAAGAAAGTCCCAAGGCATCTCTGACCCCACCTGGAGTTAACAGATACAGAGACATTTCTAGGAGAACGCTCTCCCATCCTTTCTCTCTGTCACCACGGCCATTTCCCAGCAGTCCCCAGGCTGGTACTCTGTCCAGTTCCGTAGGAAGTGGGAGAGCTTGGGATAGAAACTACTGCCTCTCATTAAATGGAGTGCTAACACCATGAATTTCAAATGAAACCCAGACGAAGAGGACCCTGGCAGCCTCACCTCCGTTTGATATTAATTGGGCGACACTTTGTTTTAATGGTACATTAATTAATGCGGAATCTGCGTGGAAGTCCGTGCGACACCCGCATTAATACAAATGAATTCATTACCATCGGTGTTATTACAAGAAATGACAAATAAATCTGTAACAGTGGGACCCTTCAAATAATAATCACGAATCATTAGGTCTATGTTCCGCTCGGTTCCTTGATACTGGCTTGCAGATGTGTGTGTGTGTGTGTGTGTGTGTGTGTGTGTGTGTGTGTGTGTGTGTGTTGTATGCTCTCTGTTTGGAGCTCGCAGGAGGGTGCTGAAGGGTTGACTCATGGTGATTCCCTTCCCCCACCTACAGGGTCTTTCTTTTCTCCAAAAAGCCTACCCCCCAGATATGGAGCTCCTCCCGTGCCAAGAAAGAGATGTAGGTTGGCCCCACAAAACTCAGCTTGCCCAGTGTATATACACTCTGCCCCGAGACTGGGAACGTTGGGAAGGAGTAACAGAAATGGGTGCCCTCGGTTGCGCCTGGGCTGTTGGATTTCCCACAGTGAGACTGATCTTAATGTTGCACCCCCCAAACTTCAGAAGTCTTGGGGAGGAGAATTTTGGGTAACACAAGTGTTGAAGCATAAATCCTCCTTGGTCATCAATGTGCTTCTCCATACCCATTGGAACAGAGAACCATGTGGGGGTAGGGGTGGGCATGGGGGTGGGAGGCTTTTGCCTCTCTCCACAGAGATGAAGTCATCCTTGGGATGCAGCTCTGCCTTAGCACACAGCTTCCAAGGCTCTAGATCTTTGTTCGAGAAGTTTCTTGCTGCCCAGGAAAGGCTAGTACCCTGGGCACAGCAGAGGGTATCTGGGTACACCGGCAGCTCCATCCATCTCTCCACATCCTTGCTCGCTGCTTCATTAGGGAGCCCAGAAGCTGGGACTAATGCTCTCTTCCTAGTGTCCTCTTGCATCTTCTGAATGCCCTGAAGTCACAGTCAAAGCCATTGTTTCTGGTGTGTGTGTGTGGGGGGGGGATAATAAGCCAGGTCCCAGGAAAACACAATAAGCAAGGTCCTGAGAGACCAGCTCAGAAGAAAATGGAGGACTAGCCTGGATGCCTCAGATGGAGTTGACATTCTACATGGCTGTCACCCAGTATACAGGCTGGGTTTTTGTGTGTCAACTTGACACAAACTGGAGTTATCACAGAGAAAGGAGCCTTAGCTGAGGAAAGGCCGCCATGAAATCCAGCTGCGAGGTATTTTCTCAATTAGTGATCGAGGCAGAAGGGCCCAACCCATGGTGGGTGGCGCCATCCCTGGGCTGGTGGTCCTAGGATCTATTAGAAAGCAAGCTGAGCAAGCCAGGGGATGAAAACCAGTAAGCAGCACACCCCTCCCCCCATGGCCTCTGTCTGGCTCAGCTCCTGCCTCCAGGTTACTGCCCTGTTTGAGTTCTGGTCCTGACTTCCTTTGGTGACTAAGACACGCAGGTTACCTCTCTCCTCCACTCTCTGGACTCAAGAAAGGCTATTATCATCAATCAGAGAATCAAAGTGCCAGATTTCAGGATCCCAGCTAGGCACACCAAGCTGCTGTTATCAATGGGCTGTGGTGGGCCAGTGATTTCAAAGTTGATTGGTACCCGCCTTCAGAATGTCCCTCCATAGAGGCCTCTGAACCGAGATCCAGCCTCCTTAACAGGGATGCCCAAGAGTAGCTCACTGGCTGAGAGACAGTCAGTCAGGTTTGCTTAGAGCCCAGCAAACCTGACGTCTGGAATTCTCTGATATAACTGAGTCATTCCTCTCCTGTAAGAATCCACTTGACATAGCATGCTGGCCTTTAACTAACGGTCAAGGGAATATCGAGGCCACACCCAGTCTCCCCACCCTCAAGCCTTTGCGGATACATCCTACCCATTGGCCCCAACTAATGGCCTTTATCCTGAGGCACTGCTCACTCCAGGTGAGATCCTAGCTGTTGGGTGTTTGGGGAAGGGGGGAGAGCCTCTGGCTCCCTCTCCCATGCGGGGGTCTCCTCCATTCACACTGGCACCAAATGGACCAATTAATCACCTGACATTGTTAACTGTACTAATTACACTCATTCTAGAACCTTGTGGAACAATTATTTACTGCCTCTGCCTCCTGAGCTATCAATTATGGTGATTACAGGCAGCCTGTCACTCTCAGACAAGACAGCAGCAGGCCCCCTCTAACCTCAGAGCCGGCTTCGGCTTCTCAAGAACTCCTGGAGGGCTTTTGCCTGGGCTCTGGGTACAGCCAGCCGGTGACTTCTTCAAGGAGACAGGCGTGGCAATTTAAAGCCGGGTTTAAAGCCGGGTGCTATGACACCACTCCTGAGTGACACCTATTATATACTACAGCGCTTTGCCTAGAAGATGAAGCCCAGGCTGTATACTTGGCCTCTTTTCCTGTTTCCCTGGGGGTGTGCACAGTGCCTTCCCTGGCCTGGCTCAGTATGACACCCCCCGAATATCTATGGGAAGCTATGTGCACATGGGTTGGGTTGGATTTTCCCTGGTTCCCCACTGTGTGTGATGATCCCCAGTGCGTGGGCACACACACACACACACACACACACACACACACAGGGCAGGGGCTCTGTCTTCCATCCAGCCTGCTATAACGCAGGTCTCACATCCTATTCCTTGGAACGTGTTGATCGGAGGAGAGTCTCTGGTCAGACAGCACTGCTGGTACTTGAAGCAGACAATGGAGTCATGTGCTGTCCCAATGCCATTGGCCTCTGAGAACTGACCCACACACAGGCTGTCTCCACCCAACTGGCAAGGATACTCTGTCCCTGCAAACTGCCTGGCGACAGGCCTGTGATGTGTGAGGCGCAGGGCTGTGGCACTTATTCAGGTACAAAGCGGGCTCCTGAGAGCTGAGACCCCTGTCCCCTGGGTTCCCTCCCTCATCCCAGCCTCCCACTGCTCCAGTGGCAAACGTCAGGGCTGAAAGCACTTACAGCCAACCGCTGGGACCCAATCTATCGCTGCGCAGAGAAATGCACTCCATCAGCGTGCGTTTGACAGGCTCCAGGCAGGCTGGAGGAGCCGCAGAGCCTTCCCAGGACCCCTGCACACTCTTCTGCGGGTAGGAGGCAGGCTGAGGGCCTCCTTAGCCCTGACCCCAGCAGCTAAGGCAACTTCACTTCCATGGAGGCCCCTGGGTCCCAAACAAACCACCTTGATACCTGCCTGGGTGTCTCCAGGACACGTCTGATTCTACGTACCTAAGAAGTAGCGACAAATCTACCCTGGAAATTGCATCTCTGGCTCTGTGAATGTCGAGACCATTGTACTATGTACAGCTGTTAGGCCAGAAACCAGAGCCCAGGCAGTTCTCTGGTCTCCTCCCCTCTCCTCCCCTCCTCCCAACTCTTTTCTGGGCCATACCAATGACATCCTTACCAACACCCTGTTTCTCCTGTTTTTAATCTGGTTTCTGTTGCTATAACAAAATACCTGCGTCTGTATACTTGATAAAGAAAAGAAGTTCCTCTAACTCACAGTGCGGAAGTTAGAATTCCAAGACGGGTATTCTATCTGTTCGGCCTTTGCTGAGGAGTCCTTGGCCATATCACAATGGAGTAAGTGCAGACAAAAGCAGCTGAGCATAGAAAGGTCCACAGGCGTGGGGGAACAGCCATTATGAGAACCCATTCTAGAAAGATCTCTGCATGGAAGCCAGAATTCATCACTTCCAAGGGTAGAGCCCCCAGGGTACACATCCTTCCACCTTTCCAGAAGGTCCCAGGTCCCCCTTTCCAGAAGGTTCTACCCTTCAACATGGCCATACTTGAGCCCAAGCTTCCAGGCCAACAGGCTTCCGTGGGGGTGGTATCAGGCTGTACATAGAGCTGACATAAACGCCACAGCCCTACCCACACCTTCCAACAGTTCTCCCATGGCCTCCACTGGCCTCAGGGTCATTGTCATGGTAGCCTCCAATGCTCCCCGTGGCTCTGCCTGCCAGCTTCTCTACCTGGCTTGCCCCAGCCCTGCTTGCAATCTTGGATCCCGCTGCTTACCCAAGACACTGAGCCCCTCAAGTTGGGCCAGTGTGTGTCCCCAGGACCCAGGATGTTAAGGTGCTACTGAGCCCCCTCCATTGTTTGTACATCTGGAGGCCAGAAGTCAGTGGGCCATTGACAGCTGTCTTCCTGCATTGGGCTCCATCTTAGTTTTTGAGGTAAAGTGTCTTGTCGCCCACTGAAGGATTTTTGGCTACACCGGCTGGCCCGTGAGGCCCCTTTCTTTATCATCCCCCCTCCACACTTGGTTGGACTGTCATGCACAACTTTTTACCAAGTGCTGAGATCGAACTCAGCACTCCACGCTTGCACACTGAGCCATCCCCACCCCCACCCCCACCCCCATCTCCTGCAAAACATCTTTTCTGAATGCCGGGCAACCTCGATACCTGCTTCCGACTCTCAAGTTTCTTCCTTTATCAATCCCATGAATAGTGACTGGATCAACTCTCCTGGAGCAGGCCAAGCCACAACTCTGCGGGCACCAGTCCCGCCCACCTTAAGGCCTGCCCCGGGGAGGAGGCTAGACCCAAATGGTAGCTCCCAGCTGCTCAGCCACCAGGGTCTGACACCTGCTGCTCCTCGCTTGTGCTGTCCTCTGCCTGGGGCAGTCTTCCTGGGGTACTCAGTCATTCCACACAGAATTACTGAGCCCTTCCTATGTGTCAGGTGACGTCCGAGGTCCGAGGACAGGGACATAAGGACAATGCCTGTCACCTTGTACTTCCCAGGAATCCCTTGACTCCCTGAGCCAGACCTGGCTGCTCCTGTGGGCTTGAGAGGCCCTGAAGTATAGCCACCTGGCAAGGCTCACTCCTCTTTGTTTAAGAATCAAAGCTCAGCAAGCGACCCAGGTGCCTGGATCACCACAACACCTGGTACCACCACAGCCCTGTGTCTGGCATGTAGCAGCTGTGACAAGTACATTCTTGGCACAAGGCAATGACTCTCATTTCCACTGTAGCCACAAAGGTAGGGAGAGCCTGAGACACCTGAGACGGAGGGGCCAGCTGCTGAGGAGAACACAGAGAAGACACATCTGTCTGAAAGACGTGGTCTCAATAGGGAGGGTCTCTGGGATCAGACATGGAGAGGGGCTACAATATGGGAGATGGGGGGGTGGTCTACACGCCCCGAGTGTGGAGACACTATGTCCCATCAGATCACAGCACTAGATGTCCTGAACATGGACTAGGTTACAATGTGGCATTACCTTGATCTGATCAGCACATGTGGTGTGTATGAGATGCCACACCGGAACCCAGAAATGTATATAAGCGTCAAGGAAAAACGTATGCCCTGCCACCCAACCGGGTGCCTCACGGCCACCCGTCATACAGCTCCGAGGGATCTGATGGCCACTTCTTGTCTCTCTGGATAGCTGTCCACACATGTCCACCCCCCCCCACACACACACACGCATACACACAAGTATAATCAAAACACACATGCCCATGCGCATGTGTGTGCCCACAAGAAGTTGGTGTCGAGTTGTGTTTGCAGGCGGAGACCGACGAGCCTTCTCCAGGTTTAGTCCTCGTACCGGTGAGGTTTCAATCAGCATGATATAATTTGGGAAGAGGAGAACGTCAGTTGGGGAACGGCCTCCGTTAAGATCGGCCTCTAGAAGTCTGTGGGAGCATTTTCTTGATTCATGATCTCTGTGTGAGGAGGCCCAGCCCATGATGGGGGATGCCACCCCTGGGCAGGTAGGTAGTCGTGAGAAGTTTTAAAAACAAGGTTGAGCAGAGAGTGAGCCGACAGGCAGCGTTCCTCCGTGATCTCTGCTTCCATTCCGGCCTCCATGCTCCTGCCTCCGGCGCTCCGGCCTCGGCTTCCCTCAGTGCTGGATGTAAGCAAGCCCCTCCCTCCCAGGTTGCCTTTGGTCACAGGTGTTTGTCACGCAGCTATCAAAGCAAGCTCGGACAGTCCTGGGACTTCTCTTGTGGTCCTTACCACCTGGACGTCCTTTCTGATGTTCCCTGTATCTTCACGGGGCTCAAAGTGACCTTTGTAGTAACTGGCCTGGGCTTGAAGAGTTCAGGGAAGCCTGTCTGTCTACCAGGTTGGTGTCGGTAGTTCGCCCCGAGTGGTTTAACGGCCCCCCCTCTCCTGCTTAAGGTCCCTGGCTGTTCTGGAGTCCAAATAGTCCTTTAGCAGCCCTCGGGGTGCTGGTGGATCTTCATTCCCACCGTCATGGTCAGAAGGACAGCCCTGATGCTACCTCTGGCTGTGCCTCCAGCCCTAGTCCACTGTGAACACATCAGACCCGATCCTCAAGCCACGCCTAGCTCTAAGCCATAAAGCGATCATCTGACTGTGAAGAAACTGGAGTAGCCACTTGGTGGGGGGTGGGGTGGGGGTGGGGGTGGGGCTGTGAAACAAAAAGCGGTATGGCTCCTTTGAAGGAAGAGAGGGTGGGAGACGGGCCTAAGTCTTCTTCACCCAGGCACCTGCAGCCAACGTTTCTTTGCTCTTTGGGGCTTTGTTAGCAGGTGTTTCCTACTTCGTACCTGATTGTGGGAAGGAGGGTTAGGGATGCAGAGCACCCCGAGATGAGACGGTGCGTCGTCCCCCCCAGGGTGGGGTGAGCCTGCCACTCCTCTTCGCTGTCCTTGGGTCTAATGGGTTAACCTCCCCGTAGTGTTCCCCACTCCCGCAGCTGGAGGAAGAGAAGTGGGCGTGGGCAGGCTCTGCCCAGGTCCTGATTGCGGCCTGCCCAGCCCCAGTCTGCTGTCATCTTCAGCCTCCTGCCCTCCTGCCTGCCCCTGCCAGCCCGGGAGTGATTGGGGACCCCTCCAGCTCCGGCTGATTAGGCCTCATTTCAGCGGCCGGCTCCCACCTCTGTCTGGAGCCTTCCTCTGTTATTAAGGTTGTTTGCAGTCCACTCTCCTGGTCCACTGGATGAGGTGAGCTTATTCGATTTTGATTTTTTTCTCCCACTTTTTCCTTCCCCTCAACTCCTGGGCCACCTTGCTCCGGCCTCTCGGGTGAGTCATGCGACCCAGAGTTCAGTTAAAAACCTAGGAAAATTAACTTTAAAAACCTCAGAGAAAAAAAAAATCACTGTAATAAGGCAATAAGGCCAGGGGCCGAATAAAAGCTTTGTCGAATGTGGCTTTGATTAAATGCCAAGTCCTCCTCCTCCTCCAGTCCTCCTCCTCCTCCTCCTCCTCCTCCTGCCCCAGCTTGGAAAAGGCAGGCCTGGCCCTTTAAAACAGCAGCTGCTGAGGGATGGGAAGTAGGCTGTTGCTCCTTCTCCTCCTCCTCTCCCTCCTCCTCTCCCTCCTCCTCTCCCTCCTCCTCTCCCTCCTCCTCTCCCTCCTCCTCTCCCTCTTCTTCCTTCTCTTCCTCTGCCTCCTCTTCCTTCTCCTCCTCTCCCTCTTCTTCCTCTCCCTCCTCTCCCTCCTCCTCTCCCTCCTCTCCCTCCTCCTCCTCTCCCTCTTCTTCCTCTCCCTCCTCTCCCTCCTCCTCTCCCTCCTCCTCTCCCTCCTCCTCTCCTCCTCTCACCCTCCTCCTTCTCTTCCTCTTCTTCCTCTCCCTCCTCCTCTCCCTCCTCCTCTCCTTTCTCTCCCTCCTCCTCTTCCTCCTCCTCCAACTTACTTTTTCTCAGGCTTTTTCCCCAATCAGACACCTTCCAAGATGCCTAAAGACCCACTTTACACTCCCTCCACTCTCCAGCGCCCTGACACTCTGTGGAGACCACGTGACCAGGAAGCCGTAGCCCTTAGCATCCCCGAGCCCCTCCTCACGGTGGGCAATGGGGCGCTGACGACCACCTTCACCCCGGGCCCTTAACTGCACCTTGGGGCTGAAGCGTCCATGCCGGCTTCTATTGTCCCATTGGTGAGATGGGCAGAGAACGCTTTTCCTTGCCAGTTGTGGCCTGGAGAGGGACGGACTGTCGGTCCAAGACAGGCTGCTGATGGAGGGCAAGCTGCCCTGCTCGGATGTTGAAGACAAGTCACTTACAGGAATCTACAGTCCTCCCCCCTTCCCCAGACACACACACACACACACACACACACACACACACACACGAGTGAATCTCAGATTGGTTCAGCCACCATGAAGAAGAGAGAAAACTAGTCACATGCGGGCCTACCTAGCAAGGCTGTAGCTGGCTGGGGCTCTTGGCACCCACACCATACATGCTGGCCTCTGAGTGAATGGTGTATGCCACCCTTAACTCTGTGACAACGTATGTCTTACAGGCTCTCTGAGGAATTTTCTGGAGTGGGCCAAGCTATGGTACCTGCTGGGGCAAATGTAGGAGCCTGTTCCAGGAACTGGGGCCAAGGGCAGGGGCGACTTGGCTTCTTTGCACACCAGACCAGGTCCTTAGCTCCCCGGGCCTCAGTGCCCTTCTCTGGACAGGGCGCCAGGAGGAGATTCTTCTGGCCCAGGCTGGGCCAGTTCTTTACCCCCTACCCTTGCACCGCCATCAGCCTGGAGCTGCATAGCCACGTTGGGCTGGAGCTACAGACTCACATGCATCTATCTCCCTGAGCCTCGCCGAGCCCCCTGGGCAAACTGTACCGTGCCCAGAGCCGGGAGCATCCCTAAAGAGGCTGAGTCCGCACCCTGGGCCCTGAGAGGGGCGAGGGGAGCTGGAGTGTGGAGGGAGGCCCCGAGTCTGGCCAGGCTGCTCGATTTCATTCACCATTCCCACCTACGATGTCTCACCGGAGGCACCGGGCTGTGGAGGAGGAGAAGTCGAGTGCTTTTCAATTTCACGCCAGGTATCAGTGGCCAGGCCCTGGCTGGTCTTATCTCTCTGGCTTCCTGCCCAGGTGGGGGTCCGCTGAGCTCAGCTTAGTGGTAAAGCCCACAGAGAGGCTACCTCTAAGAGCAGGACTTTCGGTCAGTGGGGACTCTGGAGCCTCCTGGCATCCACAGGCGGGTAGGATGTGAGGCCTGGAGTCCTGGTGTGGGAGGTGGTGGCCTTGGGGCTGACACTCTCCATAAACCTTATGACACTGAAGATAGAGGTCCAAGTGCTGACCAGAGTCATGGTGAGCTGTGACTTTTAGGGGTGGAAGATTCTTTTGTTTTGTTTTGTTTTGTTCTTCGAGACAGGGTTTCTCTGTGTAGCCCTGGCTGTCCTGGAACTCACTTTGTAGACCAGGCTGACCTCAAACTCAGAAATCCACCTGCCTCTGCCTTCCAAGCGCTGGGATTACAGGCATGCGCCACCACCGCCCGGCAGCGGCGGGGTGGAAGATTCTTAGTAGTGATCTTCCCTTTCTCTGTTTCCCATGTGAGGAAGCAGATGCCCCCAGAGAAATATGTGACAGAACTGGATTCAGCTCCAGCTGTGGGGACAAGATCCCAGGACGTCCCTCAGTAAACAAGGTCCACTGTGTATGTCTACACGGCTACATGAAACACTTCAGAGGGTCTTCGCCTGCGGAGAGACCCTACCTACAGCATCTCTCCCGGCTGCAGGGAGGCACGGTGCTTCCCTCATACAGTCTCGGCTTTCTTATCTGGAGAACGGAGGCAGGAAGAGTATTAAGTACTACAAATATCCTTATAATCCTTTACAGATCAAATCAGGTGCCGGGGAGAGCTGGCTCAGCAGGTGAAGGTCCTTGCTGCCCAAGCCTGGTGACTCTAGTTCTTTCCCTAGAACCTGTGTTGCCGAGAGAGGACAGACTCCTACAAATTATTTTCTGATTTCCTCCACCCCGTGGTACGCACAGGCTGCGTGTTTCACTCTCGCATACACTCAGACACACACTCACACAAGTTGAGTGTCTGTCAGACAGACAGACAGACAGACAGATTGAATAAACAAAATCAAAGTATCAGGGATGAGCAATCTATGGTCGAGGCTGAGCTTGGCCAGCACAGCCTGTGTTTGTGCAAGCCACCAGCTAAGAATAGTTTCCCCATGTTTCAGTGTGTTGTTGGGGGGGGGGAATTCTGGAGAGAGTGTTTTATAGCTCATGGAAATTGCATAAGATCCAGGCTCAGCATCTGTGGCCTAGCCTGGCTCAGGTGCGCCCAATCCCGTGATGCTGAGAAACGTCATCTCTAAGCACCTCCAAAGTTCATGTTCGAGACCCATGCAGTCTAATAACCAAAAATAGATAGATAGATAGATAGATAGATAGATAGATAAAAACTATCATCATGTGTTAGTAAGCTTACAGTTACACATTGGGCCACATTTGCTGTAATCCTTGGTCACGTGGCCTGCACCCAGCGTGTGAGTCCCAGGCTAGACTATTATATACCATCTATAATTGTTTTTGTGTGGCCAGGAAGCTCAGTGGTTGCAACAGAGACCCTAGGAGAATCCTAACCACTTAATAGGCGGTGCTTCGTAGAAGGTGTCCACTAGCCTCTAAACTGGGTCCAGGTTCCAAGCCCCCCCACAGGGAACACAGTGAAAAAAAAAAAACAGCTGCTGGATAACTCTTTGCATGTGTATAAGAGACCCAGGAAAAGATGTCGGGTCCCGCCTACGCTTCCACGGGGGTGCCTCAATATCTGTAGTGAACAGACTTCTTCCCAACACCTCCCCACTGTGGCCCAGCTCAGGGCTGGGGGGCCTAAGTTTGCCTTGCCAGAGTGTCTGCTCCTACAGGTCCGCGGGCTCCCGGCCCAGCTGGCTGGGGCTTGAGCGTGTTGTCGATAAGCGGGTGTCTGCGTGGCTGGAGGAGAGGAATCAGAGCGGGTAATTGCCGCGTGAAGATGACAGCGCAGCGATTTATCCACCCCAAACCAGGCTCCCGCATACCAAGAGGCAACCTGCAGCTGAGAATCGATACCGCCCCGGAGGAGGGATTATTAAGGACAGAAGGGGGCTGGAAGGATCCATATGAACTTGATGACTGTCTATTTCTAAGGAGGCTGCGAGCTGCATGAGAAGAATGCGCTCGGGAGGGCTCGCTCTGCACCAGGGAAAGCCAGGCTGGCCGGAAGCTGTGGGGCCCTCTCTGAACCCACTTCCTGAAACCCGGAGGGCTAGAGAGGAAAGTAAGTTCTCCAGAGTCAGGCTCAGGGACAGAAACGGTATTGGGAACTGGGAACCCCGGGAGGGAATCATCTGTCTGAAGCCGACATAGAACCTTGTTGGAGTCCCAAAGCCATCTCAGTTCTCTGGAGGATGGGAAGTTACCGAGCGGTGTGAGGCCGATAGCCCCGGGGCTGCTGGGAATTCCGGGGTTAGGGCCACAGCCAGCATTGGTTCAAGGAGGTGGTGGGGACTTTCAATTCTGAAAGTCCTGTCCCATTTGGGGCATTTGTCCTTGTCCAAAGCGGTTTGGGAGAGGTTGCAATGGGGAGACCAGTGCCCCAGAATCTTCTGGGGGGGACAAGTGTACAACGCCTTGGGATAGTGGGGGCCGTATAGGCTCATCCACAGGAGTCTGTGTGTGGGCATATGTGGGGGATCCCAGCTGTTGTCCCTCTCCAAGGACCACGGATGCTGGGATAGAGTGCACATTCTGTGAGCATAGTCTAGAAAGCACATGCACATTTTTGTGTCACAAGATGAAAAGAGCTGCCCTCTGCTCTTCTCTACCTCAGTGGGTTATCCCAGTGCAGCCCCAGAGGCCTAGAACAAAATATGGACTCTGGTCTTTGAGAGAGTCTCAGGCCTTGCCCTTTACCCCAGCACCTGGAGGCAGATCCCATCCCTCCATGACTTGAATCTGAGGTTGTGAGTGCTCCCAGGTGCTCAGTGAGTAGCCATTCCCAGGCTACCCTCTCAGGACGCCCCCCCCCAAGGCTACCCCCTCAAGACATCCGCCCAAGGCTACCCTCTCAAGACCCCCGTTCCCAGAAAAGGGAGGCCCACGGTTCCAACTAGGATCCCGGCAGAAAGAGTGTTAAGAAGCCAAGAACACCTGCTCTTCTGCTAGGTGCATCCCCGCCCTCCAGGAATAGTGAAGGAAGAGGAATGGGGTGAGCAGAGATGGAGGTAGAGAAGGAGAGAGGGCTGGAGGAAAAGAGGCAAAGAAGAGGAGTCAGAGAACAGGGTAAAGGGAAGAAGAGGAGGGAGAGAGGGAGAGAGGGAGAGAGAGAGAGAAGAAGAAGGAGGAGGAGGAGGAGGAAGGAGGAGGAGGAAGGAGGAGGAGGAAGGAGGAGGAAGGAGGAGGAGGAAGGAGGAGGAGGAGAAGGAGGAGGAGGAGGAGGAGGAGGAGGAGAAGGAGAAGGAGAAGAAGAAGAAGAAGAAGAAGAAGAAGAAGAAGAAGAAGAAGAAGAAGAAAAAGAAGAAGAAGAAGGGGAGAAAGGCAGAGGGAAGTTGGAGGGCCCAGGAACTTGAACCTATGTTTACCAGGATGCTGTGGGTGAGAGGATGGAGGAGGGGGAGGAAGGAGGAGGAGGAAGGAAGAGGAGGAGGAGGAGGAGGAGAAGGAGGAGGAGGAGGAGGAGGAGGAGGAGGAGGAGGAGGAGGAGAAGAAGAAGAAGAAGAAGAAGAAGAAGAAGAAGAAGAAGAAGAAGAAGAAGAAGAAGAAGAAAGGCAGAGGGAGGTTGGAGGGTCCAGGAACTTGAACCTATGTTTACCAGGATGCTGTGGGTGAGAGGATGGAGGAGGGGGAGGAAGGAGGAGGAGGAGGAGGAGGAGGAGGAGGAGGAGGAGGAGGAGGAAGAGAAGAAGAAGAAGAAGAAGAAGAAGAAGAAGAAGAAGAAGAAGAAGAAGAAGAAGAAGAAGAAGAAGAAGAGAAGAAAGGCAGAGGGAAGTTGGAGGGCCCAGGAACTTGAACCTATGTTTACCAGGATGCTGTGGGTGAGAGGATGGCTTGTGGCCCAAGCCTCAGGGGATGAAGGTGCAGATTAGGTTCGTGGATGAGAAAGAAAGGCGCTCTATGGTTCAGCACCGTTTACTTATTCAGGCTTGGCGCTTGTCCATTGGTTGCCCCAAGGACCTGGGTGGGGTGGGGGTGGGTGGGGGTGGGGTGGGGTGGGTGCTGAGCCACAGAGCAAGGCTTGCTTGGCTTGGAGGTGACACCCTGGTTTTTGGTAGGGTTGCTTCCCTGCTTGGGGAGACTTAAGTTCTAAGTTGCCGGCAGGCTGGGCTTGCAAGCAGTCAGCCCTGCCCCGGTGCACACCAGTGTGTTTACTCTGATCGCCTAGCTGGGGTGTCACGGAGAGGACCAGACTGGAATCTGCCCTCTCTAGGTCAAGGTCGTTCATTTGCCCCGCCAGCTGGGAAGGGAGTCATTGTGTCAAACATGTAGGCAGACCTCACCAACGACCTGGGGGCCTCAGGTTCGGACTGGCAGGGTCAGGTCCTGGGATCTCCCTAGATCACCCGGAGACAAGCAACCCATCTCTCCCCCAGGATTGCACAGCCCAAGGCTCTGGATCTTAGATTCCGATGTGTTGCTCAGGTCGGATTCTGTCCTTGCCAAATGGGTCCCCCTCCTCTACCTCGCTTTCCCCATTGTAGTTCCGCTACAAGAGCCTGCACCCTGCCAGCCTCCCCGGGGCTTCGGCGAGGCTTTGGAATAGCGGGACAGCCACAGTCTGTGGGTGCACTTCAGGAACACAAATGTACTTCTATGAAGAAAAGCAAACACAAACGGAGATGACTGACTGCCAACTCCTGGGAGCTCACGTCCGCCCAGCCCCACGGAGCGGGGAGGTTTTGTATCTGCCTGTCATTTGCTAGAAAGCATTCACCTCCCCGTCAGACCACCCTGATGCCCTTGACTAGTGTACTGTGTTGCTAAAATCAGATTAATTCAAGAGTCAAAAAAGAAACAACTGTACTGAACAGGACAAGGGGGTGGCAGGGGGTGTTGGTGGGGAGGAACAGCTTTGTGGCCAGTACTTCACCAATCATTCATGCATCCCTGAATGCCAACCATCTCCTGTGTTGGGCCTCAGTTTCCCTAGACAGTATATGCAGGGTCAGTGAGGGGAGTTTGGGGTCAAGGTTTTGGGATGCTCTGGAAATGATCATGATCTAAGCAGAGACGGTTCCTGGCACCGTCGGCTTCCCTGTCTGCCCCTCGGGAAGACCAGTGGCAAGCTATTAGAACCTTCTGGAAGACCAGGAACAAGCTATTAGAACCTTCTGGGAGCCCGGCAGCATGCTATTAGAACCTTCTGCAGGGTGTGGCGAGTCTGCAGCTTAGAGTTCACATTCTGCCCATTTGGAAAAAAAAAAAAAAAAAAAAAAAAAGACTCATCACTTCCTCCCAGAGTCACACGTCCTGCGGTCACCTCATAGGGTGAGCAGCGAGTAAGTGACAGAGCCAGGCCATTTTCCTTTCCTGAGCTGTGCAACAGTATCCTTGACTGTGCGCCTTAAGTTGCACCTGTTTGAAAATGGGCCCCCGGGGACAGGGATAAAGCTGGGTGCTCCACCACACGGAAGAGAATCCGGGGACAACGAACCCACGCAGTTCTTGAACACCTACTTGGTATGTGGCTCCCAGAACTGCCCGTGGGCTTGAATTCCAGCCCTGCCACAGCCCAGGGAATGCTCTACTGTGCATATAGAAAGGATAGGTCAGTGGTAGGTGTCTTCCTGAAGCACTCTCCTCTCTCAGTGTTTGAGGCAGGGATCCTTCACTGGACTGGCAGGCTAGTGCATCCCAGGAGTCCTCCCGTCTCTGTCATCCCAGTGCTGTGATTGCAAGCATGCATTCCCCAACCCAGCTCTTTCATGGGGGGCCGGGTATTGAACTCAGGGCCTCAGGTTTGTTTGACAAGCACTTTACCCAAAAAGCTATCTTCCCAGCCCGGGGAGTTTCTAACTGAAGTGCTTCTTGGCCTCAGTCTCCTCGTTTTTTTTTTTTTTTTTATATGCTATAATGAGACCCATCCCCTCCCCCCCCCCATCTCAAGCATTGGGAGAAAAGAAGTCAGGATGGGAGTGGGGGGGTGATCAAACTGGACCTCGATACTGCTTGTGTGGGATGCTAGGGAGACACACCCAGGAGGGACAGTTCACAACAAAGACACCATCACCTGGATCTTTGCAGGAGCCAGCTGAGGAGTCAAAAAAAAAAAAAAAAAAAAAAGCTGTTGGGGCCAAGCCTGAGCCTTGGAGAACCCCACAAGTCCACTCATTAGCGGGCTCTTCAGGGACAGTCTGATTGAAGAGCAACCGGGAAAGGACAATTTCCTGATGACACTCTGTTTGTAAGGAAGTAGAAAGCCACTTGGCAGAAGCAGAGCCATTACTGGCGATATCGGCCGCAGCCTCGGTGACACCAGGAGGGGGACACATCCCTCAGCTTAATGTGCTCTCTTTGCTCCGTGACTTTTCTGTGGGTGGCTGGGTGGGTGGGGGTTGTCGCCGCTGACATTCTGCTAGCTTACAAAAATGCAAATGGGATGACTGTCCCTCCCCGCTGTGTCGTCCATCAAGACCCTTGACAGATCATGTCTCTGGCTCTCCACTGTGTTTATTACTACTAATGACTTTCTCGTTAGGATTTGGCTCTGAAACGTAACGGATGGTTCTGGGAGAAATCCTATTATTCCCACACATTATTCAATTAGAGAGTCGAGCAGCCCTTTGGGGAGGGGGGAGTGTGTCAGGGCCGTGGGCTGCAAAGTCAGGGAACACTTGCCCCTTGTCCCCACCCCAGGCCCTCATCCACGGATGCCACGGAAGCTGGAAAGGTGGGGTGGGGAGCGGTCCGGTGCCTCTTCTCGGTGAAGGGTGTTATAAGGCTTCTAAAAGCATCGATACAAATACACAGCCAAACTGACCTGACTCATTCTAAAGGTTCCAGAAACTTCCGGACCTGCAGAAGATGGCCTCTAAGACTCAGGGCATGGCCAGGGGACTCAGCCTATATTTTCAGTGGTTACACCAACCCAGGCTGTCACCCACTTAATCTGTACTCCAAAGAGCCCCTCCCACCAACCCCACCCATACACTGATGGTCACTCTGCCTCCTTCATCCCCAAATCTCCTTTGCCTCATATATATATATATATATATGTGTGTGTGTGTGTGTGTGTGTGTGTGTGTGTGTACATATATACATATATATGTATATATACGTATACATATATACATATACATATATATATATGTATATATATATATATCTCCTGTCCCACTGGCACTTTAGACAGAAGGATTGATAGGATATTGGTAATGGATCTATTTCTGTCTTCAGTCCCACCCTTTCCCAGTGTGAGTCTGCAGCCCCCACTCCAAACTAGCCGCATGACCGAGCCCTGCAATGTCACCCCCTTGTGGGTGTCACCTCCGCCACCCACACAGTTGCAGCCAGTCCCGTGAGGAGGTCAAGGACTTTGGCTAAAGGCATGTGTCCATTCTTCTCCTTAGGCTGACAGTGTCTGCCCAGTAACCAGCACGTCCCAGTCTCCTGACCCAGCGCCACCCTGAGAGAGCTGTCTACTTAGCACTGCTGGGCAATGCCCAAGTGCAGACACGATATCACTACATACAGAAGGAGGGCCTGGCTACCCCGTGTGAGGGAGGCCACAGCAGGAATCTAACTCCCCCAGCTCCAGGCCCAGACCAGATAGAAACGGGCCTGGGAATTATTCACCACCAACTCCTGGGTAGACCACAGGCCAGGTCTCCTGCAGAGCTGTGGGTAGTGAGAACCAGTGCCTGGCCTGTACTCTGTGGGCTGCTTACCCCTGGGACGCACTCCCCAGTGTGGTGGGTCTCAAACTCTCTTTGCTCCCGGCAGAAGACGAAGAAGGCAATCTGATCAGGAATGCAAAGTGGGCACGAAGGAAGAGACGACGCGGGCCATAATTTGCACAGTGTCTTTGGGCCCGAACAGAGGTTATAAGTGCCATCCACCCGCCCCCCGCCCCCTGCCCCCCACCCCCCTCTGGCCTGCCCTTCCTCCAGGCTCACGCTGTCTTTCTCCCGCTTCATAAATTCTCAGCTTCGAGTCATAAAAAATGCAATGAGCGGTCTGGATGGAGGAGACTGGCCATGGAGCAGACAGCCAGGCACACTTCCCCGGGAGAGCTCCAGTGGACGCGGGCCAGCTCAGAGGGAGCCTGACCCCAAGGGCCCTCTCCTGTGAGCCTCCGTGGACACCGGGAACACGGAGCTCTTCCCACATCTGGCCAGGTGTGGCTAGCTTCTCTGGTTAGAAGGCCTCTCTCCTCTGCCTGGCCAAGCTGAGCAGGCCCTCTGGACCTCTGGTGTTTATAGAAAACAAAGTCAAGAGGTACCAGATCCTAATCATTCCCTTGGTCCAAGCAGGCCTTTGGGACTACGGCTGTGTCCACACCTGCCCCTCGGCCTCGGCGCCCAGATAGCACCAAGAGAACAGCAGAATAAGCCTTAAATGGTCTCTGGGGTCTAACGTTTCCAATCAGATGTTCCTATCGGGGCTGAGTTGCTTAACTCTCGGGGCTCACACAGCTGACGGTGGAGGTGGAATTTGCAGAGAAATAGAGATGCGCCTGGCAGACCTTCGAACCTGAGGAGTTAAGGGTCAACCAAGGCAAAGCCAGCACCTATGCGGTGGCACACAGCTCTCATCCCAGTGCTAGGGAGGCTGAGGCAGGAGGATTACAAATTCCAGGCCAGCGTGGGCCTTACACAGCGAGCCTTTGTCTCCAATGCATGCGTGTGTTCGTGAAGCAGGCTTCATGCGATCATTTCCTCTCTGCATAAACAATAGCTGACCGGATCGGGCCGGGACATGGGTTCCAGGAGGGTGGAAATTTCTCCCGTGAGAGATAACAGTCACACGGTTGCTAGAGGCAGCTGAGAGGGGCTCCTACTGGAGACAGAGGCAGAAGTGAAGACACCCCGCTGGGCTTCAGGACCTGCTCCGTGGGTAGCTCGGCAGCCAGCATGACCTAGATTTGGTTTGGGATGATGGACACTTGCCCCCCAAATGTTTATGGATCTGGGGTGGACTAGAAATATGACGGCCACTTGAAAGAAGCCAGCGGGAGGCCGGAAGAGTCGCCGCAGCCGGGGTGGGCATGAGGTTGGGCGTCTTGGAGCGGAGGGACGCACAGTGCCTCGAGGGACAGCCTGACACACTTAGGAAAGGCATCGGGAATGCAGGGCTGTTTATCATAAAATCGGTAAAGAAAATAGAGTGGTTAAAATTCAGACCCTGGCTGGGAATGGGGGTGGGGGTGGGGTGGGGTGGGCAGTGAGAGCCTCAAAGAAGATGCTTTCGAAAACCTGGGGGGGGGGGGGAGGGGGGAAGGTACAGGGAGCAGGAAGTGGGACACAGGGCCTTTTCCAAACCAGGGAGATACAGATTTAGCGCTCTAATGAGGAGTGGGCTCACAGCAGAGAGCAGTCCCCGTAGCTTGCTGTCCTCCATCTCTGGGGACAGGTCCTGGGAACCCTAAGTGGACGGGCGAGGAGATACTTGGGACTATAGAGATGGCCCAACTCTCTGTATGTTTCCATATATGTATCTATATTCAATTCATAAATCAGGCAAAGCACGAGATGAACAGAAAACAAATCCAACCAAACAGCTGGCGTCTTGGGTAAAACAAGGGCCACTTGGGTGGGCCCAGCACTATGGCAGGTCAGTAGCTGGTCAGTTAACCGACGAGTTAGTTAAGTGACTCACAGAAAGGTGATCTATAGAGTGTGTGTGGCTATGCTGTGTGGAGGTGTCACTTCCTGGCCGGGCAGCTTATGGTTTTTGTCACATTCCTCAGAACAGGACTTCATTCGATATTTCGATGCTTTTGTTTCTACGCTTTTCATGGGGTAGTTTGGATTGTGGGTGGCTGGACACAGCTGTGAAGGCTTCCCGTGGGTAAGACGGGATTTGTGCGTCTGCATCCTTCCTTCTGCCTTCTCTTCCATCCCATCCTGCTTTGCAAGCCACTGAGGACTTTCTGGAGCCGGGCTCTCCACAGGCCAACAAGACAAAGTCCCACCCCTGTGCTGAGACCCTGGCTCCACAGTCTCAGTTCTTGCTTGACATTGGTGGCCTGCCCAAGTACCTCCTGCCTCTGCAGACCCAGTCTGTATGGGTACAGGATGATCATAGTTAATATGGTAATTTGAAGGGCTCTCCCCTCCCATGCCCCACCCCCTGGATGCGCATATATTTGAATACATGGTCCCTGATTGGTGGAATTGTTTGAGAAGGATTAGGAGGTGTGGCCCTGTTGGAGGCGGTGCGTCGCAAGCAGGGGAAAGTCTTTGAGGCTTTAAAAGGCTACACATAAGCATTCTTTCTGCCTCCTGCTTGCAGATTAGATATAAGCTGTCAGCTACTGCTCCAGCGCTCGCCAGTCTGCTGCCATGCTCCCTGCACGATCATCATGGACTCAGACTATGGAACTTTAAGCCCCCATTAAATACTTTCTACTATAAGTTGTCTTGGTCATGGTATCTTAGCACAGCAATAAAAAGGTAACTAGTCTGGAAGTGTCTGCTGGTTTTATTGCCCATGAAGTGCAACTGGCTGGGGGTAGTCTGGTGGGATCGGGATCTAGGAGGTGTCCAAGAGCCTTCATGTTCTCCGAGAATGCAAGAGGGAGGTAGGGTCAAGTGTGGGAGTGGGCTGCATCTGTCTTCTCAGCACTTGGAAGGCTAAGAGCAGGAGGATTACTGTGAGTTTGGGACCGGCCTGGGTTCCACAATTAGTTTTAGGCCAGGCTGAGCTCACCTTGTCTCAAAAGCAGAGTCGAGGTCAGTGAGATGGACCAGTGGGAAAAGCCACTTGCCCACCTGGCTTCAATCCCTGGAATCCCCACAGTGGAAGGAGAGAATCGGTTCCCACGAGTTGCCCTTTGACCTCCTCATGGGTGCCCACACCCACCCACGAACCCCCTCAAAGTTAAATAAGAGGTAAGTCCAGGAAAATATTTTGAAATCAGGGGGGGCAGGGGGTGTGGGAGTCTATGTTGGATGAACCCTAGTGTTCCCTGACTAGCAGCAGGGAACGGACCAAGTTCAGGCGGCGTGTGGTACTGGAGCACACACAGCATGCCCTCTATGAGTCAGACATCTGTGCAGCAAGATGTGAAAAGGCAGGGTGTGCCGAGCAGAGCAGCGTGAGTCACGGGTGGCGAGCCAGCACACAGGGATAACAGGAAGTACTTGCTGGCCTCCAGAGTTAGCCCTTCTGGACTGAGCGTTTCAGTCCTCAGAGTAAGAAGCCCTCAGGACTGAGGGCTCAAAGCCAGGTCCCTCTGGGTCTCCATCTAGGACCGGGAGCCACAGCGGCCTCAGGACTTTGTCAGTACAACAGCCAGGCTCTGCCTTCAAGATTTAGAAACCTCAGGGTTAGCTTACAGTTAAACACACCTCACGGGGTACCACCTAGTCCCCACCGCCCCTGGTCTGGCATCCATTTTCCCCCAAAGAAGGGCTTGTCATGGTCCCAGTTGGACTCCTCTCTGTGGTCGTTACGAGCCCTGAGCTCAGCTGCTCTGGTCGCCGGCGCTGGCTGGCTGTCCTCGGCAGCCACCATGGTGGGAGTTGGCAGGGGAGTTTCCTCGAGAGGCAGACCAGCCGTGAGGAGCTGAAGACCTGAGTCAGCTGCTGGGAACGGGCTCATCAATTAGAGTCCTCTTGCCCAAGGGCTTCTGGGAAGGAATGCTGCAGTGAGGGAGGGAGCCTGACTAGCTCACTTCCTCTGCCTCCCCAGAGGAGCCCCAGCACTCTTTCCTGCCTTCCTGGTGGCTTCTGTCTTTGGATGTGGGTGTGTCTACTCTCAGAAGGAGACCATCTTTCTAAGACTGGCTTTCTTGGAAGTCTCCCTAGGAATAGGGGATATTTCAGAACCAAACTTGTCGATGGATAGGGAAAAAAATATTCTTCCCCCTCTTTGCCTCTGAACCTCACACGCAGAGGCCGGGACATGTAGAAAACCTTGGTCTGAAGCGGGCCGGCCTTGAAGTACCAAGCTGAGGTGGAGCCAGACCAAGTATAGGAAAAAAACGCAGGGATTTCCTGCCTCCCCAGGAAGTGTCAATTTGAGTATCATGAGTCTGGAGGAGGACCAGGACATGGGGTGATGTACAGAGGCTCCTCCCTCCTCATCTCTCTATCTCTACTCATCCTAGCTTTGCCCCTCAGAAGAAGGGTGGTGATCCCTGTCCACTGTCCCCAGAGGCAGAGTTAATGGACTCAGATAGATTTCTTTAAGTGGATCAAGTGGGCCGGTATGTATGGCAACAGCCATGAGTAAAAAAAATTTCTTACATTTATATTTAGTGTGTGTGTGTGTGTGTGTGTGTGTGTGTGTGTACATGTGGAGGTCAGAGAGAACTTGTAAGCATTGGCTTTTTCCTTCTGCTATGTGGGTCCTGAGGATCAAACAAGTTTGGGAGAAAGTACCATTATCTGCTAAGCTGTTTTTGCTACATGAAGATAACCCTTAATTGCATATGTTTTGTGACAAGGGGTAAATGGGGTGGGGGCTTAGAATGGAAGAAATCTCAGTAATTTTGGAGACTCGTTGGTACTGGTGGAATGGGGAATGTGTAGGTCCCTAACAAGAGGTTCAGAAGCCCGACTAGGAGATGCTGAGGTTTGGACCCCAAAAGAGGAAACCAGGGGTTGCTTAGCAAAAGGATGGAGGTGAAGGACAAGGGTCCCCATGGCAGGGAGCCCAGGTTAGTTCTTTATAAGCTAGTCACAAGGGGGTGAACTGCTGACACACGCATGAGTGCTGTGTGCTAATGGACCCAAGGGGAAACTCTACCCAGTGATGACGCTGCAGGCTGCTGACGGACAGCCTCGCTGGCCAATGGCGTGCAGAGGGAAGGAAAAGCACCCTCCCTCCCTCTTCCCCTCCCCTCCTCCCTCCCCTCACACTCATGCACCTCCTGCTACAGTTGACATCATGGCTGGGATTATAGGCAGGAGTCACCATGCCCAAGCTAGGAAAGACTTATCTCAGCATGGGGAACTGTCTGAGTGGGTGTGGTGGCCTCAGAGAGCCAAGAGTGACTGGTCCCAGCCATGGGTTGAGATGAGGTACTATTTTGTCATCCACAGTTCGGGGCACGCTTGTTTACTGTGTGTCCCTAGGCAGTCCCACATCGTCTCTGGGCCTCTGCTTCCACCGATGCATGATGGGAAGTGGACACATCTTTCTTCAAGGGGGTGAAGGAATGAAAGGTCCTAGAGAGTGCTGGGCTCAGCTCCAGACACTTAGGATACGTTCGGTAAATAGCAATTATATGTTACTCTGTTCTCTGGGGTAGTGGTCAGAGAGAAAGGGAGGCTGGACTATTGGGACAGTAGGAGGAGGATGAAAGATAGCCTCGGCCCTGGGTACTGTTGTCACCAATAAGCAAGAACCATCCCTCGTGCCCCCGGCAGAGTGGCCCGAGGGAAAGAAGAACTTGGGCTAGAGGTCAGGGGTGTGACATGAACTCAAAGCCCCCCCTGAACTATGGTGATGGCTCTGCCCGCTGAAGGGTCCCGCCAACCCTGCGATTCTAGTGGGGAAGGGAGCCGAAGCTCAGCCGGGATCCCCAGCACAGTCAGAAGAGCCGGGGGGGGGGAGGGGGCTCTCCATCCATCCTCCCCGGGCCTGGCCATGTGCCAGGGGAGCTGCGTCCCCCAGAAAGCCTGGTCGGCAGAGATAAGCACAAAGTCCCAGCCCAGGCCGGCTCCTGGCTTCTGAGGGAGCTCATATTAATGGGCGCCCCTCACTTTAGCCTCGTGGCCATTAATATCCCAGCAGGCGGAGAGTCCAAGTGTCTGAGCGGCTGTGTGGCTGAGGGAGGTGGCTGGGTAGGTGGGGCATGTTGTTCCTGAGGGACCTTCCCTCCCCTCCACAGGAGCTTGCAACCCTCCTGTCCTTGTGTCTGAACTGACGCTCAGTCCTACAAGCTGGGAGAAGGCAGTGGGCAGGAGAGTGCTGACCGTGGCTGCCAGCTTTCGCCTCTTACCGCCCTGGCTGGCTTCAGACTCTGTGTAGACAATGGCTTCCTGCCTCCACCGCTCCCAGGTGCTGAGATGACAGGAGTGTCCCACCATACCCGGTTTGTGTCGTGCCGAAGTTATTGAACCTCAAGGCTCCGTGCATGTGAGGCAAGCACTCCCCCGAGAGAGCCCCACCCCCTGCCCAGAAACAGTCTAGGCAGAGAAACACAAAACACTTTG
Organism: Apodemus agrarius; assembly: GCA_964023405.1. Lineage (NCBI taxonomy): Eukaryota > Metazoa > Chordata > Mammalia > Rodentia > Muridae > Apodemus > Apodemus agrarius. The sequence continues at coordinate 28,078,096 of OZ030025.1, read as the reverse complement.
GTCTCTTCCTTGAGCTCGCACATCCTGCCTGATGATGTGAGGTTGGGCGGTGGACGAGGAAGCCTTTGTGCTCAGCCTCAGTTTACCCAGTGAGTCCCAGGAGGCACAATTTCAAGCCAAGTGTCATGACTAAGACGTCCCTAGCACACACCTCCTTGCTCAGTGTGTTACCTGCATAGCCACGCGGGGACATCTCGCTGAGGAACAGGCCCCTGTCACGCTGAGTGGCTCCCTCACGGCTGGGCCCTACGCTGAGTATTTAGGTCACACTTACGCAGCCCCTGGCCCTAATGGCTTCTTAACCTCTTTGTCCTCAAAGTGAGATCAGCAGACCTGAAGAACTGGCATCTCAGAGAGCTTAGAAGCCACACGGGACTGTGGGCTCTGTCTCAGACCTGCAGAATCGGAGGCTGTATCTTAGCGGGTGCCTGGGTAGGCTCATAGGTACAGAACCTTGTACGTGGCTTAGTAAATGCTATGGCATCTAAACGCTAGAGGAAGTGGGGTACAATTTTGGGGGAGACCCAGAAAGGAGAGAGAGAGAGAGAGAGAGAGAGAGAGAGAGAGAGAGAGAGAGAGTCATGGAGTCCAGTAGGGACTGGTTCCATGGTAGTACATTTACCTAGAATCTGCCAGTGGTGGGGCTGGGGTATGTATCAGAAGGAGAGCATTTACCCAGAATGCACCAGGGATGGCTAGGGTATGGCTCCCGAGTAGAGAACCCGTGTAGGAGTGAGGGGCTGCGGGCTTGGGTCAGCAGCAGAGTGCTTGCCTACCACTAGCCCTGTAGGAGTTGGGGAGTCTGACTCAGCAGTGGGGCATTTGCTTAACATTCCAGAAGCTCTGGGTTCAACCTCCAGAACAGAAAGACAGGGGGGAGGGAGGTGAGATGGGGAATGACAGAGGGAGGAGGGAGGGGAGGAAGGATGGAAGGAGGGAGGGAGGGAGGGAGGGAGGGAGGGAGGGAGGGAAGGAAGGAGGGAGGGAGAAATAGTCCTATGAGAAACTGAAGTGGTGAGGAGATGAGGGGACACAGCCAGAGCCCAGCCTCCCAAGATCTATCATCGTGGACCCTCTTTCTGTACCAGCCCATGGGGTCCCCCCGGCTGTCTGCTCCTAGTGGGGAGTGGCCCGGCCTGGCAGTCCCCAAATCCCAGAATGAGGGCCCACCTTGCCCACCGCTCTGTTTCTGCCTGGGACTTCGGTCAGGATCCCCGGGGCCGGTGGGGAGGCCCGGCCCCTCAATCACTCCTATCGCGCTGGCTGCAGGAAGAGAATAGCTTTCAGCTCAATTACCCTCACATTGCAATATCATAACGCTCCAATGAGGCTTTTTAACCAAAAACAAAAAAGCCGTGTCTGCTGCGGGCCGGCAGCAAGGCCAGCCGTGCAGAAGGGATGGACCTGCCCGGCTGATGGCCCCTACCAGGCCCTTTGGATTGCGGTATCGGAGGTGCTTGTTCTGAGTACCAGGTGAAGCCAGAGTATCCTAGAGTCCTGAACCTCAGTTCACCCACGGATGTCCTGCTCCTGTTCTCTGGCCACTGGGACATGACTGACCCTTGACCTTTGTTTGGGGAGAACACTACAACCCAAGTACCAAGAGGCCCCATAGAGTGGCATAGGTCATAACGTCTGTCCCTATCTGAATGAATGTTGGCTGCTAGCTCCTCCTCGGTATGGGAGTGCCACCCAGATGCCTCGCCCAAGCATTGGCCACTCAGGACCAAGGAGCTCAGCCCCCGAGTCTGCTGTCATTTTGGACCCACTGGCCTCTCTGCACCTTACAGCCATAGCCAAAGATACTACCCTATTTTCTAGATAGGTAAACAGAAGCCCAGCAAGAAGAAAGGCACACAGAAAAAAAAAAAAAAGAAAAGAAAAGAAAAGAAAAGAAAAGAAAAGAAAAAACAAAACAAAACAAAACAAAACAAAACAAAAAACCTCCAGCACTGTTACAGAGAGCAAATTATCAGCAAGATCGCCTCCTCTACTCTTTAGGGGTTGTCTTAGTTAGGTCTCAGACATCATGATCAAGGCAACTCTTAAAAAAAAGAAAGCACTTAGCCGGGCAGTGGTGGTTCACGCCTTTAATCTCAGCACTTGGGAGGCAGAGGCAGGTAGATTTCTGAGTTCAAGGTCAGCCTGGTCTACAGAGTGAATTCTAGGACAGCCAGGGCTATACAGAGAAACCCTGTCTCGAAAAGCCAAAAACCAAAAAAAAAAATAAAAAAATAAAAAAAATAAAAGAAAAGAAAAGAAAAGAAAAGAAAAGAAAAGAAAAGAAAGCACTTAACTGAGGCTGGCTTACAGTTTCAAGGGTTCAGTCCTGTACCATCATGACGGAGAGCAAGGCCACAGATTTGATACTGGAGCAGTAGCTGAAAGCTACATCCTGATCACGGGCTACAGGGAGAGAGAGAACTGGGTCTCTCTAACGCCCCTAAGCCCGCCCCTAGTGACGCACTTCCTCCAACTAGGCCACGCCTCCTAAGCCTTCTAAAAGAGTGCCACTCTCTGGCGACTAAACATTCAAATACAGAGTCTTATGGGGGACATTCTTACCCAAACCACCATGATGGTCATGCACGGATTCCCAAGCCCCACCTCAGCCTTTAGAGCACTCACTGTGGCCAGGTGAGCCCCGTTCTTGAGTGTTTCATACAGAGAGGAACCTTCTGAAGGTTGGTGAGTGTCCCCTATTCTAAGATGAGAAAGATCAGGGCCAGCAAAGCTGAATTGTTGGCCTGGTGGCTCAGGCCAGAACTCGCAGCAGACCTGTACCAATCTGGGTGCTGTGTTCTCCTCTGTCCCTTTCACGGGATGCATTTTCAAATCTCACTGGTCAGGGGAGAACAGGGCCCATCTGAACACTGTTCTCGTGACAGAACAAACAGACTGGGGTGTTCTGGCTGCAAGCCACGCAGGTCCCATGACTCCTCAGAAAGGCACACAGTCCACGTGCGTCTCAGGCACACCCTACCGTAGAGGCCTCTGACTTAGCCCTGTTCTAAAGAGGAAGCCGGCCAGCCACTTTCCCAATCAGCGGAGCCTCGTCCGCCTGGCCAGCGCACTGCTAATGGCCTCGTTGGCCATGTCCCCTCCCCTCCATCCTCTTACCCTCCTGCTGGCTGCAGCCGATTTGTTCATGATTTAACGCTCTGGGGCGCTGACCCGTGAGAGAGACACTGGGACAGATGGAGGCAGGGCGGACACCCGGAGAGGTGTGTGCAAGCGTGCATGCTGGCCCAGGCAGAGCAGTCTCTCTAGGAACACACTCCCAGACAGACTCTATGGGGCTGGGGGGGCAGCATCCAGCACCCCGGTCCTGGAGAAAAGGCTCTAAGGAGAGTTTGGGGGACCCCCAACTCCTAAACCTTGGCTATCCCTGCAGGATTTCTGGGAACCCCGGTCACGGTTCCTGGGTGTGGTATGAATCCCATGTCTCTGCCAGACCCACAAAAAGCAGTAAGCAGATCCCAGGTCTGCTGTGTGATATAAGTAGCTAACTTGGTCTCTCTGGAGGTCTATTGCTATGACCCAGATGTTGATTCTCTCTAGGAGATCTACATAATGAAGATGCAATTCCCAGGCTAGTGACAGGTCCATAGGTTTTTGGAGGTGAACTTTCAAAGAGGGATGGGGCGGGGGCGGGGGGGAACCTAGCCTGTGCTCTGTTCACCCCAGGTTCTCCATACAATGGCGTCTTCTCACCCATGGCGCCCACCATGTGCCATGAGTTGGTGCCTTTGCCAAGCCTGCCACACAGGTGTGCTACGCAGACACTGGGCCCCAATGCTATCCGCACACTAAACCTCTCTGAACTTCACAGGGGGCATTGCCCGGTAGCTTGGTTGTAAGAACCTGGAACTAACAGATACCCCCATGTCATCAGCTGCTGTGGCAGGGACATGAACGGATGAGGGACATCATTGTTACCGTTTCTACTGTTATTCAACCTTCCCTATACCCAGGACTCCTAAATGTGGTCCTTAGAGATTGTTAGACTTCTCTTCAACACGCTGATAAGTCCTAGTGTCCTATGTGAGACGAGCCATGGGAACAGAGGCTGGCTACAGTCTGGAGGTGATGGGTCAGTGAGCGCTGCCCCTCCTTCCTCAAAGAGAGGGGCCCTATGGGTGGCAGCCATTCCATCTTTGGGGACTCTATACACTTCAGCAACAACCTCTAGATGGAAAACCCAGCAGGCAGTGGGCCTGTACTGGCTAATTTTGTGTGTCAACTTGACACAGGCTGGAGTTATCATAGGGAAAGGAGCTTCAGTTGGGGAAGTGCCTCCATGAGATCCAGCTGTGGGGCATTTTCTCAATTAGTGATCAAGGGGGGAGGGCCCCTTGTGGGTGGTACCATCTCTGGGCTGGTAGTCTTGGGTTCTATAAGAGAGCAGGCTGAGCAAGCCAGGGGAAGCAAGCCAGTAAGAAACATCCCTCCATGGCCTCTGCATCAGCTTCTGCTTCCTGACCTGCTTGAGTTCCAGTCCTGACTTCCTTTGATGATGAACAGCTGTGTGGAAGTGTAAGCTCAATAAACCCTTTCCTCCCCAACTTGCTTCTTGGTCATGATGTTTGTGCAGGAATAGAAACCCTGACTAAGACAGGGCCCTATTTCTGTAGGTGGGGGCCCTGTGCTCAGCAGGCAGAAGTCCTGTGCCCCGAGGAAGGAGCTTCTGTGATCAGCTGCAGGGCCCTGTATCCGTGGCCCATCAAGGTCTGTCTGTCCTGCCCCTGAGGCTATTTATTGCCAATCTCCTGAGCTCAGGTCCAGCTGCTGTACCCATCTCTGCCACCAGGAGGAAGGCCTGCTTGGGTTCCACCCCTGCAGGGGGCTCAAGGGCAGGGAAGCCAGGTCAAAGTGACGTGGAGTTGGGCCAGCACTGGACTGATGGACAGCCCTCCCTGCCCCTCCCTCAACAACCTGAGAGTTAAACTCCAGGTGGTGGCTTCTCGGTCCCAAGTTCCTAGGTCTCAATTTCTGTTTAAAGGATATCACTGAGGGTAAGGACTAACACTACCAGAGTCTTCAAGGGGCCATGGACTGCAGCCGCCCATCTTCCTTCCGTCCTTCCGTCCTTCCTTCCCTCCCTCCCTCCCTCCCTCCTTCCGTTTCTTCCTCCCTGTCTGCCTGCCTTCCTTCTTGCTGTTCTGTCTTCAGAGCAGACCTCTGTGCTGAAGACCTCTGGATGCTGGAACAAATTATTCCACACTGAGTGACCTAAATCAGCACAAATGTATCATCTTTGAGTTCTAGAGTTCCGGAGGACTCAGCATGAGTCTGGTCAGGCTAAAATCATCCTGTGGGCAGGGCGCTCTCAGGGCCTCAAGAGGCTCTGGGCCCCACCTTTCTGGTTTCTGGTCTGTGCGCATTCCACACTGCTCCTGGCTGCGCGTTTGTCCTTTTATACGTTTTCATGTTTTTAATTAAGGTACGAGGTATTAGGTATCACTGTGGTGTGTTGACGCTTCCATCTTTAAGCTCATTACACACACACACACACACACACACACACACACACACACACACACCTTTTCTGAGCCTCCCCTGACAACCACACAGGGCCATCCCATCAGCAAAGCCCTGTGCCCAGCTAAGGTAACAAGGTGGGAGCCCGCATTATGCCTGCAGCATCTTTAAAAGATGCCTGCTCTTTTGAAAGAGGTGGTGTCCTCCTCCTGACCAACTCCGCCAGTTCTGAACTCAGAGGAAACCAGGCGGAACTCTAAAAGCTTAGAGGACAGAGCACACCAGGGACAGAGACAGATTCATATTCATTCATTCTCTCTCTCTCTCTCTCTCTCTCTCTCTCTCTCTCTCTCTCTCTCTCTCACACACACACACACACACACACACACACACACACACGCATTTGTGGGGGGGGGTATTAGGCATGGAACCGAAGGCCTTGCCTGCCTCAGGCAAGCGCCCTACCACTGTGCTCCATCTCCAACTGGAAGAGAGGAAGAGACAGAACTGCCCATCCCAGGAACTCCAACTGGGAAGGGTCAGATGGACGGGAATGGCGGGAGTGAGCCCCACTCCCCTCCCAGCCTGTGCCTGGCGACAGCCATCAGACTCTTGGAGGCCCCACCCTAGAGGATTTATTTCCTCAGCCACTGGCGCCGCCCGGGTCGCCCGCGGCCCCGTTGGAAATGTCTGTAATCGCGGCACACTTTAAGCATTACTTCCACACCATTTAGAGTCTTCCGCCTCAGCGACTGCTGACGCGGGGCCTCCATCTCCATCTTTGGGGCTGGGGTTGGTACAATTCTTCTAGGGTTTGCTAAGCCCCCTGAGATTGGAAGACCTGATGGTTTAGGGAGGGGGGGGAGGAGGAGGAGGTACAAGACAATGCGTTACAAGAATTAATTCCTCTGTCCTCCACCTGCCCCAGCCCTGACCAGCAAAGAAAAAAAAATCCATTCCACTCTCTGAGAAACCTTTAAAGATTTTTTGTGTTTTCTCATGCGGGCCAGAGATTGGGCTGCTGATACGAGCGGCAACTTGGAAGGAAGCAGAAGATGCTGGAACACAATAAAGTCACCTCAAAGGATTCTTCTGTCACCACATACTCGCCCCCCTGCCACCTCCTGACTCAGGGCTGTTCCCTGGAAGACAGCAAAACCCAACAACTGACCCCAGACCCTGAGCGGGTGCTGCATGGGCTAGATTCATGCAGATTCATCTTGGGGCAGCAAAAATAGCGAGAGCCAGGATTAGCTGTGTGACCTTGGACGAGTCACATGCCCTCTCTGGGCTTCCCTAACTATATCACTGGGAGTCGCCCTTTCACGCTAATTTTAAGGACTGCTTTGAGACTCCCCCCCACCCCCACTGCCTTTTCCTCCTTTCTCTTCATTTCTTCTCCATCACTTTCCTACCCAGCTCAAGAACCTTCGGAGGTCTCCTAAGTTGGAGACAGGGCATCTAGGCCCTTCTGGACAGACAGTCCGCCCACTGGGCTCACTCATGACAGCAAACATTCCAGGGTGCAGGTGCTGATGCTGTAGCCCGGATTCAAGTTTCACCTCTGGTCTGGGGACTCCTAATACAGTGCTCCTTCCCATCGTGGGGAGTAGCCTTCCAGAAGAGGCTTGGCCGTCTGTCTCCAGGAGCTGGGGCGATTACTAAAAGGCTGACAGAAGGCCCAGATGTAGTGACACACGCCTGTGGTTTCATTACTTGGAAGGCTGAGACGGGCAGATTTTGAGTTCCAGGCCAGGCTGGGATATAGAAGACCCTACCTAAAACAAAACGAAACCAAACCCAAACCCTAATAGGCACCTTACGAAGGTCTCAGGGGGAGACAGCACAGTGCACCCCAGAAACAGACATCAAGGTCATCTGAGGGGAGGATCTGGGAGAACTGCGAGCGCCTGGCCAGGCCTGTTTCCTGAACGCTTGGACGTGGTAAGCACCCCGTCGGGTGCAGGAAACTGTCACCTCTCCACGCAGCTATTCAGCAACACGGAGCGCACCAGTGAGTCGCCTGTGCCCCTTCCCATAAAGCTTCAAGCCTTCCTGTCATTGGTCCCTACCTACTACCTAGGCCCTGTTTCTGTTGCTGAGGATGAGAAATCATAAAGTATAAAAATGAAAAAAATGGTTGTTGGGCTCACTCATAGTTCTGGCTGGAGGTCAAAAGCCCACTCGTGGTGGCCGACTTTTGGGGCTGAGCAGGGCTGCTACTGAGCATGAGTGTGTGTGTGTGTGTGTGTGTGTGCACGTGAGTGTGTGTGTGTGTGTGTGTGTGTATGTGTGTGTGTGCGTATGTGCGTGTGTGCGTGTGTGCGTGTGTGCGTGTGTGTGTGTGTGTGTGTGTGTGTGTGTGTGTGTACGCGTGCGCACATGCCTGCGTGAACATCTCCTTTACCCTCCTCTTCCCAAGAAGCCACAAGGACTCCATTCTGGCTCCGCCCTGACGACGCACAGAGGCTTACTACCTCCCTCGTCCCCTTTCAAATGCTACAGGTGCTGAGGGTCCCCTTTGGCTCTCTCACAGTAGAGATCACACTTCAAATATCAGCTTTGGGGAGGTGTCCCTGTGTGGGGTACAGACCCGGGACGAGCCGCCCTATTTGACTGGCAAGAGCTCTGAAACAGCAATGAGTGGCCACGAGTGAGGTCGCCACCCCTTTCCGGTCAGGAGGCGTCCCGCTGACTTGCTAAGGGAGCCTGCCTGAGTATACGGTCAGGAGGCTATGACGGGCAGGCCTACCCGCTGACCCTGAGCCACCCAATGGGAGGTCTGGGCCAAGGTCAGGGGTTGGGGAGTGGGAAAGCACCCCAAGACCAGGGCAAGGGAAGAGTCTGGAGGTAGATGTCCTTGGATACTGCTGAAGGCGAGAGGTGGCTGACGTCAGCCTCTCTGGCTGCTCCATTTTTAGGGAGGATGCATAGGTTTGGACAGAAGGTTGACAGAGGACACCCCACCCACCTGGAGGCACACCTGACCAGAGGCTGCACATTGGGAAAATAGTGGGACCACACGGGAAAGATAGGCACAGCCATGTCCTCCGACCTCAGCCCAGCTTACGGGCGGATGCTAACACGGCTCTGAGATTGCAGCTGGCCTACGCTCCTGACCAGAGAGAGAAGAGGAGGCTACAAGGGGTCTCTGGGCCAAGCCTCAGAGAGGGGACTGGCCCGAGTCTGTGACCTCTCCAACAAGGACAGGACGTGGCCTGGAGCTCTCCTCAATCCCTGCCTTGGGGAGGAGGGCTGGCGATGGCTGCTGAGAGTAAGCAGGGACTATTCTATTGTACCTAGTGATTATGCCAGGGGCGATCTCTCCCTGTGGCATTATCTCATCTGGAGAAAAGAGCGGGCTTTTTAATAGATGGACAGGCAGCTCCCACTTAAGGTTATTATAAAGAGAAAAAGCCCAGTCCCTCCCACTTCTAGCAAGCACCACAAAGTTACAAAGTAATTAGAGGCTGCTGGGGAATCAGAGAAATTACACTAATTCCGTCTGCAGAAAGCCTGCCAGAGTGCTGTCCCCTCCCGGTAGGAAACAAGGAGGGTCAGGCGACTGGCAAAACCATCAAAACAGCCCATTGTGCTGAGGGGCTCAGTGTCATGGGGGCTGCAGCCTGTCCCCGAGCTGTTTTGACAATACTTGTTAGGGTAAAGTGGAAGCCAAGGGCTGAGATGAAAGTCCCCGCACCCCAGGGGACAGGCGGAAACGTGGCTCACTGGAAGTTCATCTCGCAAAACTGCACCTGCACCTGCACCCTGTACCTCCATCCAGCTCCAGGCCCCAACTCTGGCATCTAGGGTCATCACCACCCTGCCCTGGCTGAGGACACAGAACATACCTCAGACCCAGGAAAGGGACTTCAGGACACAGGTGCTCTATGCTGAATCCCTGAAGACTCTTCTTTGACTAGCCTGGTCCCCAGAGCTTTATCCCAGGCCAAATGGCCTTGAACAAGACTTTGACCCTCTGTGGGAGTATTGACTACCTTACAGAATGTGTGGATGGGCTGTCCACCCTGAGGGAACAGGAATCTATAGGAACACGGGATATCCCTGTTACTTCTCTGTAGCCGTGGCCAATTTTTTCCCCCTGCAATGTATGTGCCATCTCGCTTTGATAAGGTTATATGTTTACGTATGTGTATCTGTCTGAACATGTGCCATGCTTGTGCAGGTGCCTGAAGAGACCAGAGAGGGTATCAGATTCTCCCCTGAAACTGGAGCTATGGGCAGCTGCCTGATGGGGGGTCCTGGGAATCAAACCACTGAGTATTCTGAACCACTGAGCCATTTACCAGCTCCTAGGCTTGAGTGTTTTAAAACTATGCTATTATTCAATAGGGGGTGGGGTGGGTATCGCTCATCACGGTGTACACAGGGTAGACATGTGGGTAGGTAGTCGGACGGCAACTTTTAGAAGCTGGTTCTCTCCTTCCACCTTTATAGGGATTCTGGGTGCCGAACTCAGGTCTCAGTCCAGAAGTGCTCTACAAGTCTCTTTTCCCCACTGGGCCATCTCACCAGGCCCTCTTCTGGCTAGTCTCACATGTGCACGCATGTTTTGTGTATGTGTAGGTTCGTGTGTGCATTCGGGTGGGTGTGAACCTGTGTGTGCACACATGTGTGGGAGCCCCAGGCTGATGTTGGAATCCTCTTCCATCTCTCTCTAACCTCATTCTTTGAGGCAGGGTCTCTTGAACCCAGAGCTCAGCAATTGTCAAGTCTCCTTAGCTGGCTTGTTCAGGGGACCCCTATGTGTGCCTCCCAACTGGAATCCCATGGGTCACCGTGTCCTCCCGGCATTTACATGGGTTCTAAGTATTCAAACCCTGGTCTTCACACCCACACAGCTGGCCCCACCGTGTCTTCCAGTGCAGACTTTCTACCTTTTTCATCTCCTACTGTGCTCTTGGCTTCCGGCCACTGGTCCCTGATGTCCGCTGACTGGCCAAGGCAGTGGAGCCCACCTGGAGAGCGCTTTCCATTTCCAGGAAACCTCCTGAGTTCCCTTGGGCCTCTCACAATCAGAGGTACAGTCAAAGGCCACCCTGTGCCTCCACTGCACTGTTGTAACTCCATGCATACCAGCTTTATAGATAAAGACTGAGGCCCAGAGAGGCACTGGGCCACCCAGCTTGGCATACGAACTTGCAGTTATAAATCCATCACAAGGCACGCCAGCAGGGATCCAGGATCGGTGTCACAGCCAGCCACCAGCCAGCCACCGGTTCTCCTGACACAGAAATACTTGCCTAAGCTCCTCCTCCTTCTGGCCTCCTGGGACCCAGGGTTTTTAAAGCCAGCCCTACCCAGGTCTCCCGCTGTAGGAGAAGGCTAGCTGGGAAGGCCCATGTAAGAGTGGAGGAGACCATCGAAGAGACAGGAAGCCACACGAGACAACAGCTGGACTCCAGGCTCGGGACATCAGGACGCAGTCACCCTTTCTTTCTGTATCGAGGGTCACTATCGGAAGGGCGAGAGGCGATAAAAGGGGCCCTGGCACACACCCGAGCATCCCTGGAACCCTTGAGGTGGCTCTACAAAGTCCCTGCTTCCTGTTCTGTGTCTCGGTATGGGACTTGTGGTCATTGACAGAAACTTCTCTGAACCCAAAGACAGTCCCAGCTAGGACTGACAAAGAAATGATGTCACTGAGAAGAACGTTACCGTCTTTAAAACCAAATGGTCATTTTAATGGCGTCTGGTTCTTTTCATCTTGTGGTGCTCTCTTTCCTCGTGTGGAGGGTGCAGAAAGGGTGCCTGTGAGCCTGGTCATGCCTCAGATACATGAGCAAGAGGTCGTTACACAGGTCTCAGGGGATCAGGGTTCCTGGATGTCACTTCCCTGGGCCAGGGAGAGAGGAAGGAACCTGTCTGAGCATGTCTAGGTCAAGCTTCCTGGGCCCACTGCTGTCCTTCCTGGTAGCGATGAAGCAGAAGGAGGGGGCTGAGGACAGGAGGGAGGCAAGCCTGTGGGGGCGACAGTCACCTACTTCTTCTCACCTATGCTGTTCCTGATCCTGACAGCTGGAATAGCATCAGCCTCTGGTTACCCACAGGCCTGCTAGCCCAAGGGCATTGCAGGGCCTGTGACCATCCAGCCGCAGGACACCAGTAGGGCTGGGCCTTACTGCACAGAGCTGGCACTGGGCTCGAGGCGCACTCGTCACTAGACCCCACTGACCTGTGTATCAAATATGAAGCCAGCTTGACCTTTATGGGGCAAACAAAGACACAAATCACAGTAGTCCTGGCCCCTTTCCCTATTCTGCCCTAATCAGGATCTCATCCCTAGAGCCCGCAGCCAGTCACAAGCAGGCACCAGAAAGGCACTCACACACACACACACACACACACACACACACACACACACACACACACACCAGGATGCGGTGAGTGGTGCTGGAAGCCCTCTCAGGAGCAGGACACTGCTGGAGATGGTGGGGCAGACTGCACAGGTGCTCGGAAGAACATTGCCATAGACAGTCATGTTGTACAAGTAACTTCACTTGGGGACCTGGGGCAAAGTCAGCAGGCAGATTCGTCCTGGCCCCTGTTTCCCTCAACAATAAATGTAAAACTCGAGTCTTTCGCTCAGAGTCATCATGAGGATGAAGGAGAGCAGGAGGTCCCAGAGAAAGATGCACCTTTGTGTGTGTGTGTGTGTGTGTGTGTGTGTGTGTGTGCTCATGTGTGGGTGCACAAGCCATGGCACATGTATAGAGGTCTGGGGACAAACTCGGGTGTCAATCCTGGCCTTCTACCTTGAGACAGGGTCTCTGCAACTAGCTACCACACACACACACACACACACACACACACACACACCAGACTAGCTGGTCCACACACTTCTGGGGATTCTCCCGCCTCTGCCTCCCATCTCACTGTAGGATACTAGACTGCAGGTGTGTTCTGCTATCCCCAGCTTCCCGTGGGCACTGGGGATTCAAACTCAGGCCTCAGGTCTGCGTGGCAAGTGATTTACTCATTTAGGCTTTGTCTTCCAGGACCCGGATGGAGTGAAGTATTTAATGCTCTTCTCTCTCTCTCTCTCTCTCTCTCTCTATATATATATATATATATATATATATATATATATATGTGTGTGTGTGTGTGTGTACATATATATGTATATATATACATGTATATATACATATACACACACATATATATGTATATATACGTATATATGTATATACATATATACACACATATATGTATATATACATATATACACACACACATATATATGTATGTACATATACACATACATATATGTATACATACACACATACACATATACACATCTATATTATGTATATATAGATACACATATGTATACATACACACATATACATATATGCATATATATGTATACATACACACATACACACATATATATCCTCCCCTTCTTCCCTTCCTCCCCTTCCTCCTCCTCCCCCTTCTGTTCCTCATCCTCAGGAAGGGTGGTAGCTGGAGGCACAGGGGCATCTCTGCTGCCAGCCCACTGCTGGCTGTCTCAGCTGCTACAGGCAGAGAGGGAGTCCCAGGGATCTGGGATCTGTCCCTGTGCCGACAGAGGGAGGAGACCGAAGCCATGAGTGAGAGCCTGGGGGTATAGAGACATCGCAGGCCGCTGCCCTGGGGAGCTGGCTGCCCCACTGTGGCCAGCAGAGTTCCCAGGCCAAGATGATTTATAGCTCTCTCTCTCCCAGATCAATAGGGCACTGGTTACAGATGCAGAGGGGGCCGCAGGCACCGTAGCCCCGACATATAAATTAACACGGCCTGTCAAGGGGCTGCCTTCCCTGGCGTGGGGGAGACGACACTATCGTGAGTAAAACTGACACCTCGGAGGGGGTGGCAGCCCATGCCAGGGGGAGCCCCACCCCCACCTCTCCTGCAACCTGAGGATGCAGTTCATAAATCATTCACTGCTACTCGCATACCGAAGGCATGGAGGTCAGCTGGGGTACTAGGAAGTTGGCCTCCTTGGGTCCTCACGTGCTCTGGGCTCACACAGTCAGCAACTTACGACTCCCTACACATTTCTGCAAGGAGATTCTGAGATCCAGGGACTGGCAGGCACCAAAGGCCACCAGCTTTGAACACAACTACTTTGATATTATAGGAGGAAATGAGGGGCAGGGTATGAAGGGGTCCCCCACCCCAGGTCAATGCCATACTACTCCTCACATCTATATGAACACCATAAAGGGACATCCACATCGGGAAGACACTCTGGCTGGCAAAGCCCCTGTGTAAACTCTCCTGCCTCCTTCAGGAGCACCCCCATCCAGAGAGGTGACACGGCTCCGCCCCGTCACGAGGTCCCCCTGTGGCGAGCCACTCGCTGGGCACCGTGAGTGCACATGCCAGGGCCTGGGTGGGTCCTCAGGTGACCCAGCCTCATGCTTGTCCTATCCACGGAGACAGTTCCACAGATGGTAAGGGTCACAGCCTAGCCAGGCGCCAGAGATGTTTGTCCTGCTCCCCTCGCTGAGCACTTTGCATGCCCGGAGTCATTTCCTCGGGTTGTTCTGAGAGGTTACGTAAAGAATAGGGTGTGAATGTTTCTACTCCATAGGTGGGAGAGAAGCAGCTGGCCCAAAGTGATGAAGACCAAGTCTGGCTCTTCCTCCTCCTCCAGGTCGTTTCTAGCTAAGGCAATGAGGAGCCTTTCTGTTCTCAGCCCCACTTCCGGAATGGAAACAGCATCCTGGCATCATGTTCCCAGTGCGCTGGTCTGAGTGAGAATGGTCCCTAGAGGTTCATATATTTGAATGCTTGGTTCCCAGTCAATGGAACTGTTGGGAAGGATTAGGAGGCGTGGCCTCGCTGGGAGGCATGGCCTCGGCGGGGGCGTGGCCTCGGCGGGGGAGGCGTGGCCTCGGTGGGGGAGGCGTGGCCTCTGTGGGGAGGCGTGGCCTCTGTGGGGAGGCGTGGCCTCTGTGGGGAGGCGTGGCCTTGTTGGAGTATGGTCTTGTTGGAGGAGGTATGTCACTGGGCACAGGCTTTGAGGTTTCAAAAGCTCAGACCATTCCCAGTTAGCTCTGTCTGCCTCCTATTTGTGGGCCCAGGTGTAAGCTTTCAGCTACTGCTCCCGCACCACGTCTGCCTGCCTGCCGCCATGTTCCATGCTGTGATGACCAGGGACTCACTTTCCTGCCTTAAGTTACTTTTCTATTGCTGCACTAAGATGCCACAGCTAAGACAACTTACAGAAGAAAGCGTTTAGTAGAGGCTTACAGTTTCATAGGATGAGTCCATGCCTTCGTCATGGGATCTCATCCCAGTAATACAAGACATCAACTAAGACAGGTTTCATTGGCCGATGGCCACCCCTCTGTCCCTTCTATGTACAAGGTTTGTCCTTATTAAGTGGCAGAGCAGGTACCCAGTAGGACCGCAGGCCAGCTCTCTGAAGGACCTTCCTTACACTCCCGGGTCTCTTCACAACCTGAAGCCACAGCTGACAAAGATCTCTCTGAGATTCCACAAGTGCCGCAGAGACGTGAGCAGGGCCAGGGAGCCCACCTCCAGCCTGGCTTTGTCTCCATTTGTCTCTTTGAAGTAGTTTGGAGACCTGTAAGGGACCTAAACTCCTCGCCCCCAGCCCCCATCTTGCCTCAATAGGGCCTTGAGTCTGGGTTAGAATTCACCTTCTTTGGGAAAGTCCAGTGTATAAGAAGATAACAAAAGATTCCAGAAAATACATGATATTAGTGACCTACTCTAATGAACTCCTACGCATCCTACTAGAACCTAGCACATAACCCCCCACATGCTTCCGTTAGGCCGCACACACAAAGCTGCCGTGACATTTAATACGTTGAGACACGTTCTGACACCACTCGCTGGGTTCTCTCCTTATAAAGTAGCCCTCCCTGGGGATGAAGATCTCAGAGCACTCAGCGCCGTGTAGGCTAAGAACTTCTCCCACCTGCATTAGCACAGGCCCAATGATTTTACTGATGACAAATTTCGTCATCTATCTTCTAGAGAAGATGACAGAGGTCCGAGCTGGGCCTGGTGGTGCAAGCCTGTAATCCTAGTTATTTTGGAACTTGAGGCAGGAGGATCAAATAATGGTCAAAGTCAGCCTGGGTCACTTGGTGAGACTTGTTCAAAATAAAAATGGAAGGGGGGTGGCCATGTGGTTCAGTGTTAGCGCTCTTGCCTAATGTGCGAAGCCCTTTTAGACAGATGGACAGACAGACAGACAGACAGACGAGCCGTGAGGAATGTCGGGAAGGATGAGAAGGAGTATAAACAGAGAGAATAAGTCACTCATCAAAGCAGCATAACGTGAAAGTCGGGGCATCCACTTTCTTCCCCCGCATGTCCACGTCGGCTAAGAATCCTGGGTCCCGCTCAGTAGCTGTTCAAAAATGTTTATTGTATTCATGAAAAAAAAATTTTTTTAAAAAGGCACATTGGAGATCAGGCTGCACGGATCCCACCTGGTCTTTGACAGCTCAGTTGAGTTGAACTTTAACGAGACTAGAGAAAGGCAGGCAGGCAGACTGCAGGTACCGAACCAGCTCTCTGGCTGAGAGGAGGACTCACCCAAGTGAGGTGGAAGACGTGTTGTGACCAGATGGATAAAAGCCGGAGCTGCCCAGCTGAGGGGACTGTACTTGTTCGAAAATCAAGGACGCAGTGTCCCTGAGACTCCAGGGGACTCTCCATTGCTTGTCCCAGAAGCCACCAGCCCTTCAAGACTTCTAACCTCACCCCTACCCTCCTGTCCGACTACCCCAGCATCAGGGTCACCTCCCTCGGCACCCTGCAGGACTGAGAACTGGCCTCCAGAGAGCAGCAGGCTGGGCAGTGCTGAAGGTCAGCGAGGCAGGCCGGGGGCCCCCTCGCCGAGGTAGTGGAGCAGTACCGCTGGGCGCAGACACGGGCAAACACGTTCGAGCAAATTGGCAGGCCATAAAAGTCTATTACAGCAAATCAAACAGCAGTCAGCGTGACAGCCATTAGGCTGAAATGAATACACGGGGGCTTAATGAGGTCTGTCGAGGCCGGCTTGGTGAATTAAGTTGCCAATTCTAGCCGGATTTCCCTTTTCTTTACAGACTTGAAAGCATCTGAGCTCCCTCGTTAGAGCTTCGACAACTGAATTGCAGGGCCTTTCGCCCTGATAAAATGGATAATTACACGGAGAGCCACTTAGCAAGGGGAGGGGAGTGGGCAGGACGGAAGACAGCACAAACAAATGCAAACACACACCTGTCTGCTTCCTCCCCCTGGAGGAGAGGCTGGACCCTTAGGGGTAGCAGGCACAGGGCTGGGCAGGCTGGGGGGAGTGGCTTAAGGACCTCCCACTGCACTGTTCCTGACCTCAGGGACTGAGGTCCCCATGGGCATCATGGATGGATAAAGGTTTTCTTCTCTTGGCAGCTTTCAGAAACCCTCACAGTCACTCTGTGACGTTCTCTAACCCTAGCTGGGCTCGTTGTCACCCCAATGATTTCTAGCCTCCCTGGTATGGCCACACAGGCCTATGGTGTATCTGAGGCCAGCTTAGGTGACTTCACAAGACCCTGTCCAAAAGAAAAAATTAAAAAGGATGGACAGATTTCAGCAACGGGTAATAGGCTTGCCTAAGCTAGCTGCAGGACCCATATCCAAAATCAGATGGTGACTCTGATTCACCTAGACCTAGGTGGCCTAGTAGACCACTAGACCTAGGCTGGCAATCCTTGGTCTACTGAGGCCGAATCACAGGGGCTGGAGGATACTTCTGAACAGCCACCCAGGAAATTTCTGCTGGGGCCCTGGAGGGCCCCCTGGTTCACCCCATTTCTAATATGTCTTGCCAGGTGTCTGGAGGCGCATGGTCCTGCTGCTTCTGCTTGTATGCCTCCTGGCACGGGGAACTCACTGGCAAGGCTCAATAGCCATGCTATTCTGACCACACGGGCCAGTAATCATCAGGGCCCAGTTGGGGACATTGAGGTTAGGAAGGTAAAGGATTTGGTACAGTGTCTTAAATGCTCGGAGAGGAGTTGGGTGGGTGGATAGACGCAGTCTAGGAATTTTCCCACTATCCCCAAAGTGTAAGAAAAATCTCAAGCAGTAAAGAGCATGCCCTACTGGACTCTACCCTTAGGTTCTTGATAGGACAGGTCCTGGTCAATCCCTAGGTGAGCAGCTGCTACACAGTGAGACGGTCTCAAAACACACACACACACACACACACACACACACACACACGCACCAACAGAAAGGCTATGGCAGATATGTCTTACCCAAACAGTTTGCATGACAGGACCATAGTCTAGGTTCCTTATCTCTACCATCATTCCTCCTGGAAGTTCTACTGGAAAGCCACCTCCTCCAGGAAGCCTTGGGATCTCCCAATCACTCTGGGCAGGTAGCAGGTACTCGTTCCCAGCGGGATCTGTGGTATGCCTACACCTCCCTCCACCCCATCACATCTACAGTCTCCCCTGCTCCCATTCCAGGGCCTCCACCATTGAATTTGCCTCTCCAGAGGACCACGGCATGTCCAGGGGATCCACAAGTTAACAAGAAAGTAGAGAACTCGAAGCCCCCATTGCAGGCCAGGGGCCAACAGGTCCTGTGCCGGTTCCCCAGCCAGGGTTTGAGCCAAGGAGCTCAGTTCCAGCTCAGGTGACCACACCAGGCCCAGGCTGGGCCACACCAAGATGGCTGGACCTTCATCTAGCTGATAGCATCTAAGCTGGACACACTGAGCGGCCCCAAAGCCAGCATCAAATATCAGGACACAGAGTGACCGAATAAATTGTGCAGGCCTTCCCCCAGCACGGGTGTGCCCTCTGGGGCAGCCTTCTTCATCAGGTATCGGGTGTAACATCTTCATTCTTAGGAGACAAGGAAGGCTAGGCCCAGAGGGGTTAAAGACAATGTGTGGGCAGGGGGGCTGTCCTGGGGCTTTTTGCCTTAGCGTTTACAGTCTCTGTTTCTGTAGCCTCTCAGGCCTCCCGAGAACTAGAGCCACATGGAATCAAGCCAGGGCACACAGTGGACAATCCTTGCTAATTGGATGTACAAAGGAAGCCAAGAGACCTGGAGGACCCCCCCCCGGGTGGGGGTCCCGGCAGGGATGGTATTCCGCAGGCCCCCCATCTCTGCAGGAGCATCTCTGCAGGAGGCAAGAGAAAAGAACTGGCCTCCAGCCCAAGGGCCGGGAGAAAGGGACAGGACTGCTTGTCCTCCCGCCCCTGCTGTTGCCTGCCATTCCCTCTCCAGGGAGGAGAGAGGCCAGCCGGGCCTGCCAGGACGGCAGCTGAGCAATGGGCACAGGGCTCATTAACTCCGAGCCATGCCCTTGGCTTCTGAGTCCAGGCTCGGAGCGCAGACTGGCACGTAGAGAGCCCCTTAATTGAATTAGGGGCACTTCCAAGTGAGCCAAAGCCAGGAGCCAAGCTGCTGTCCGCGGGCATGGCAGGGTACCATGCCCCTCCACGCTGATGAATATGGTCTCTCTCTCTCTCTCTCCCTCCCTCCCTCCCTCCTTCCCTCCCTCTCCTGCCATCCTGTCCCAGGTGAGGAGGGGGCACAGGCACCACTGGGCAGTCCTAGCCATAGTACGGTGGTCTTCCCATCCTCCAACTGGCACACGTGTAGGACCCTTAGCCGGCGTCACCACCGACTGACGACAGCCAAGGACCCCTGGGATGTGAGACAAGACCCCTTCATCCTTCAGGGAGTCCTTTGCTGCACCAGGAGTTAGGGTCAATGTTACAGCTGTGTGACCTTGGGCAAGTCCCTGTCCCACTTAAACCTAGGGACTTCCCGCCTTGTCTTGTTTACTATACAGTGACAGATGACGCAAGTGTCTGCGGTGCCAGCCTACCCTTCTGGGGGTAACTTCATCCTTTTCACCCCAGCTCTTACTGCTGCCAACCCCCCCCCCCCAGCTTCAGCCCCAGGGACAGGATCGAGGGACACCCAGTTAGAAACTCTATACCAGTCTCCGTCAAGGTCTTCTCATAGCTAACTGCCAACTCTTAAGACTGCCATCAGCCACGATGGTGAAGGGGGCGGGGGGGGGGAGGGGGACCGCAAGCGAAGAGAGCCCCGGTGCCATCGGGAGCCAGCTTATTAACGAACCGTTTGTAATACAATAATTTGTACTTCTCGATTACCAGCGATGGCTTGATTTTACACACATGCACTCATGCAAACATATTATTGGGAGTGCCCAGAACAGAAGCTCGGGAGACTGCGGGCCAGACCACACAACAGAGAGGGACCTGCAAGCTCCCCAGGGCTGTGGGAACCGGATTCTGGCCAAGGGAAGCAGGTCTGCAGTAAGACCTGCCAATATGCTCTGTCTAAGACTCCACAGCAGGCTGCGGATAGGAGAGAGGGCATATGCCTCTTCCAGATTCTGTTGCATTACTAACTCCAGGTGGGGGTGAGCTATGCTGGGGTGGGGGAGGGAAGGTAGGCCTTCTCTAAGGTCCGTGAGGCTCTACCCCCCCCCCCCGGCCCACAGGATGGGTGGCTCTCATTGGCCCCAAGTAGAATCTGAGCTAGAGTATGAACAGGAGCCAGGAGCATCTGCTTGTACTCAGAGACCACCATACACATTACCCAGCCCGACTGGAGACCCAGCCGTGGTCCCGGGAACCGTCATCCCCCACCACACACAGGACCGAGAAAGCGCTCACCTCGGGGATGCGCACGCTGTAGGGCTGGTTGTGGAACGTGGGTGCGTTGTCGTTCACGTCCCCGACTTGAATATTCACCTTCCGTGTGATCACCTGGGGAGAAACGTCCAGGGCTCAACGCGGTTTCTCCCCTCCGGCCTCATCCCACCCACCCAGCCCAGAGACCCCGAGGGGTCCAGAACAACGGGGCCCGCAAGGGACACTCACCCCTTGGTGGTCACTGACGGAGAACTCCACTGTGAACTCAGACTTCGTCTAAATGGAGAGCGAGGGAGAGAGGGAGAGAACAGAATTAGAGAGGCCCTGGGTGTGGCTATGCGGTCTCTAGCACCGCCCAGGACCTCATGTGGGCTTGGTGCCCAAAGGTGTCCCTAAAAAAGCCAGCACTACCCCCCTCGGCATTTGGGGAAGCAGGTGAATCCATCCTGAAGACAGCGAATGAACAAAGTCAAGAATGGTGGGTGTCATTTCTGGCTGTGCCTCCTCTGTGTGTCTGTGGGATGCGGAACAAACCACTGAACACTCCTGCCCCCGTGTCCCGAGCTGGAGGAGAGAACTAGACCTGGGGATGTGTTCAAATCCTGACCTCCGCTTGCTAAGGACTACCATGCTGGTTGCTCTAGAAGAATCTGCAGGGGTAGTTAGACTACTCCGCCCCGCGCAAGAGATGACCTAATGGCCACGCCCTTCTTGCTTACCCAATGCCACTCCTGGCTCGAAACACTCCCATCTGACCCAGTCCAGCCCCAGGTCTAACACAGCCCTGGAAGAGAGCTCCCACGGGGACAAATGGACCCAGCAGAGGTACGATGGGACCTTGGGAGAGGGTTCCCCCAAAATGATGGTGAGCCACCCTCTTCCATTGTCCTCCAGAAAGGGGCTGAGACTCGGGAGTCGCACATCCTACCTCTCTGTCCAGTGGCTGCCGGAGCCACACCACGCCAGTGTCAGGCTCCACGGCAAAGAAGCGGGAGGCCTCCTCTCCTGACACGCCAAACACCAAAGGGTCATTGTCCATGTCTCGGGCGAGCAACTGGGTCACGGAAGAACCTGGAGTGGTTGGACAAGAGAGGAAAAGAAAACACAGGGGGGTCATGCTCATGGTGTCCCAGCTTGCTCAAACGATGGAGCATCCTTCAGGGCATAGCCACCTCGTAAACTCCCAGGTCTTCCAGAGGCCAAGGATCACCCCCAGACTTCCTAAGCACCCCTGGGCTGCAGCGAGTCTCCCCACTTCTCTCCTGGACCACCAGTTAGCCAAGCAAAGCTAACTCCGGGACTTAGGCTCTCATTCCATTGGGCTGCTGCTGAGTGGGCCATCTTGGCACAGCATGCCTGAGGACGAGGCTGCCAAGGAAGCCAGAAGAGCTCATGGAGCTGGAGAGGGGATTCCCACTGGGACGGAGGCGCACGGCCACAGGGCTCAGGCCTCTGGATGTCCCAGCTATCGGTGCCACGCCCTTCCTTGCTCCTTGGTCCCCTACTTCTGTTGGGTTGGGTTTCCATCTTCTGCAAACAGAAACACCTTGTTTAATTCATAGTATTTTGCAAAATGTTCCAACCTTCATCTGTGCACCAAGGCTAAGAAGATGTATCACTTCAAGGCTCGCCCTGACAGGGTCTGGTTCCTGTCCTCAAGAAGAGGACCAAGAAGTAGGGGTCCTGTTCTTTAGGATGCAGTGCTCTGGATACAGGCCACCCCAGGCATCGGGATGGTGGCGCATAGCCTGGCTCAGAAGCCTTGGCACAGAGTATTGTGTCCTGGGGCTCCCTGGCTCCCTAGTGGTTTTCCAAGAGGACGAGCCTACTGCCCCGTCTGCCGAGGACGGGGATTCTAGCATAAGTGCCCCAGAGGACAACGTGAAGAAGGGGGGTTGCAAGGCTATGGCTCAGGAGCTCTGTCAGGAGGGTGACCATGGGACACCTCTAAGCTGACAGTGACAGCCAACTCTTGGGAACTCTGAGAAGAAGCAGGCAAGGAGCTCCACGCTCCATTCTGACTGCCTCGGAGTTGTTAAGGCACTAGCAAGTGATGCCATGATTTCCCCCATCCTCGTGGTTAGCGGATGGGAGAGCTGGACTCCATAGTCAACTTGAGAGGCAGCGCTTCCATGGTGAGCGAGAATGTCACACATCTGTTCCTATCAGGGCCCAACCAGGATCCCCAAATGGGGAGCTTTTGTATGTTTGTTTTGCCCGTTCACTTGAGTTTGCTCATTCAGTCCTTCGACAGTCTACCTGGCAGTCATTATTCTACCCATTTTATAGATGAGGATATTGAAGTCCAGGGAAGGAACAGAGCCTCTCCCATGTCAATCAACAGAGGCAGACAGCCTTCGTGGTGATGGAGGCGGTGAGAGGGGCGTTGTAAGAGCATGGAACAAGATCAGAATAGCTCGGAGCCCAACATCCACATCTTATATATAGAGAAGCCAGACACAGGAAGCAAATACTCAGGCTAGACAGTGGAGGCAGGTGACCCTATCTTTGCTCTGAACACCTACATGCCAAGTTCAATGCCCCCCTTTTTTTTGCCCAAGTCAGAGAGAAGGAGTGTGTGAAAATCACAGGTAAATCAAGCTCACCTTCCCCAAAAGACCTTATTTCCAGATGACAAAGGTCAATTGGGAGCCAAACAGACCACACACTGCATCCTTAAAAGATGTACTCTAAAGCTGTGCAGGCATTTCTAGCTTTGACCCCTAGTTTCCGTGTTGGTGGGGTGGTGATGGGGGAAAAGGACTCCCCCCATATACACTGCTCGCCCACAGTATAAAGATCTACAGCCTGCGGCCCTCAGACAGCGGCCTCACCTGCCAGCCCGTCTTGACCCAGGTGGCGGGCGCAGTGAGGACAGGCTCTGGCTGGCCGAGGGGATTGTGGGAAGGCTACATCAGCCCTGCAGCCAAGGTCGTGTGACTGAACCTGATATCCCAAATGGCTTTCCCAGGCCTGACACTTGGGTCCTCCCAGGGAGGGGGGTGCTGGGCAGGATAGGGATGGGGCCATCAGCTGCTGTCACCCACCCTGTAATTTCCTGGACTTTTATCCATTTTCTCCCCAATTATGTGCTGTTCAAAATGGTCTTTTGTGGCTTCCTCCCAGGCTCTTTCCAGATCACGCCTTCTTGGTGTCCCAGGTAATTGCTAGTGGCCTTTCTAAGCGTACTAATTAAAGGTGCTGATTTAATATTATATTTAAGACAAGACACCCCACAGTTTTCCAGCTGGGCACCTCCTCCCCTTCCCGGTTCTCTTGGCAGCTCTGTAGAAATGGCCAGAGCTGGCTTCTCTGGAAAGCAGGCAAAGCCGCCCCACTGGCAATCTTTGGTCATACCGTTCCTTACAGAAATCCAGTCTGTCTGTCTGTCTGTCTGTCTGTCTGTCTGTGGGACTTGGTTCTAGCCCAGGCTCCCAGGACCATCCTTTACAAGATTACCATCCTGGCTGTGAGACCCCCTGGGGTGCATAGGTCCCACACAGCCGTTGGTGCCCACTGAAGGTGACAGAATCTTGGACGCAGAATACTTGGTGTGATTTAAAGAAAAAAAAAATCTGGTGGACCTAGGGATACAGATGGGTTGATAGAGCACTTGTTTGTCTAGCATGCACACAAGGCCTGGGGTTTGATCCCCAGCACCCCACCAACCGAGTGTGATAGTGCCTGCCTGTAACCCAGCCCCTGGGAGGTGAAGACAGGAGGTGGTGCAGAGAGGAAGATTGGGGGTTCAAAGTCATCCTTGGCTATACAATGAAGTCAGTCTGGGTTGCAGGAAACCCTGTCTCTCATACATGTGCGCGCGCACGCACATGCACACACACACACACACACACACACACACACGCACACGCGCAAAATAACTGCCTCCCAACATCAAGTGATAACCACCTGCACTATTCAAAGGGTACAACCTGGTACCCTCCCATGCACTCACGGTGAGCAACCATCTTCCTGAGGAAAAGCGTGCCTGTCACAAAGCCATTTCTCCGTCCCTAGCTTCTGAGTGTGCACTCTGATCTCTGGGACCTGCCGGCTCTGAATGCTCAGACCAACAGTACCACGGCAGTCACTGGCCCTGTATGTGGCTCTGGGTCAGCATCACTGGTCCATGCGGGCGCCCGTGTTAGAGCTCTGCTCCTTTAGAAGGCTGACTCATCTCTTGTACGAATCTAACACAGCCTGTTCGGACGCTCCTCTGTCAATGGAGCTTTGGTTATTTCCCACTCTGGGCTGTGAATGCTGCGGATAGCCGCATCCACGTATAAGACAGCGTTGGAATTCTCATTCCAATTTGTCTCTCGTATGCTCAGGAGTAGATTTGCTGGGGCCACTCCACGTTAAACTTATGGAGGCATCATGCCAAGGCCTTGTACGGTGCCTGCACCATTTGCTGTTCCCACCGGCAGTGGACGAAGCTGGAGTTCTTGTCACGGGTCCTTGGGTTTCTGATGATGGTGTGAAAGGGGCTGGGGAGGTGACCACAGCAGCCTCAGTTGGGGACTGTGTCTCCCTCGGTGCCACGGGCGCACCGGCCTCGTCTCCGATGGCCAGACTCCACGTTTCTTTGCCAGAGTCAGTCCAGGCCATACACAGGCCAGGGGGTTGGGACTCAGTGATTGGCTGCGGACGGCGACAAAGATAAATGCTGTGGTTTCGGTGTGTCCTCTAAAGCTTGTGTGTTATAAGCTACCCCTTAACTCATAATTGCTGCCATTTTGGGGATGAGGCCTTCAGGAAGCAATCAGAAACCAGATGGGGTGAGGCCCCTGCAAAAGCACTAGCTGCATCACAAGAAGTTGATAGTTCTGAGATGGTACTCTGTCTTTCCGTGATAGGATGTGCGGTAAAGACCCTCACCATAGATGGGCATCGGGCTCCTCAACGTCCAGCCCCCGGAACTGCAAGCTATGAACCTCCCTTCTTTACACGTTAGCCAGTCTGTGCTACTCTATTCCAGCAGCAGGAATTCCACCTGTCCCTGCCTCCTATCCCCACTCCTTTCCTGGGACCTCCCCCCTGGTCAACCACCTGGCTCTGGTGCTGCGGACATCTCCCAGGCTCCTTTCATGCCATCATTAGAGCCCCCAGCACCTAGCAATCACCAGACACCCTACCACAAACAAGAACTCCAGCCTCAACCAATCCATCACAAGGTCTGTTTCTGAAAAAACAAAACAAAACAAAACAAAACAAACAAAACAAAAAACAAAAAAAAAACAAAACAAAACACCAAAGACCGTGCTTCTGAGCCGTGGTAGGTGCACACTGCTGCCGGACCCCTGCTGGCCCAGCTGGCTGGCAGGGAGCTAGGGACACAAACCCCTAGCCGGTGTTCCCTCCCCCCCTCTTCAGGAGACTGATGTGCAGTCATGTGTAGAAGCCCTGGAGTGGTTTAGTGCAGACCCATATTCTAATATCTAACAATGGGCGCCACACGGGAATCTACCAATCCGAGCAGACGCCGGCTATAAACAACCGAGCTCTGAGTGCTTGCTGGTAAGTCAGCCTGGTTTATGGCTCCCGCTTTAGATGCGGAGAGGGACGGCTCCAAGTCTGCCATGATTTAATGGCTCAGACTCGGGCCTCTTGGCTCAATCAGGACAGCCAGAGGCGTTTCTGCATTGGGCCTTCCACCCTTGCTGGGAAGGGTCACCCTACTGAGCCAGCCAGCACCACTCTGTGCTGAGCCAGGCTGGGGCTCTGCCTAACCTGGGGGCGGAAGGACATTGAAGACTGAGGTACTTAGTCTATGGCAAACCCACAGCCATAGCACTCTCCACAGTGGTCAAGAGGTAAAGCAGCCCAAGGAGCCACGGATGGATGGATAAGCAATGGATCATCGAGTTCCGGGAAGGAGGGGGTGCTGACGCTTGCTTGCTGTGGCGTGGATGATCCTCAAGATGCTATGCTAAGTGAAATAAGCCAGGCGCCACACCGGGACAAATAAATAACGCACACTCCTACTTCTTCGGAATACCTTGTGAAACGGAATGCCGATGGTCAGAGGCTGGGAAGGATAGAGTAGGGGGGCTCTATCTTTTACATGTTTTATAGGCACAGAGTCGTGAACCTCATGCCCAGGCGCGTTCTGGAGACGGCACAGTCTACTGACCCCGCAGTCTCACATTGAATAAAGGGGTAAATTCCAAGATGTGCATGCTCGAAATTTAAATTCTCCCCTTTTAATCGCCTGTGTGTGTTTATGCGTATCTGCATGTGTGAGGACACAACTCTGGCATGGGTGCATGAATGCAGTGTACGTTGGAAGTCTGTGGTTGATATCCTCTCTTCCAACGCTCTCCACTGAAGCAGGGTTTCCCAATCAAACCCCGAGCTCTCAGCTATATGACTGGTCTCTCTTTACTGGGGATCCAGTCTCTGCCTTCTGAGGCTAGAACTGCGAGATGTCCACCACGCCTGCCTGTCATGGGTTTCTGGGGAATCAATCCCAGGTCCCCATGCGTATGCAGCAAGTGCTTGAACCACTGACCCATCTCCCCAGTTCACACATTTTTAAAGTTAGATAAATAAATCAGACCACCACGGGGCTCTAATAATAATCTCCAATATGGCAGATCCCGATGGTGCGTGCTCTCTGGACCCATGGCCATCAGCTGCTCCTGACTGGGCCAAGTTCATCGCTATGCTGAGAGAGAGCAGTGCTACCTCAAGTCACCTCATGCCTGGGCTCAATGTTCACCTCTCAGCAGCAGCTAACCTTTGCAGGGGCTTCCTCAAGTACTCAGTCAGTCAATACACCCATCCCAAAGGACATCTGGTCTCCCTGTCCTCACGGCTCCTCATCCCAGAAGCCACCTGTGTGTTCACCTGTCTCGCTGGCCATCAAGTCTCCAAGCACATTCCTGTCAGCTCTGGGGGGAGCAGCAGTCTGCCTGGTCTCTTTCCTTCAGCCTGACGAGCAGCTGGATTCCAAAGTCGCTCAATAAAATTTTGAGTCCTGCCAAGCCCAGGAAGGATGATGAGAAGAGAAACAGTCCCCAGGTGGACCTTGGAGCCACGGTGAGAAGAGAGTGCGGCCAGTTAGATCTTAATTACGACACTAATGGGCAGGAGAGCAAAAGGCTAATCACACCTAATAAAGCCCAAATCAGTAACACTCCACTTGGAACGCCAGAACCAGAGTCCGCCACGGGCTGGGGGTGTGTAGACACTAACCTTGGATTCTTTCCTAAGGGCTATCCAGACGCTCCTGTCAACCAAGTGTCCTATTCTGGGACAGTCTGCCCCATCTTAGAGGTAGGGATTCCCTGAGCAGGCAGCAGCTGCGGTCTCTGGGAAGCACAGAGCTGGGGACATGTCCTCTATGGTGGCCTTGGCCCCTCACAGCCAGTCACATCTGCCTTCCAGGCAAGGGGTGGACAATCACAGCTTCCCAGAGTCCCCGCTGGGTCCCCGCTGCCGGTCCAGATGACTGTTATTACTGTTATTGTTGTTATCTGCACTGGAAGAGAAAGGGCTGTTGGATCTCTGCCTGCCCCAGGGAGGGGAGGGACAGAAATGCAGGTCGGTGGCAAGCAGTAAGCCTTGGAGTTTTTTATCTGGGGAGAAAGCTGTGATCCATGTGTGTCCCCCCAAGTTGGGGCAGGGGCTGAGGAATGAACAAGGGCACTGAGCATGCTCTGTGATTGGTCCCCCACCCCCACCCCACCCCACCCCCACCCCCGGCATCCGAACTCATCGTGTCCGAAGCTCTTGCCAAGCCAGGCACAGCCCTCGCCCTAATTTCCCATAGCCATATTTCCATTGCACCGTGGGTCAGAGTACCGGGCTGCTGCCAGCCTTCCTGGGCACGCATAAATCCTGCTGCATGCCGCGGAGATCCTACACCGCCTGTACATGTACCCCAAGCTGTCTCTCTGCCCTCAGTTTCTCAGGCTCTGTGCAGCAAGCAACAGGTCTCTCTCTCTCTCTCTCTCTCTCTCTCTCTCTCTCTCTCTCTCTCTCACATTTTATATATGTGAGTACACTGTAGTTGTCTTCAGACACCCCAGAAGAGGGCATCTGATCCCATTACAGATGGTTGTGAGCCACCATGTGGTTGCTGGGATTTGAACTCAGGACCTCCGGAAGAGCAGTCAGTGCTCTTAACCACTGAGCCATCGCTCCAGCCCTGGGCCATCACTCTTGGACACAGATGCTGGTGCTCTAGAACAGCTTGGCAAGGCCCTTTCAATCCCCCAGGATCCCCCACCTCCAACAACTACCTAGAGGTCAGAGAGCTAGCTGGACCCAGCCCTTTCCCATGCAGACATCACTAATCAATCACTGCTACAGTCAACTGCAGAAACCTTCACGATGCTGAGCTCCGTGTCGTCACTATCATCAACTTTAAGAGACACATGAAAGCCAATCTCTTGCTATTTGTGACGGAAAGTGACTTTACGCCAACTGGTGCCCATTGTCTCTCCCAATCCAAGGATATAGCTGTCTGCCCTACCAGGCTCAGGGCAGTTAGAAAGGACAGAGTCAGGCTAGGAGTACAGAGGTCACCTCAGAAACAGAAAGCACAATGGTGGAAGCAGAAGCCACAGACCTCCCCCCACACACACACCTCCCATCCCCTCACATCGGGAAGAGCAAGCTGGGACATTTGTCTGAAGGATGCTCGGCTAGGCAGCCATGATTCCGGGGCCATGAACGCACATGTGTGCCACGGGTATTGGTGACATTTGTGCCACTCTGTGTCCCTAGTGACCCACAGAGCTGCTCTGTGCCCCACTCCCACCCACAAACCTCACACACACACACACACACACTGAGAGAGAGAGAGAGAGAGAGAGAGAGAGAGAGAGAGAGAGACTCAGTCCACTCCCTGCTAGAGCCACAGTGGCTGCTTGCCCCCCTCCTGGGTCAGCACACCCCTCAGAGCCAGCTGGCCCTGTAGTTGGGGTCTCATTTGTCACCCTCTGGGATCAGACAGCCTGCTAGACACCTTCCTCTCTTTTGTCTCAGCTTTCCCTCTTTCCCCTGCCAGAGTCAGGCTCCCCCTCGCTGCTACCCTCTGGAATTCTGAACTTGGTTTGACCTTATTTTATTCTAAACTCTGGCCACCTGGGATGCTCACTAGAGGGCCATCAACTGAGGCCACACCTCCCTCCTGCCGCCTAAGGCCTCCCAGGTTCTTCTCCAAGGCATACCCTGCAGTCCCGAGCAGAAGCCCTCACCTTGGGTAGAGGGACCAGCCATGTGTCTAAAGCCCTCGGGTCACCTCCATTCCCAATAGCAGCTCTCCTGAAACTGCCCACACCAGGGAAGGATTAATTCACTTGCTGCCTAAGAGAAGACCTGCACACATCAGGCACGGAGCGAGACCTTGAGTCTCCACTTTAGAACTCATTTTTACTTATTTTTATTTACTTTTTACTTATTTCTAACGAGAGCCCTATGTAGAAGGGTCACACCTGCTCCATGGGTAAGAAAACCAAGGCTCAGAGAGGCAAAGTGACCAACCTCAGGGCAGTGAAGGCTTGGACTCAGGACAAAAGCACCAGTAGATAGCCAGGACGGGATAGCCAGGATAGTAGTGGCACATTGCTTTTAATCCCAGCACTGGGGAGGCAGAGACAGGCAGATCTCTGAGTTTGAGGCCAGCCTGGTCTACAAAGAGAGTTAGTTCCAGGACAGCCAAGGCTACACTGAGAAACCCTGTCTGGAAAAAGAAACAAGCAAGTAAATACCCCAGTAGATACTTTGTGGGCAGGGTTATGTCCGGGTAGATACTTTGTAGGCAGGACTAAGGCCGGGTAGATACTTTGTGGGAAGGGCTGAGTCTCTGCTTTAAAACAGAATTGGCAGGGAATAGAATGTATCTGGATGACCTGGTTCCCACTAAGCCACCACTTGCTGTGGGACATCAGAAAAGACACTAACCTCTCTGACTGGCTCCTCCATCACCAACACCAGGAGGGACCTGGAGTCATGGCCAAATCATAGCAGTCCTTGGGGAGAACAGAAGCCATGCTTGGGGTTGAGAGTCTCTGCCACAGCACTAAGGTGTCCTAAGGAAGGCTGTCTCAGAACTTAACGAGAAAGAAGCTTTGATTCAAACACCAGACTCCAGTAGGGGATCTTAACACCTGCCACACATTCTGGTTCTTAATGGGACCAACAAACTCACAAAGAAATCGGGGTTGGGCAGCTAAGGAACAAGCCGGCCGCTGAAGGGAGGTCAACTCAGGAACTCTGGAAAGGTCATGGAACACTTGCCCCTCCAGAAGGGAGAGGCAAATTAACGTCCCTCAGACCACAAGGGTTGGGGGGAACCGACCTACAGGTAGGGACACATTCCACAGGACAGACCATTGGCCACCTCCCTAGAGACCAATCAGTTTAAAATTACACTGTTCTGTCAATCACATTGCGCCTAATGGTGGCCACCCTGAGAACTGTATAAAGGCCCGCTTGGACTGGCTGTGCGTGGTCATTCTCTCCCCATGTGCAGGCTGACCCCAGCATGCTGGATTAAATAAAATTCCTCTTGCTTTTTGCATTGATTCCTGTCTCCACATTGTTCATTGGGGGATTGGGGGGTCTCTAGTAAGTTAAGAGTCTTACACTACATCTGAATTAGTCCCCAGGTGCTCCTCCTCCCCCTCCCCTCCCCCTTTCACTCCCTCTTCCTTCTCTTCCCCCCTTCCTCCCCTCCCCTCCCCCTTTCCCTCCCTCCCTCTTCCTCCTCTTTCCCCCATCCCCTTCCTCTCCCTCCCCTTTCCCCTCCCCCTCCCTCCCCCCCTCATATGATGCCACATTATGGTCACAGCCAGTTGACATATCTATCCTATTAAGGCTCTGCTGGTCACACCTCATCCTCACACAGTGTCAATGTGGGATGCTTGACATTGGGATAGATCACATGGGTGTCCCTTGAGACTTCAAAGCTGCACCACCTGGGTGCCATACTCAGGGACAGGGAGACTGAGCACTCTTTTTTTTTCTTTTTTTTTTTCTCCTGTTCAGAAACAGCAGGTAGAGTATGAGATGACCAGGAAGTAAGAAATTCTAGAATGCTCTGTCTGACCTTCTCAAGTCCTTGCCGTTCCGAGGCCCTTGGGGTGTGCGCACATGAGGGACTGGGGGCTGGGAGGTGATAGAGTCCTCTCTTAAGGCCAGAGAGCCAAGCAGTAGTTACCAGATTTAATAACAATGATAAGAGTGAGCTATTTTTTCCCCTTCTCCTGAAACTTTTCAATTCATTGAACTGTTCAATTAACTTTACAAAAGGAAATGTGGAAAAATGACGGCAAATTGAACTTGACATTATCATTAAAATAAACAGCACTTGGGGCCGTTAAAGGCTGGCGAAGATAGTCTAAACACCATGCCAGGTTCAAGCTGGCTCCTTCCTGCTCAGAAGCCACCCTGCTGATGTCCTGCTACCAGGAGCTCAGGACAGAGATACCACTCACAATCCCCACTCTTGGGATCAAGGCTGCACCCATGCAACCCTCCATAACACCCCTAAATGTGACCTTCAGAGAGGGCATCCAGGACTGGAGCCCCATCCTCCAAGCACTGGGACAACAAGCCTGAGTCTATGATAAAAGCCAGCCCACAGCCAACAATTGATTCCAAACTCACAGTCATCAAAACCACCTGGAGTCACACTGTGCCTGTGTGTGTGTCCCACAACTCTAACGGTAGAGTCAGGATCTGGGGCAAGGACTGCGTGCTGGAGGGTCAGAGTCTCAGGAAGCACTTCCACTGGAGAGCTATGATGGCGGCCATGGCCTTTAACGCTATTTTCATTTGGTCCACAAGGGGACCAACCTCCTGGGAGCCTCTACATTCTTAATGTTGTGGGTGGCTCCCCAGCCATAGTGGGGTGCCCAGGCTAATCCGCAGGCATGGCAAAATATAGACTTGTGTAATGTGTGTCTGTGCCTGTGTGCACATGTGTGTGATCTGTGATCCTTATTGTGTGCACATTTTTCCAAAGCATCTTGCTTTAACACATCAAATCTTGACCTGATTTCATTTTAGCGGCACCTGGGGAGTGTTTGCAAGGGAGGCAAGCCAAGCCCCACTTGTCTGTGAGCGGGGTAGTGTAATGTGTTGACCCCCTTGGGCGGCTCCCTCAGGGTAACACAGACTTTTGAATGTAGAGCGAGCCTCAGGCTCCCTAGAAGAATGCCTGTAGAACAAACATCCTCGTGGTCTCTGCAGACCTTCTGGGGTCTCTAACAAACTCCCAAGCAGTGCTAAGGTTCTGGACCATGATTTTGGGCTATGGCTTTCATGGACCCAAGACTCAGTTGTTTCAAATCCTTCTTGAAGGCAACTTGGTTCTCGGAAATATAGACCTTAAGGTGTGTCTTCCTGGACCTCTGCTCTTCAGCCCTGGCTGGAGAGACCTCCCCCAGCCCCTCCCTGCCAGGGAGCCAGAGGAGGACCCCCCAGAAATCACCTCTGTTTCAGAGGAGACTCGCAATTACCCACGATGATCACAGAACCATTCATTTCTGCCCTAAAATTAATACATCACGTTGAGAATGATCTCGCACTAATTTATCACAAGATTTATGAAACTTGCACTTTTTCTAATGAGATTTATGCAAATGCCGCTCTCGCCGTTGTTTGTGTTTTTAAAAGTTTTGACAGGCAAGAAAGGAGAAGGAAGGTTCGGGGCAGTCGGAGGTGGCCTCGCCCTGGCTTGGAGGCTCTGACACCACTGCAGTCTGTGCTCATGTAAGGCATGGCTGGGTGATTACCTTGGGCCTTTCTCAGTTCCCCACCCCCTCCGGCTCTGGCACACCCGTCATCCACCTGTGTCTGGGCCCCGTCCCTGTTCAGCTCCTTTGCTGCCTAGATGAGGATCTCTACAAGTGAAAAGCTGTCTAGGCCTAGGATGCTCAGATTCAACGAGCAGCTGAAGATATGAACGAGCATTCCCAAGTCATGGTGGAGACATGTACACCCAAGACAGAAGGGAGAAGGTTTAATCCCCTCTCGGGCGCCATCCCCCTGGGTGCAGGAGTTTGGAATGTCATAAAAGCTGACATGCCCTAGGACCCTCACTCGCTTCACCCTAGTCCTGACTTTGCCACAACTTATCAAGCACCTACCGTATGCCGAGCACTCTTAGGTACTCTGCACAAACAACCTCATCTAGTACTTACCCCCAAACATGAGAGCGCATTTCCACACTCAGAGAAGAAAAAAAATCAAACAAAAAGGTTTGATTTAGCAGCTTGTCCAAGATCACACAGCTAGGGAGAGGTAGAGTCAGGATTCAAACCTAGGCCAGGCTGATCCTGAAGACTAGGTTCTTAAGGACCAGCCCTGGTGATTATTGTGCAATGGTCCAAAACACCGATTACAGCAGGGCAATAAAGCTAAGAGTGAAGAGTGGCTTGTAATCTCAGGACCTCGGGGTTGTGAGTTCAAGGCTAACCTGGACTACATAGTGAACCCCTACCTTTGCAAAAACATAGGGCTCAGGGCATATGCAGTTGTAGAACAGTAGCTGAGTATGTGCAAGGCTCCGGATTTGATTCCTAGCACCACAATCAATCAATCAATCATAAATCAAGAGATCAATAAAATGTATGCATGTAGGAAATAATCCTCGAAGGCTGCTGAATAGCTCAAAGTTCTACAACCAAATAAATACTTATATGACATTCCAAGTGTTATGGTTTATATATGCTTAGCCTGGGGGAATGGTACTATTTGGGGGTGTGGCCCTGTTAGAGTAGGGTGTGGCCTGTCATTGTGAGTATGGGCTATAAGACCCTTCTCCTAGCTACCTGGAAGTCAGTCTTCTACTAGCAGCCTTCAGATGAAGATGTAGAACTCTCAGCTCCTCCTGCACCGTGCCTGCCTGGATGCCGCCACGTTCCCAGCTTTATGACAATCGACGGAACCTCTGAAACTGTAAGCCAGCCCCCAGCTAATGTCATCTGAGAGTCACCCTGGTCATAGTGTCTGTTCACATCAGTAAAACCCTAACTAAGACACCAAGTTAGTGCAAAGGAGAGATCTAGTCAGGCCCTTACTCGGAGAGTGTTTGGGTTTCCATACTGATGTTTAAATTCCGACTCACTCCAAGGGGGAACAGAGACAAGAGAAGACGCAAGCACATCTGCCCTCTGATTTCCAAAAAAAGAGGGAAAGACCAAACAGTTCTCTGAAAAGTAGGAACTCACCCATTTCCGTCCCTTCCCTAGCTCCTGTCGGGGACAGAGCCTCGCTAGAGGATGCTGCTCAGGGTGATGCGTTCTCCGATGTGCCCAGGAAGGGTTGAAGGATGAGTCACTCCGACGGGAGAAGGCAGGTACATATATAATAGATCTTATGAATATTCCATGCAAGTCATTATAATTAAAAAAAGATTTCGTGCTTAAAGGAATGCTTCCTAAAGTGTATTTCACGAATCATTAATTCCCTGGGAGGCTCACAGGTACTCCATGTTAAAAAAAAAAAAAATGTTCCTTGGTCAAAAAGATGTAGAGAAGAACATCGCGTTAGAATAATAACCTGGGGTCGTAGAGATGACTCAAGCAGGCTTGCAGGCAAGCCCGGAGGTCTGATCTGCAGGATGCACATGGAAGGAGAGAGCCACCTTCCAAATGTTGACCCCTGACCTCCACACAAGCACCATAGCCTTGTATGCTGTCCCCATCCCCCAATACAGAACTATTTAGAGGGATTAAGCAAAAGAGAATCTAAACAGGATTCTCCCCTGCAGGACCTCTCAGAACCATTATTACCATTATTACACTAATATTCAACATGGCGGTGGCAGAAGATACAGCTTTCCCAAGGTTTCTGTGGACAAGAAAACCTGTCTTCTAAGGTCATCTCAAATGACACCAGTGGTTTAAGAAAGATGACCTGAGAAAACACTGGCCTAGAACTTTCGCTGGCTACTGTGACTTCAGGCATAGCTTTCCTTGGAATGGATTGATCTGGGGCCGGGCTGACTCAGACCAGGGAGTGGTTGGATGAATGAGATGAAGGACTGATGGAGGGAGGGGGTGAGTGAGTGAACAGGTAGATGATGGATGGATGGATGAAAGAGTGGTTGGCCGCATGAATGGGTGATAAAAGGGCAGATGAATGGACTCATGGATGAATGGGTGGGGACCGGTGGATGGATGGATGGATGGACTGACAGACAGACAAATGATATATAAATGAGTAGATGGATGGGAATGGGTAAATTAGTACGTGAGTGATGGCTAGATGAATAGGTACACAGGTGGATGGGTAGGTGCATTGGTAGATCAATGTGTGGGCAGGTGGGTTGATAAAGAGGTCAACAGATGAGTGAAGGAAGAAACATGCCTCTCTTCTTATCACAGGATTACCTCAGAACCTTTGCCATGGAGGGACAGTGAGTAAAGACTCTGTGACACAGGGTACCCCTGCCAAGTCACCTCTCCCTGTTTCATGACTTGACACCCCGGCGTCCACTAACTACGTGGGTCAGGTTGTAGCTGCTGCTGCTGTACTCAAGCCGTATCCTGAGTCTCTAGGACCAGAATCCCTCTCTCTCTCTGTGTCTGTCTGTGCTTGCAGCCTAAGACCTAGACATTACATTCCTGGCCATCAAATCCAGGTCTCCCCAGTCTCCAGACCTCCACACCAAGCAGACTCTCTGATAGTCATGCTATTCCAACAGAGGAAGAGACCACACTTGGGTCCAGTTGGACCAGATTCTACCACCCCTGGCCTGAATGTGCAGCCCGCACAAGGTGTACCATGTCACCAGCCTCGTTCCTGCCTCAGAAGCTGCAACAGAAAAATGCCAGAGTAACAGACATAACGCTCCAACATCTAAGAGCGGCCTTCTGATGTGCATGTTTGACTGAACCCATGTGTGCATGTATGAAGAGAGTGCTTGCCCAGGCAGGCACATGCAGAGGCCAGAGATCGACTCCAGGATGTTGTCTCCATTACTTCTCTCTCGGTTTTTTGAGACAGAGTCAATGAGCCCAAAGCTTGTCATTGCAGCAACTGTCTTGCTAGAAAGCAAGATCTTCCTGTCTCTGCTTCCAGGTGTTGGGCTTACAGACACATGTTACCATGTCTAGCATGGGAGGCCAGGAATTCACATTTTAGGTCTTCATGCTTGCAGGGAAGGATTTTACCCCAAAGAGACTTCTTGGTCACCACGACAGGCTGTGAGAACCCTTCTACAGCAAAGTTCTCAGTCTGGCTCTCCCTCCAGCACCCCAAGGACAGACATAGTGAGCCATGTTCTCTGCTACACCCCCTGAGATTTAAGCAATGGGTCAGTGTCCCCCCCCCAACCCCTCGACCCATCAAAGAATGAATGAATACATGGGTGTAGTGGAGGATTGTCAGATGATCACAAGATGATAGGAACGCAGGACTATAGTTCTGTAACTCCAAGAGCCACACCGGACCTCCGCCTCTCTCCAGCATCCACTCCCCGGACACATCCCAAGGAATAGCCTCATGGGGTACTGGGAGGGCTGAGAGGAGAGCAGGAACCAGCCCTCCTGGTGCCTGAGACGCCTGGTGTCTGGCTCACTGGCCATTCTTGAGTGACAGACGCTTCATTTTTAAGCCAAGGACACAGGCATGGTGGTGCACGCCTTTAATACCAGCACTCAGGAGGCACAGGCAGGTGGATTTCTGCGAGTTCGACTACAAAGTGAGGTCTAGAACAGCCAGGGCGGCAGAGAGAAACCTTGTCTCAAAAAAACAAGCCAAACCAAAAGCAAAACTAAAAACAAACAGGAACCCCCTCCCCCCTCCAAAAAAAAACACCAGAAAAAAACTAAAAACAAAACAAGCAACCAACAACAACAACAACAACAACAACCCTGTATCCTTTAGGCTTCGGACAGTTTTCAGACCCCTTCCAGAACTGGAGTTCAACTCTGTCCTTCCAAACACCATGCAGAGCTAAAGGCTCCAAAGCCACACACCATGGAAATGGGTGTGGGTGTGGGTATGGGTGCGGGTATGGGTGTGCAGGAGACAGAGGCAATGATGTGAGCGGCTGAGGTCTCTCTGCCACTGAGCACAGGATACAGGTGGCCTTTGGGTTGGCACCCACGTGCATCCGTATGGGGGTCAGTGCCCTCACAGTCTCACCCTGGTGCCTCATTGCTCTGAAACCATAGTTCCACACGAACATTCTTTCTAACCCTGGGGTCCTGGGCCCCATCTGTTCCCACTCTCGGGGTGTCTTCCTTCTTCATTCACCTCCTGAAGCCTGCGGCTGCCTCCAGAGGCTGCCTTGATGCTCTCTGTCCTTCACTGTAGGCAGCGGAAGGGAAGTTGGCACCCACCATGACATCCCCCCACCCCCACCCCATAAGAGTAGGTTCTTGGGAAAGTAATCTTCCTCTGCCTGTCTGGTGTGTACAGGAAGTATTAGCTACCTGGACACCCTCCTGCCACGTGATATCCTTGATCACCCATCCCATGTGACACTCGAGGACACTGGCCCTGACATAAAACCCTCTTCCATACTCTGACGCAGGGAAAGGACCCTGCTAGAGGTAGATGCTCCATCTTGAAGTCCCCATCCTTCTGAACAATTAGAATAGACTTCCGTGCTTTATAAATGGCCCAGACTCGGGCATTCTATTGTAGCAACACAAACCAGACTGAGATGGGGGGGGGGTGACCTTGAGCCAGGCACCTTGCTTGTTTGCCCTTGGTTTTCCTCGTCTGTAAAGGTGGCGGACGAGCCGGTGTGAGGATCGTGCATGAAGCACCGGAGAGCATCTAACACACAAGCCTGCGTTCAACAAGCGCTGATTATTAATATCATTCTCGGAGTAAAGCAAAAAGATTTCGCAGCTGCTTTTCCGAACATGGGCTGTCCCTAACGAGCCTTCGTCATGTAACCTTGGCTCCGGAGCGGTACATCAGACAGTGCTGGAAGTCACTCGGCCTCTCTGGGCCTGTGATGTGATGAGCTTCCATTTACCAGCTCATCCAGCCGTCACTGT
The DNA here is from genome assembly GCA_964023405.1 of Apodemus agrarius. Taxonomy (NCBI): domain Eukaryota; kingdom Metazoa; phylum Chordata; class Mammalia; order Rodentia; family Muridae; genus Apodemus; species Apodemus agrarius. The sequence goes on along the minus strand of OZ030025.1, from coordinate 28,039,977 downwards.
CTCCCTGCTTGGTCATCCATTCCTCAATTAACACGAATGAAGCATCTGGTGTGTGGCCTCAGTGTGTGTGTGTGTGTGTCAGACAGAATAAGCGGACAGGGAGACAACACCAAAGTACTGAACGGGAAAGGGTGGGGAGATGGCTCGGCGGTGAAGAGTACTTGCTGCTCTTGCAGAAGACCCAGGTTCAGTTTCCAGACCCCTCTTAGTAACTCCAGTTCCGGGGGTCCAGCGCCCCCTTCTGGACTCCTGATGTACTGCAAGTACATGGTATACAGGCCTATATGTAGGGAAGGCATTCCTACACATACAATAAAAACAAATACTCTTTTAAAGTCCTGAATGGAGTGGGGCGGGACTCCCTGCTCTCAAATGGGCCGCCATTTAGATGGTCTTGAGTTCTGATCCTGGCACCGCACAGAGGCACCTGAATCAACCCAAAAGCTCAAAACAACCACGTAAGATATGTCATAGAAAATAACGTATTGATGAGGAAAGTTGTATTAGGTATGTTCCTTGTCCTGATACCCAATACCTGACCCAAGCCTCCCTACGGGAGGAGCTGTTTAAGAAGAGACACAGTCCATCACGGGGAGAAGGCATGGGGACAGGAGCATGAGGCAGCTGGTCACATCGAGTTCACAGTCAGGAAACAGCACGAACGGAAAGTAGAGCCAGGCTCCAGAGTTTCCAGGCCTGTTCCTAGAGACCAGTTTCTCCAGCCGGGGTCCTGCTCCTAAAAGTTTCCAAAACAGCGCCACCAGCTGGTGGCCAAGAGGTCACACATATGCGCCTATGGAGGACACTTTTCACAATCAAACCCTAATAAATGTCCAGGCCAAATACTATGAGATAAAAGACGCCTAGAGAGGACAGACCGTTTGCTGAGCCAACCGGGAAAAGGTCTCTAGGCTGGTGCTTACATATGTGCGCTTAGAAGCAAAGGAGATGGGAAAGAGGCTGACATCCAAGCTGAGGCTGATATCTCTCTCTCTCTCTCTCTCTCTCTCTCTCTCTCTCTCTCTCTCTCTCTCACACACACACACACACACACACACACACTCACACACACATTCTTCTCTCACACACACACACAATTCTTTCTCCTTCTCTCTCACACACACATACACACACTATCTCTCTCTCACACACTTTCTCTCTCTCACTCTCTCACACACACATACACACACTCTTTCTCCATCTCTCTCATACATATACACATTCTCTCACACACGCACATACACACACTCTTTCTCCATCTCTCTCTCTCTCTCTCTCTCTCTCTCACACACACACACACACACACACATACACACACCCCAGGGCCAGCCAGGCACAGGCAGCCGGGTACCTGAGGTGGTAGAGCCCACTTCAGCATGCTTGACATCTGTTGGTGGGGACAGAACAGTCACCCCAGAGACTAATGAAAATCGCATCACTGTGGGACCACGCGGTCTTCCAAGTCTCTGCATGGCCGTTGCCATTTTGGAATGAGCACAGTCACAGTTCCCTGCAAGACAGCCTCACAAGGCCAGGCTCACTAACATCCTCAAGGCAAGCGTGCACGAGGCCCCTCTTCTCCCCAAGGATGCACACGTGATTAAAAGTTGTTTGGGGGTGAGGTGGGAGCGCTTCTTCACTGGAGTGGCCAGCAGTGAGCTTCCCCGTGCTCGGTACACTGGTGCTGTACCCACATTTCTATAAATAACCACAGTAAACACCCTGGTTTGACAAGCAAGGCATTGCTTCCTTGATCAGTCATTGGTCTCTCTAGCTGGAGGCTTCCTTAGGTCTTATTTCCAAGGAAACGCTGCATGTAGGTTCCATGCATATCTTTCCGGAGACATGTTTATGTTATGCACAGGTATGTAAACATGACGATGTGTGCGTCTATATACATGCAACCATTTTACATGTTTATATGCACTGCGCTTTAATGAGTGGTATGGGACTCTATTGGCCTTCTCCTGGCTCTCTAGCTCTGACAGCAGACTTTAGAGGTACAAGCAATGACATAGGAACCTGAGCTTGGAGGAGCGGCTGTAATTAAAGAGGGAGGACCATCCTGGGTAGAGGGACAGCCGTCCTAGGTCCAGAGGGCTACATCAGGGAGGGCACACATCACAGTTCTAATCCAAGTCTGTTCCTCCTCGCCAAGGACAGTCTGCATCCAAGGAGTGGTTGGAAGGGCAGAAGACCTGACCCCTGTCTTGACTTTGTCTTGACTCACCCTGCCCCACCCCAGAGGATCAGCTGACACCTTGTGGCTCCACTCCTACCCCTGCTCAGCCTTGTCACCTTGCTCTGATAACCGCCCCCCCCCGCCCCCACCCCCGCCACAAATGTCTTGATCGTCCTCTCCAAGCATCTTTCTAGACAGTCTGGTCTAAGATGTGGTCCACGGGTCACAGCTGGAGTGGACAGACCAGGTTACCGTCTACCTGTACCCCTGATGACTGTGGGGCGGATGCTGTGTCCAGAGCCTGTTTCCAGGCACACAATGAAGTCTGTGGCACATGCCCCGTTCTGCTGACTCCGGGCCCAGATCCAGGGTAGGCCCACCCCAACAACGGCTGGAGTGTGTGAAGGGGCCTGTCCTGTAGAACCAGGAGAGCTACTGGATCTCCAGGACACAGGGTGACCACTGGATAGCTAAGGGGCATCTAGGTGAGGATACAGTGTTGAGAGTGTAGCCGAAGCCCGAGGCCTCGAACCAGACCAGTGACTCACTGCAGTAGGTGAACATTTGCTAGTATAGGTGTATGGACAAAAGGATGTATTGTGGGGCACACTGAAGCTTCCAGGACCAGATAGGCTGTGGTTGTTGATGTGTGTGATGTGGGGGGGGGAGTATTATTGGGTTGTTATTTTATTTTAGGGGGAGGTTGCAAGGTCAGAGGGCAGATATAAATAAAGGGATGGGAAGATGAATTGGGATTGGGGTGCATGATGTGAAATTCACAAAGAACCAATAAAAACCTTGAATATAATATTCTATTGATTTTCATTCATTCGTTCATTTAAGGTTTTCACTCAGCATCTTTGTTGGTTTTTTGTTTTGTTTTGTTTTGTGTTGTGTTGTTTTGGTTTGGTTTTGGTTTTTTGTTTTGTTTTTTGTTGTTGTTGTTGTTGTTGTTGCTGTTATTGGTTTTTTCGAGACAGGGTTTCTCTGTATAGCCCTGGCTGTCCTGGAACTCACTCTGTAGACCAGGCTGGCCTCGAACTCAGAAATCCGCCTGCCTCTGCCTCCCAGAGTGCTGGGATTACAGGCGTGCGCCACCACCATCCGGCTTCACTCAGCATCTTATAGTGGCAGGACAGGCACAGCCCTGGTCTTTAGTGAGCTCAGGGTTGTTTTTGAAAAGCTGTGTAAATGCCATATTATATTCCATAGTATAGTTACTTACAGTGACTTGAAAATAATTTTTTTCTGTCTCATGATCAAATAACATTTGTCTTCTAGAAAGATGAACCAGGCTTAATTGTAACTTCTTGAGTGCCAATTTGGTCCAAGAACCCCAGAATACGACACTGAAATGGCACCTCACGTTATACAAGGCTCTACCATGGAGTCAGGACATCTCAAGAACATGATACCAGCCGTGATCAATGGTGTCCCCAGGCCAATCCTGCCCAGCAGCCACACCCCACTCTGATACTCTGCATTGATTGGACAGTGTAGGAGCCTCTAGGCGGGGGAGGACTATGCCCCGCCCTGCCCCCCATTCCCCCCACCCAGTATCAGGAGACAGATGGGGCTGTGGGCAGGAGAGGCTGCTGGGGGAAAGGAGGCGAGGTTTATTTGGATAAGGGTTCTAAATCTCCTTTCCCCCAAAACCTGGTTGGAATACCATAGCAGCTGCCTCAGATATCAGCAGCTGAGGTTAAAAAAGGTCAAAAAGTTGACACAGGAAGGACTTGGAGAGGCAAGGAGAGACCAAGGCCATGTCCCTGATAGTCACTGTCTTAGTTAGGGTTTCTATAGCTATGCTAAAACGCAATGAGCACACACAACTTGGGGAGGAAAGGGTTCGTTTTAGCTTAAAGCTTGTAGTCTGCCATCCAGGGGAATTCTAGGGCAAGAACTGGGAGGCAGGAACTGAAGCAGAAGCCAGGAAGGAACACTGCTTATTGGCTTGCTCCCGGTGGCTTGCTAACCCTTCCTTCCCATAACCTCGGGACCTGCTTCTGAGGAGTGGCACCGCCCACAGTGGGCTGGGCCCGCCCACATCAATCACCGGACCAATCAGGCGTAGGCATTTTCTCGACTGAGGTTCCAATGACTCTAGCTTGTTGACAAGAGCCAGCAGCCATTTATGAACCAATCAATTCCAGCAGTTGCCAACCCACAGTAGTAGTAGTAGTAGTAGTAGTAGTAGTAGTAGTAGTAGTAGTAGTAGTAGTAGTAATAATAATAATAATAAAAACAAAATCTTGATTTGCTCCCAAGTACACTTCTGACTCAGCTCTTGGGGGTGTGTAAGGACTTGAGTGTGTGAGGCTCCCATTTCACAGGTGGGAAATCTGTCTGTGCACACGAAGTCAACTCTTATTCTTGATAAAGCATCTGGGAACAGAAGCCGACGACGATCCTGAACAGGATACAATGTATAGAGCAGATACTGTGGTGAAGGCTTACGGGAGAAAAACCCAGATACAGACCTTGTAAAATCCGAATCAAGTCAAGACTGCCACCGCAGCTCATGTTTCCGGGTGATACAAGGAATGGTCCCCAAGGTGTCCCCAAGGGCATCAGCAGGAAGCAGCAGAGGACCGTGTGTGTGTGTGTGTGTGTGTGTGTGTGTGTGTGTACGTTCCAACCAAGCAATTCTGGCCTATGTGGTCCCATAATTAGAACTTGGCCATACCTCCATGTAGGTACTTGGCTGACTGCTCTCCAGAAGGAGTTCAGACAGAGGACCTACTGTGACTGCCTGAGTTCCCCAGAGGGCCAGCGTCTCGCCAGCACCCCCCCCCCCACTGCCTTGCCTGTCCCCTGGCCAGGCCCTTGACATCCAGAGGAGCTGATTTCACGAGACTGCAATATCACCTCTTCCCAGCTTCCCGCTCCCCTGAGAGATGGAAGCGGACAGAGGAAGCTACTTGGCAGGTGTCTTGCAAGCATCCCCGGCCCCGTCTGCTTATCTGTGTCCCTGCCACCTCGCCACGGCAAATTGCTTGTTGATAAATGAGGCTATTTAAGAGCGAGTGATGCTGGCATTACAGTTATTAATGAGGACGACGTGGAGAGACGTTTAAGAGCGACCCAACTGTTCTGCACCCACCCACCTGTGAGTAATGGAGCCGGGGAGCCTCGGGTCCTTGCCCCCTCCCTAGGGACTTACTTTAGGACACTGTAGCCACAGGTGTGGGGACCAGGGGAAGAGCCCCAAGCTGGATTTTATAGGATCACTCTGGCTGGAGATCGAGAGCCAGGACGTTCTTCTGATCTGGGAGCTCAGACACTGGGGAAGGAGAATAAGGGTATAAGAGGGAGGGAGGGAGGGAGGGAGGGAGGGAGGGAAGGAGGGAGGGAGGGAGGGAGGGAGTGATGGTCCCATATGTGTTGCTAGCGGGGGAACACAAACACAAGCGATGTGTGTGCGTGTACCAACCAAGCATATTTTGCAGCAAAAGTCCTCACTTCCTCACACGTAGGACGGATGTGACACACCCTAGAGAAGATAAATATCCACCAATCTACGGAGAGGGGCTAAAGCCAGGGAAGTGGCCAGGATGGAGAAGGCTCTAGAATGGGCCATCACTGCTGTTACAAAGGTCAGCCTCCCTGCAGGCGTGAGGGCTGGGGATTCAGTGCCCCGAGGGATGCTGGGAATAGAGCAAGAAACACCGGCAAAGAGGGAACTAGAGTGAGGGACTGCGATCCAGCTGGTACGCTCCAGGACAGCTGCGCTGCTTGCTAAGGGATTGAAATGCCACATGTGGTTGAGATAGGTCGACTGCCAGACAGACAGCCTCTCTGTGTCCCCAGCCTGCTCCCCTGGGAACAGAGGGTCTGCGGCAGCTGGTCAGGTCCCGCTGGGCTGGCGAGTCAAGGTGTCACCGTCACCTGTGCTGGCTATAAGAACAATTTTAGCAGGTATGTAGCACTGAGCCCAGAGCTACCCTAGCCTAGAGGGAGGTCTCCAGATCTCAACAGCCTGTGGGCAACTGTCAAACCGTGAAGCCTTAGGCATCTGGCGTCTGTGAGTGCAGCTGAAGGCACCACCCACTTAACGTCCTGTGTCCCGAGCCCACAGGGGATCCATTCCTGCTTGAGACACGCCCCCAGGGGGGAAGCTGACTCTGAGGATGAATGGTACACTTTCTGTTGCCTGGAAACATTTCCGCGTGGCTCTCTCTTTGGATTTAACTGTTAGAAAACTTGGGGCCAAACACAGTGCCAAAGGTTGTAATCTGCTCAGCTCAGGCACCTGCTACTTCCTAACTCCCCCTGCTTCCTCCACAGGCATAAGGTGTTTTATCTTCTCATCAGCAGTCATGAAGAGCTTCTCTCGCTAAGGACTCAGTACCTTCGGAGGAAAGAGATCAGAAATAAACAAAGAGCCCATCACCTCTCCACTGCTGGCCGCCCTGCCTCTGTGGTCCCAGCACAAGGATGACCAGTGTCCCTCTGAAAAGAAGAGCCTCCTCCCAGCCTGTGAAGCCCATCCCTCAGGCTTGGTTTGCCACTGTGGTCCAGGACACAGCTTTCTCAAATGCTCCTAGCATTAGCACAGCCCGTGGTAGACAAGAGAATATCAATAAACTGTCTTAGGATAGCTCTCCGGGAAGCTGGGGAGCGGAAGAGCTGCAAGGGATTCTGGGATTGGCGTCCTTTGTGTTACAGATTCTATGAAGAACTGACACTAGAAGAAACAGAAAAGTACAAAGAGGGAGGGGGTTCAGGAGATTGAACAAAGGAAGTAAAGAAGAAAGAATTAAAAAGATGGGAGGAAGCCGGACAGTGGTGGTGCACGCCTTTAATCCCAGCACTTGGGAGGCAGAGGCAGGCGGATTTCTGAGTTCGAGGCCAGCCTGGTCTACAGAGTGAGTTCCAGGACAGTCAGGGCTACACAGAGTAACCCTGTCTTGGGGTGGTGGGGGGTGGGATGGGGATGGGAGGAGGGCTCTGGCAGAGCCCTTGTGCTTGGAAGCACTTAGTAGCTGTTAGAAAGCCACAGAGTGGAGGGACCATCATCCCTGATGATGTCACCCCGCTCCGATGTCACCCCAACAGCTAGCTATCCGCCAGTGCTGTCAAATGTGGCCGTCAAGTGCCCCCTCATCTGGGCCTTGTCCCCACTACCCGGCCTTTGCAGCACCCTGGGCCTCAGTCCAGTGTCCTGCCCAGCTCTGTCTACCCAGGACCCTCCTCACACAGGGCGAGGGTGCCCGCCGTGGCACTGGCTTTCCTTGGTCCTGAGACTTTATGGGTGGTGGAGTTTAAAGCTGATGAACGGATGGATTTGGCAGAGGGCATTTCAAAGCACCCCATCGTGCCGGCCGGAGCACAGGCTTTCCTAGCTTCTTTGGCCACTTTTAGTCCAGTTTATAATGATAATTATGAGTAGCACATATAACAGAAAGCCTTTAAAATTTTGTAGTTTGCCCAGTAACAATACCAACAAGAACAATAAACAACAACAGGTTAAAATTCAGGCCAAGAAAAATGTGTCTGCTAAACAGATAGACTGGCACCATTAAAAAGAAGCCAACTATTTTTTAATCAGGACAATAAGAAAAATGCCAGTGGGCATCTCAGAACTGGCCAAACCCTGCCCATCACAGGCTGAAAGGTACAATGACAAATTTTTTTAATGTGACTATAGGAAAGGGGCGGGCCCATGAGCACACGCCTGTGCACCTCCCCATGGTCCAGCCGAGGGCAACAGATCCCCCTGCGGCTCAAGTTGCAGATAGTTGGGAGCTGCCTTCTGAGGGTGCTGTGAACCAAACTTGACTCTCTGCAAAGCAGTCTGCGCTCTTAACCACTGGGCCATCTGTCTCTCCAGCCCAGGTATGAAGAGTTTAACTGACTTTAAAGACTTTCCTTGCAGAAAGGTGCTCTGAGACACACTGCATGCTCTCACAGGGTCACCTAGGGAAATGCTGAAGTTACAAACAGGTGTGGTGTCACAGTGGGTGGCAGAGAGAAGCATACTATTAGGGACAGAGAGAGTTCACGGCAGGCCAGAAAGACAGAGTATCAACAGGCAAGGAGGCAGAGGAGGGCAGAGGCCACACCCTGGCAGACTGTAGCTGCAGGCTCGAAGGCCCTGAGATGAGCAGTGAGGACAGTATGAGACCTCAGAGTGCAGAGTGTGTGAGTGTATGTGAGTGTGTATGTGTGTGTTTTGTATGTGTGTATATGTGCATGTGTGTATATATTGTGTATCATGTGTATTTTGTATGTGCGTATATATGTATGTGCGTGTATTTTGTATGTGTATATGTGTATGTGTGTATTTTGTATGTGTGTATATGTATGCAGGTGTATGTACTTTGTATGTGTGTATGTGTATGTGTGTATTTTGTATGTGTGTATATGTATGTATGTGTATTTTGTATGTGTGTATATGTGTGTTTTGTATGTGTATGTATGTGCATGTATGTATTTTGTATGTGTGTACATGTGTGCATGTGTGTTTTGTATGTGTGCATGTGTGTATGTCTGTATATATGTGTGTATGTGTATGTATGTGTTTATTTGTGTATGTGTGTGTGTATGTGTGTGTGTGTGTGTACACATGATGGGGGGGACACACATATGGCATGTGAAGGTCAGAGAGAAACTTAATGGAGTCAGCCCTCTCCTGCCTTCACATGGGTTCCCAGAATCAAACTCAGGTCATTAGACACGAGCGTCAAGTGTTTCCACCCACAGAGCCAACCCGACAGTCTGGGAAGTTCAACTTTATTCTGTTGGGGAGTTGGAAAGGGATTTTAAAGGGAAGGGCGACCCTAGTTCACTCATACTGTAAAAATGACTCCTCTGGCAGCTTTGTAAGGGAGACCAGGTAACAAGAGAAGGGCCCTAGGCAGAAGGTCACTTTATCCTGTGCACCCTCCTCTGGTAGACTGGTAGTGGCTGCCTGGGACGCTGTGCTCAGCAGCTCCATGATTGACTAGTGATGTCTGCCCACGCATGGGATTTTCTTTTCTCTTCTCTTCTCTTCTCTTCTTTTCTTTTCTTTTTTCTTTTCTTTTTTCTTTTCTCTTTTCTTTTCTTTTCTTTTTTCTTTTCTCTTTTCTTTTCTTTTCTTTTCTTTTCTTTCCTTTCCTTTCCTTTCTTCTTTCCTTTCCTTTCCTTTCCTTTCCTTTCCTTTTCTTTTTTCTTTTCTTTTCTTTTTTTAAGTGATTTGAGTGTTGGGATTTTCCAGTTCTACACTAAGCAGAGATGGTAAACATGAAGTAAAACATGATGAGAGACATCTCGGAAACAAACAGAAGATCCAGTGGCTTTGTGAAAAGGCCTAAGGACAGGAGCAATGGGCTGCAAAGTCCTGGCTTAGCGACTAGTGAATTTTAGAAGATAGGCAGGGAGCCAATTGATGTGTGAACCTGGGTTTGGGGTGGGTGCCTGGCACCAAGGCCTGGGAGACAGGTGACATCTCCGTGCAGAACTCTGGGGGAAGATAATGCAATCTCCCAAGCTGGCTCACGTATGCGGCAGCCGAAAGTGAGGACACGGGAGAGAAGAGACCAGAGAAAGGTTGTACTGGATGCAGGGAGGGGATCAAAGACAGAGAGAGGCCTGAGAACCCTAGGAACATGTGAGAGTTGGGGTCATATCTCCCGCTCAGTGTCCAGCCTGGCCACCTGCCGTTGTGACCTCAGTCACATCTCCCCTGTCTCTAATTACTGAAACTCACTGTCAGTATAGGGAGAGGACTTCGTGCCAGTGGAGTCCCCCACTTGATATCGCTGAAGAGCAAGGTCGCAGGTCCCCTGTGTAGGTGTGTGCCTACTACGTAAGTATCGTCTTTTTCTCAAGGATCCAGCCACCAAGTCCAGCATCCTGTACTCAGATGTGAAGGGAAGATGATGCCTCTTCAACACTCTCCCACCGGGCCGTGGTCCCATCGAGAGGCTAATCTCCAAGGGTGGGGGTGTGGCTGGGAGGTTACAGGGAGCCAGGGGCAGCCAGAGACCTGTGGCCTCAGAAATCATCTCCAATACTCACTACATTGTAGAAGCTAAGACCCTGGAGAGGGTAGCCAGCCACACATTCCTCCCCGCCCACCTCCAGGACCCAGGCTCTGAAGGAGTCCTGTTCGTGGCCAGCCCCTGCCTGCTGTTCGGCCTCCACCCGAGAGCCTCGCCCCAGCACGCCTGACAGGCACACTCCTGGCATCGGCGACTTTGTCTGACCCTTTTCCTTCACAGCCTGCCCCCCCCCAGCCTGCCACTGCCTCAGACAAAGCCAATGGGGGGGTGGGGACCCACTGGTGACTGATGGGCCTTGCACGGTTCGTACTTGTCACGTGACGTACAGAATGACAGACCTTGGGAACCGGGCATTAATGCAGAAGATTTATAGTCAAATCTGTCACGCCTGAAGGCACTTCCCCCAAACTTGGCTCGGTCTGAAGGTCGCTTTTTGGAGGTGATAAGTGCAAAGAAAGAAAGACACTCTCCCCTGCCCAGCCCTCCCTCCCCGAGGCCGGGGCTTGAGCTGTACTGTAAGAATGGGGGGGAGCGGGGGGGACATAAGTCCTCCCACGCATAGAATCCCCTCCCAACGTGGCCTTCCTTTGGCTCCTCAGTAATATACAGACATCCGGAAGGTCAGAGGAGAGGAGACCCTGTTTACCACAGGGGCGTGGAGTGTGCGAGGGGCTGACTTCCCTGGTCAAGGTGTCTCTGTGTCAACTGGAAGAGAGAGAGGGAGAAACATCAGCCCAACGAAATGGCCTGAGCCAGGGTTCAGACCAGGACCAGATCCCAGCCCAAGCTAGGAGCTGGTGATGGCCCCCCCAAGGGCCTGGGGAGAACAAGTCATCAGCTTTGTCTGTCGTATAAAGAGCGGAGGCCCACCTGTTTACCCACTCTTTATCCAGTATCTCCTAGGGCCTTGGGAAGGCCTCAGTCTTCAGACAGGGAAACGGGCAGGGTTCTTGGCTCTGTGCCAGCTCTAGGCAAAGTCCAGTGCAGGGAAACAGAGTTTGCAGGTCAGTTCCCTCAAAGGAATAGGATCTATAGAGCAAGTCTAGCAATACAGACCATCGAGTCACAGTGGGAGCGGGAGAGCCTACACACACCTTGTTTTGCTATTATGATTCCCCGAGACATACTATTTTCTCCAGGAAACTGAGGCACAGGCCTAACGGCTCAAAGCTGCCAGAACCCAGGCCCCATTTCCCTCTGATTCGTTCCCAAGTATGTGTCCAGTGACCCAAGACTCGAGGAGGGAAAAGGCTCTGAAGGGCTTCATCATGGAAGCAGAGAAGGTACTAGATACAGCGAGTGTCTCTACAGGCATATATGGTCCATAAGATAGAATTCTCCAAGGGAGCTCAGAGCCCATTTTCAGGACTGATGAGACACACACACTGACTACTCCCTGGGGGGGAAGAACGCTTTCTAGAAGCAGAGGCCAACAGACCCCTGGGCAGAGCCAGCCAGCCAAGGCAGCTCAAAGGAAGAGCAATGCTGGCAGCTGGTGGCTTCCGCAGGGCGGCCAGGAAGCAGAGAAGCGGTGGGCACCACGCATCCAGGACTCAGAAAGCCTTGGCCCAAGAATGGTGCTGTCCCTGGGTTATAGATGAGCTAAATTAGCTGTGACACTCATTAGCGGCAGCTCCTAATTAGTGAAAATTAATATTGGCTTTGATAAAGACGTCGGCGCCAGATTTCCAAGGCAGAGGCATTATCGACCTTGACAGCCTGGCTAAGGCTGGGGTAAGTGGAGGTGCCAGGGGGGCCTGGCAGGAGGGGGGGAGAGTCACCGGGTAGGTAAGTCCTCCCTCCTGGAATTGCCTGACCCTGCTTCAGCAGTCCCATTCCACGGGGCCTCACCCCCAGCGGAGTTTTTGAGCAGGTGGCACTATAATAATTACCACTGATGATGTCGTTTTGGCTCCGCTGAGCCCCGGGGCAGCAGCCACTGTGTTGACATGGACGTGTGGAAAGGCATACATTACTCTCCACTTCTGAGAAGCTGAGGTTCAGAGTCCATGCATAGCTTGGTGCTGAGATATCTGGATTTGGAGCCAGGTATTATTCTAACACCGAACCTGTGCTCTATGACCTTAGTACCGCCCTACTGCCCTGCCCCCCCCCCCCCCGCCAAGACCTCCTTTTTAGCAAAGGTCACCTGGAGGTAGAACCCATGGTCCGGTTCAGCATCTAGCACACAACAAGGCATCAGTGAATGCGTGTAAGTAAGTGAGCATACGAATAAGCCAAGGTACTTCTATTCTTACAGTGCGTTCTCCTTCTCCTTCTCTGCCCATTTCATGGTGCGGAGAATCTACACTGGATTCGACTTCAAGAATCAATAGGACAAGTGCAAAAAGGAAAGAAGAAAAAGGAGGAAAAAAAATAAGACGAGCATTATTCTGCAAACTACCCGGGACAAAGCTTCCAGACTGTTCTAGAACAATGTTCAGGGTCAGAGCATCCAGGCCAGCCGGAAGTGACACGTCATCCCAGGAGGGCATAGATAACCTGGAACCATAGCTCACGGCTCACGAGAGAGGTCTCAGCTGTGCAGTTACCAAGTGACGAGCTCCTGGGCCCAGCCCCTTAAGCCACTTGGGAGGTGGCAGACGGATGTGACTTCTCTTCACCCAGTCCACATTTCCCTAGCCAGGGACCCAGTCTGGGGTAATGAGAGGTAACAAATATATCTATTTTTAATCCAAATGAAGGAAAATATGTTTGCCACCGTGGAGTTTATAAAAATAACAATGCATTATTTGGGCATTAATAACAGTAAAGATGTCAAACTGTCAGATAAGAAGTTAATCTCATTCAGAGAACAATTAAAGATGCTATTATCCCACCACCTGGGGCCATTCAGCTTTTACCACTCAGCGGGCTTAATAGATAAAGGGGCCGGGCACAGAGCTGGAGAGTTCTGTTCCCCCTGCCACTCACTGCCAGCCTGAAGACTGCTCCCTTGAGGGTCCCAACTCAAGGACTTGTGTGCACAGGTCACATAGATATTTGTGGTGGCTTTATTCGGAGGAATCCCCCCAGATTGGGAGAAATCCAAACATCACTGAGTATGGTGGCACACAATGACAATCCCAGTATTCATGAGGTCAGGGGAGGAACACCAAGACTTTAAAGTCATTCTTAATCACAACACAGCAAGTTCAAGGCCAGGCTGGGCTGCAGGCTGGGCTACATGGGATCTTGACTCAAAGAAAAAGAGAAGAGAAAGAGGTAAAGGGAGGAGGACAAAGAGGAGGAGGAGGAGAGAGAGAGACAGAGAGACAGAGACAGAGACAGAGAGGAAGAAGGAGGAGGAGAAGGAGAAGAGAAGGGAGAGAAGGAGGAGGAGAAGGAGAAAGAGAAGGAGAAAGAGAAGGAGAAGAGGGAGAAGAAGAGGGAGGAAGAGGAGGAGAAGGAGAAGGAGAAGGAGAAGGAGAAGGAGAAGGAGAAGGAGAAGGAGAAGGAGGAGGAGAAGGAGGAGGAGAAGGAGAAGGAGAAGGAGAAGGAGAAGGAGAAGGAGAAGGAGAAGGAGAAGGAGAAGGAGAAGGAGAAGGAGAAGAAGAAGAAGAAGAAGAAGAAGAAGAAGAAGAAGAAGAAGAAGAAGAAGAAGAAGAAGAAGAAGAAGAAGAAAATCAGAGCTAGGGAGATGGCTCAGTAGTGTCTGCCCTGTGAACATGAGGCTCCAAGTGACGGTCCCTAGCACCCCAGAGGAGATGAACTGTTGACATATCAAACAGTGGGACTGAAATGCTTATTCAATTATGCAAATTGAGAGCCTGAAGTAACCCTCCCTTTACTAGGCTTCTGGAGGAACAAGCCAACCCACAGTATTGGAGGTAACCAGGGGTCACCTGGTGGGGGAGGAAGGAGACAAAGGAACAGGAGATACCTTACGGGTGACAGATGAGTTCACTGTCTTGATTGTGGTGGTGGCTTCAAGGACATATATGTGAGTGTCAAAATGTATTTGTCCTATCTAATGACTCACTCACGTTTATTTTGTTTCAATGTCACAGTAGAAACATTGTTTTAACCTGGATGGGAATAAAGTTAGAAGGTAGCAGAGAGAAGGGGAAGATCTGAAGGGCTGGAGTATAAGCCACGCTTGGGGCTTCTGGGGAACAAGAGGCTATTGTATCTCCTTCAGACCCATATAAAAAAATATATTTTTTAAAAAAAAAAAAGGTCCTCTTAAGCATCAGCACAAGGGTGGTGGGTCTGACTGGGGAACTATGGGTAACAGGGATGTACTGGGATAAGCCGTCTACACAACTCAGGGCACAGGTCTGATGTCGTCAGACCCAGTATTCTGGCACAGAAAGTGAAAGTTACCATGAACCCAGAGAAGGTGTGTGCTACAGAGGAGCCTTCCTAGGAGGTCTGTGGTCAGGGAGGACTTGGAAAGAGGACCTGGGAGGGAAAGTAGGGGACTGTAGCTCTTTTTAGGGGAACCAAACATCTACATGGGTTGCCCAGACACACCTCCAGGGGCCATGGTCTGATCACAGGCTGAGCTTGTGGCTAAGGAGCTGGGGGGAAAGGGTGTATCACCAGTGGGAGCCACTAAAGCTTTAGGAAGGAGAAGGACCATGAGGGGGCTGTGACGAAGAGCCTGTGTTTGCTATCAGCACAGGTTTGCTGCTCGGTGGTATCTAGGCTCAAGTCTAGAGGGGACCGGTTTGATCTGCAGGTCCTCACAGGGTAGCCCCCTATTTTCTGCCATAATTCTCTTCTCAAACCCTCCCAATCCAGCCGGACCCGTTGCTCAGCCACTTGCCCCAGGGCTCACAGCTACTGCCTCAGCTCTTAGCGCATGGCTTCTTGAACTTGGCTCACTCACAATCCCACTCAACACGGGACATTATTACACTACAGCTGACATTCAGGGTTATAAAGCGCTGTACCAACACTTACCAATAATAAATCACAAATGGGTCTTCCCAAACAATTCCTTGACAAATATTTAATCTTGGTGCTTATTAAAGATGAGCGGAATGCTGCCTACTAATAAAAGGATGTGTTTGTTAATTTTCATAAAAAATAATTAAATCTTGGTTGAATCGTTGGTGCTGTGGGGCCATGGGGGTACCTTCAGTGTTTTTCAGCGTTCACTGGTATCTTGCTTTCATGGGTCTCAGTGCAGGGGAACATTGCTTCACGTAAACACATAACACAAAATGGCAGAAGTATGTTTAGGGCCGTTTCCAAATTCATCGGAAATTCTATCCTAATCCCAACCCAGAATTCGTTGAACAATTTTCTATGAGACCCAAGACAGCAACTCCAGGAGCAATTTTAAAAATCACACCAACTAACACAATACAATCCAAAGGCATACTAATTTGAGATGTGCACGCTGAAGAATCATGACTGGAAAATAAGGAAAGTCTCTTCTTGTCCTAATTAAGCTGTTACGTTTCCATAAGAGCAGGAGGCTTTGTCTGCAAAGGGAAAACAATGTAGTTTAAAACACACCATGGTCTCGGAACTGAGCCATGGTGGTCCGGGCGACAGTCGTTGGCATTGCGTAATGAGAAGGCATGTACAAGTCAGAGTGTGTGCGTGGGGTGCTCATACCCAAGGTTTCAGTGACGTGACTTGATGGAACACAGATACACCTTCCATCCACGAGACGTGTTTATTTTGAATTCATTTTTTTATTTAATTTTTATTTTCTATATTCTATGTTTACATTCCAAAGGCTTTCCCCTTTCCCAGTCCCCCCCCCCCCCGCACCATATGTCCCATAATTCCTCTCCCCCCCCAGCCATTCCCCAATCATCCCCCCCCCATGATTTCTCTGTTCTGGGTCTACAATACTGGATCCAATCTTTACAGGCCCAGGGTCCTCTCCTTTCTTCTTCTTGAGAGTCATTTGACTTGCTAATTGTGCCTTGAGCATTTAGGGCTTCTGGGCTCATTAATATCCACTTAGCAGTGATTGCATTTCATGTGTATTCTTTTGTGATTGGGTTAGCTCACTTAGGATGATATTTTCCAGATATAACCATTTACCTACAAATTGCATGAGTTCATTATTTTTAATTGCTGAGTAGTACTCCATTGTATAAATATACCACATTTTCTGTATCCATTCCTCTTTTGAGGGATATCTGGGCTCCTTCCAATTTCTGGCTATTATAAACAAGGCTGCTATAAACATAGTGGGGCATGTGTCTTTATTGTATGCAGGGGAATCCTCTGGGTATATGCCCAGGAGTGGTATGCCAGGGTCCTCTGGAAGTGACATGCCCAATTTTCTGAGGAACCGCCACATTTGAATTCATTTTTTTGATCAGTGAGTTTTCAGGAAACTTTAATTGTTGCTGATTTCCCCACCACAGCCAACATATTCAATTATGTGATACAGAAGTGAGTTGTGACCTACAGTTTAAGAATCTGGGGGGCTGGAGAGATGGCTCAGCGGTTAAGAGGGCTGACTGCTCTTCCAGAGGTCCTGAGTTCAATTCCCAGCAACCACATGGTGGCTCACAACCATCTGAAGAGAGCAACTGTGTACCCACATATATAAGCTAAGTATATAAATCTTTACCGGGCAGTGGTGGCACACACCTGTAATCCCAGCACTTGGGAGGCAGAGGCAGGTGGATCGCTGAATTCGAGGCCAGCCTGGTCTACAAAGTGAGTTCCAGGACAGCCAGGGCTACATAGAGAAACCCTGTCTCGAAAAACCAAAAAAAAAAAAAAAAAAGGAATCTGGGGCTTAAAGAATTCCTTACACAAGTGCCGCCATTTCTTCCCCATCTATCCCACTCTAACATTCACCTTTTTAAGAAATTCAATAAAAATCTATCAAGCAAGCCTCAAGCCTCTTGTGTGCCAAGGCCTCAGTTAAGTGCATTGGTCGGAGCACAGCAAAGAGAAGTTCCCTGCTCCCTAGAGAAGGACCAGCAAGTGCAAAGACCCTGTGGTGAGGATATCCTTGGCTCACACCAAGGCCAGGCAGAGCAAGCAGGAGAGAAAACAGGAGAGGACGTCAGAATTGCCTTACAGCCTGGTTTTTTGGCCTTGTTGTAAGTGGTCTAACTGCTGTACTCTGTTATCTCTGCTGGTTCCTTGCCCTGAGGGTCCCTCTTCCTGTTCCCACCTTACACTTCTTAGCTTGCCACATTGCAGCCCATGTCCAGCTTGGGCGGCCTGGGTAGCTGAGACGTGAGATGTCCACAACTTAGAGGGGATTCAGGAACGGGGCGGAACACCAACACATGCTGACAGGGTTCATTCAGACCATCCCAGGGGATTCTAGGATCCGTGAGGGAAACACAGTCCAGACCCAAGATGTGTATTACCAAGGTAGAGACCCTGCCAGACTCCTGCCTATAGAACCATCCAGACACGGAGAACTGGCATCTTGGGGACCAGAACCCTTCAGCTTATCATTGGGACTATGCCACCTTCACTGATAAGGAAGCCTGCCCCTTTGCAAAGGGCCACAGAAAGACAGTAGGTGTCTTAGTCAGGGTTTCTATTCCTGCACAAACATCATGACCAAGAAGCAAGTTGGGGAGGAAAGGGTTTATTCAGCTTACACTTCCACACAGCAGTTCACTACCAAAGGAAGTCAGGACTGGAACTCAAGCAGGTCAGGAAGCAGGAGCTGATGCAGAGGCTATGAAGAGATGTTCCTTACTGGCTTGCTCAGCCTGCTCTCTTATAGAACCCAAGTATACCAGCCCAGAGATGGTACCACCCACAAGGGGCCCTCCCCCAGTTGATCACTAATTGAGAAAATGCCCCACAGCTGGATCTCATGGAGGCACTTTCCCAACTAAAGCTCCTTTTCCTATGATAACTCCAGCCTGTGTCAAGTTGACACACAAAACTAGCCAGTACAGTAGGGTTCTGGAGGCACTGAGTGAGCACGGTGTGCACAGGAGTGTATGTGCATGTGGGATGTGCCCTGTATCTCCATATGCGTGCCTGGCTAGCCAGTTCCCCAATTTTCTCCGCCATCCCAACCACTCCAGATAAGCCTCAAGCTTGGCTTTAAAGTAGCATAGCTACAGAGGCAAGTGGTAGCCCAGGGCTTCACTGCAGAGCCGGGGGAGTGAGAAGTGGTAGAGGGTAAGGGTCAGGGCAACTAGACTTGTTCTACCCCACTTCTTTGGCTGAGAGGGAAGAAATAAGGTCTACCCCCAACTCACACATATCACCAGACAGGGAAAGGTGTTTACCACTGAGACTGAACACGGGGTTAAGCAGGACCCAAGCAGCAAAAAGGAACTGGTGAGGTTCAGGGATGGGGGCAGGGTGCACGGTGCCGCCTGAATGGGCAGCGTGACCTCTAAAGCTCGGTTCGTTCACCTGCAAAGTGGAGGTGACCACAGCAGCCCAGACACGGACACTGTCTCTTTTAAGCTTTGTTCATTTTGTTTGTTTTGTTTTGTTTTATTTGTTTTTTGTTTGTTTTGTTTGTTTTTTCGAGACAGGGTTTCTCTGTGTAGCCCTAGCTATCCTGGAACTCACTCTGTAGACCAGGCTGGCCTTGAACTCAGAAATCCGCCTGCCTCTGCCTCCCAAGTGCTGGGATTACAGACGTGCGCCACCACGCCCGACCGGCTTAAGCTTTGTTCTTTAAGCACATCAAGTTGTCACTCTGGCCCTGGGGGTAGATCACCCTCCTCTCCCAATTCCCGGAAGAGGAAGGACAAGCACAGAGAGGCCATGTCCCTAGCCTAAGGACACACTGCAGGCAGGTGGCGGAGAGTCTTACGGCCCCTGCAGTCAGGAACCACGCGCTAACTACCACGCTGTAGGCCCTACCTGCCTAGCCTACTGGGGAACTGAAGTACAGTCTAAGCTGCACCACCAGTGGTTCTGACTGTGGGTTCTTCAGCACGAGAGCACCAACAACTCCCAGACTGGAGTAGGAATACATACCACCTAATGCCTGCTAACACGGAACTCCTCAAGTCCCGGGGATGGACAGATTTCTTTAAGGCCTAACAACTACAGGATTCACCTACAGATTGCTGTGGTTCAAGCTCACACCATTTTGTTTGCACACTTAGCACGCTGAGCCTAGGCAGGTGCTTATCATAGCCCAGGTCTAGCCTACCCATCCGCCTTGTGCCTGGCCCCTGTTCATGGCTCCTCTGTGAATCGGGAGCCTGCGGCGTATAAGTAAGGATCATCCCACAGAGATGCCTTTTCCTCCCTTCGATTTCTGCATCATCATAACTAGCAGCCTCCATAGTGGTCGGCAACCCTGAGGGTGTGCACACTCACAAACACGTGTATACACACACACACACACACACACACACACACACAGCCCATGTGCAGCTTTCCCAGGCTCAGGTGCTTCCCACGAGTCTTCGAAATAGAGAAGTGCGGCCTGAGACAAAGGTAAGGTCCCATGGTTTGATCTGATACAACACAGGGGATGGAAGTTCTCTCGGAAGCAAAGCATGTGCCATTCAGAGCACACTAGCACACACATGGATGGGGACACACGTGTGTGTACATGGATGCTTCACCTTCAGAGGACGGCCCTCCGGCTTTCCCAGACCATCTCCCTGGCTTTGCATCCATCTGCCAATATGGCCAGATCAGCCGACCAGCAAGGCTAGGGGCCGCAGCCAACCACCGCCTCCTGCGAGCTCCGCTCCTCCACCCTCAGGAGAAAAATGATGACTTTCAAGGAGGCGGGTTTTTTTTTTCCCTTTTTGTGTTTTTCCCTCTCCCCTCGTTCAGCACCCGGCACTAATTTATGACTATTTTTCCAACCGCACTGAAGTGCGAGGGTAATGGCTTTCAGCGGCTTGCTTCCTCCGCCTGTCACTCAAGGTGGCTACCTGACAGGATTACAGACAATGTTCCCATCACAGCGGCTGCCTTTCCCGGGGCAGCAGAGAAATCATAGTGGCTGTGGGGAGAGTTATTTCACTCCTGGACAGAACATCAGGTAAACAGCTGTAAACACACACACACACACACACACACACACACACATACACACACACCACCAGCAGGACTGCCTCGGGCGAGCACCTCACCCATGGCTGCCTTGAACCACTGGCTGGGGGTCGGGGCTCCAGGCCCTCTGTCTTCTTCACCCACTCAGCCTATTGGTCTTATCCAGGTTCCATTGCCTCTTGTCTTTAGGGCCAAAGTCAGGCCCAGAGGAGAGTAGCCAGGGCCTGAGTGTTCCCGCAAGGGTCAACTGTCCCCCAGATGGGTGACTCTGCTCTACTGCCAAGTTTCAGGCTCTTATTTCAGAACCAGACACTCCATGCCCAAGTGTCTGTGGTAATGGAAACACCGTGCCTCCACCGTCTGACACAGTCGCCGCAGGACCCAAGCGGTGACCAAGCACTTGATAGGTGGCCAGTGGAAACAGGAAAGTGAATTTTCTGGGTTTTTTATTTCACTGTGATCCATTTGCTTCTAAAGGATCACATGTGGCTGGCTACCTGCTGTAGTTTAGATCAGGAACTTTCCCCAAAGGTACACATGTTAGAGGTGTGGAAACGCCGAGAAATCATTACAGGGACTTGCCCTCGTAGGAAATATGGAAGCCCAAGCCCTTTGCTCTTCTCTACCATTCTCTGGCTGTGAAACAGATGAACACACATGTCTCCCACACTGACATGCTGCCTCACTATGGACCACAAGGGCAACTGACCATGGCGTGGAACTGCCTGGACTGTTACGAGCCAAAGCAAACCTGCTTTGGGAGACCGCAGGGTTGGCTCAGTGGCTAAGAGCACCGGCTGCTCTTCCAGAGGACCTGGGTTTGAGTCTCAGCACCTCATGCCAGCTTGAGATATCTGGTAACTTAAGTTCCAGTGTATAGGACGCCCTCTTCTGGCGTCCAAGGGTACTGCATGCACATGATACACAGCCACGGGGGGCCAGCAAAATGCCCATACACATACACATGAGTAAATAAATACCTTAAAATAAACCAGTTTTCACACAATGCGGTTAGCCAAGGGATCCTTTCAGTCGGAAGAGCTAACTGGCACAGCGCAGTGTCACACCATCCCCGTGAGCTCCAAGTATCTCATGCCAATGACACAGAGGCCAACTCTGGCGGCCACAAGCCCGGGGATCATAAAGGTTTGGTGAAACCGGGGATCAAAAGGCTTGATGCCTATATAACAGAGATTATTAGTACTGATGTTAACTTAATAGGATTTTAAATCACCTAGGAGATAAACTTCCAGGAGCATCTACATGGCGTTTTAAGACTGGGTTAATTAAAGTGTTAGCACTCAGCCTGAATGTGTGCTGGGCATCATCCAGTGGGCTGGGATCCCCACTAAGTAGAAAGGATAATTTAGTTGAGCATTGTCCGTTACTCTGTCTCCTGACTGTGGACATGATGTGACCAGCGGCCTTGGGTTCCCCCCATCTGTTCTTCCTGCCATGATGGGCTATATTTCTGCAAACTGTGGACCTGAATAAATTCTTCCTTCCAAGTTGCTTTGGTCAGACATTTTACTGAAACAAGAAAACTAACTGCCCTGGGCTGGTTTTGTGTGTCAACTTGACACAAGCTAGAGTCATCAGAGAGGAAGAAGCCTCAGGTGAGGAAGTGCCTCCATGAGATCCAGCTGTGGGGCATTTTCTTAATTAGTGACCAAGGCAGGAAGGCTCATTGTGAGTGGTACCATCCCTGGGCAGGTAGTCCTGGGTTCTATAAGCAAGCAAGCTGAACAAGCCAGGGGCAGCAAGCCAGTAAGCAGCACCCCTCCATGGCCTCTGCATCAGCTCCTGCTTCCTGACCTGCTTGAGGTCCAGTCCTGACTTCCTTTGGTGATGAACAGCAGCATGGAAGTGTAAGCTGAATAAACCCTTTCCTCCCTAACTTGCTTCTTGGTCATAATGTTTTTGTGCAGGAATAGAAACCCTGACTAAGACTTAACTAACACAATAACCCCCATAATGACAGCTCCTGTAACTCTACAGGACACAGAAAGGCTGGACGAAAGGGGATCTGAGTTCAGGAATGCTAGAATATAAGGGGATTTTAAAGGACAGCTTTTTCTATCATTCCTTTTTTGAGTACAGAGAGGAGCTAGCTGCCACCAGCGAGGGACACATGAGTACTCACTCAGGGCCAGGCCACCAGTGAGTCATTCACCCACAAGGGACACTCATCGCCCTGCACTACCAAACTCTGCTCTCCCCACCCCCAAGCTTTCAGTCCACTCAGTACCACCCAGGGGAGACTTAGAAGGCCCTGGCACAGCAAGGCTGGGACAGAATTATGTTTCTGTGAGACAAGTACTCATCACAGACATCTGGGGGGGGGTCTCCAGAGCCTGAGTGCCCAGACCAACAACAACAACAACAACAACAACTGTAGTGTGAATATGACCATCTGCCCTTCCAGGTCCCTGTTGCCTACACAGGTAGTCTGCCCAGGTGTCAGTGTCACGCCCAGTTAGTAGGTCTACCACAGCAGCTGGTCTATTGCCCCTCACCTGCTCACAGAAACATAAACACCCACTTGATGGGTTACTGGTCTGTGGATGACAGATCGCAGCTTTGAGTGAAGAGTCAAAGAACGGGGAGTCCAGGTCAGGCAAAACAGGGCAGCTAACATTAAGGTGCCTTTGGCCTTGAGGGTCCTCACTTGCAGACACCCTGGTGGGTGTGGCACCCTTCCTGCCCTTTGGTCACAGGTAGTCAATGTCTAAATGTGTGGCAGAGGAAAGGGGCGTGGGGGAGGGAGGTGAGGGCACTATTTCCTTCAGCTCTCGCAAACCTCCCACCCGCTCCACACTCTCAGCCACACACAGAGATGCTAAGAAGCCTGCCAGGGTGAGAGGGCAGGACCGCAGGGGGACCCCACACCCCCCGCATCCATTCCCCTAGCATCCTTATAATGAGCATGGAACAAGACAGAATGTGGTTACAGGAGAGGAAAAAGGTGTCGTTTTCTGCCAGGAAGTGGGTGGGGAGTGGAAGCACTGAGAGCGTGCCCGGGTCTGTGCTGGGCATGTGTCAGATGTCATGTGTCACCACCGGCCGTATGTCAGCACCCTGAATGAGGATGCCAGGCTGAGGCAGGCTGAGTCCCCCCTCCGGGGTCCCAGGCAGGCTGTCTTTTCTATATGGCTCCTGATCTAATTTCAGAACGCGCTACTTCCCAAACAGACCCAGATACTGACAATCGGGGGCTGAGCGGCAATGCCATTCTGCTGCCTGATTTCTCCAGCCCACCACGCACATGCACCGAGCCAAGGAGGAGCACAGCCTCCAACAGAGCTGTTTGCATCTTCTGTGGAGTCAGTGGTGGGCATCTTCATTCCCCAAAGAGGCTGTCCACCCTGGAATCCTGGCTATGTGAGGTCAGAGGCCTCGTCTAGAAGAGCCTACATACCTACACACACCTACACACACACACACACACACCTACACACACACACCACCTTCCTCCTCCTCTCCCAGAGAATGAATGAGGCTGTGTAAGACTCACAGCCTAACTTTGGACAGAGCCTGGGGGCTCTTATGGAAGAGTTGGGGGGGGGATTGAGGGCCCCAAAGGGAACAGGAACTCCACAGGAAGACCAACAGAGTCAACTAACCCAGACCCTTGGGGGCTCCCAAAAACTGAGCCACCAACCAAAGAGCATACTGAGGCTGGACCAAGGCCCACCCTGCATATGTAGCAGATCTCTAGCTCAGGCTTCATGTGGGTCCCCCCAACAACTGAAGCAGGGGCTGTCCCTAAAGCTGTTGTCTGCCTGCGGAATCCGTTCCCTTAACTGGGCTGCCTTGTCTGGCCCTGGCGGAAGAGGATGTGCCCCCACAGTGTGTGCCCTAGCCCCACCGAGACTTGATGGGCCAAGGTGTTGGGGGAGGGATATTCAGAGGAAAAGGGGAAGGATTGTGTTTGGGGGCGGCGGGGAGGGGGAGCAGTGATTAGGATGCAAAAATGAATAAATTAATTAATGGAAACATTAAAAGGTAAGAGGCTGAAGGAGACCAGGGAAGACCTGGTGCTGTAGCCATCTGCATGGCCTCCTGTGCCCTGCATGAGAGGGGCAGCCTCAGCTGAGACGGGGACAACCATCCCAGCCACGCAGCAGCAACATTCATTATTTCACCACAACAGTGTAACAAACACTCTGCAAACTGCACTAACCAGCTCCACTGTATAGGAAGACCGATGCTCTGAGAGCGAGGTAAGTGTTCCCTGGGGGAAGAATCAGGCTCAAGCACTTCTGGTAGCCTGTGGCTGACCGCACCACAGAGGGCTCAGCCAGGAGCTGTGGCCACGGAAGACGGGTTTCCCAGCTTCAGAAGCCACCACCCCCTCCATGATATCCCACTTCCACAGGACCCACAGATTCCTTAGGACTCCCTCGGTGACAAGTGTCAGTGAGGGGGCAACGGGAGAAGGAAGCAGTTCTCTGTACCTTAATTGACTATTAGTTGTCCCTGTGCTTTTAATGAAGGCTGTCAGCAGTGATTATGGACTGTGTGACCACTCTGTAAACACAGGAGGCGGGGCCGGGGTGGTGGAGGCGTGGCCTGGGTGGCGGAGGCGGGGTGGCGGAGGCGGGGCTGAGGTGGTGGAGGCGGGGCTGGGTGGCGGAGGCGGGGCTGGGGTGGCAGGGGCGGGGCTGGGGTGGTGGAGGCGGGGCTGGGTGGTGGGGGCGGGGCTGGGGGTGGTGCTCCTGTACCCGTCCTTACTGACATGCCTGGTACCTAGGAGGGACTCCAACTGAGGTAAAGTGAGCATAACCTGTGTCCCAATCAGGAGGCCTGCAAGTCTGCAAGACAGGCAGATCAGCCCCGGGGATCCCACACCATGCTCCAAGGCAGTAGCTCTCAACCTTCCTAGTTCTGCAACCCTTTAATAACGTTCCTCATGCTGTGGTGAGCCCCAGCTACTTTGTAATTGCAATTTCACTACTGTTATGCATTGTAATGTAAATAGTTTGCCGATGGTCTCAGGTGACCCCTGTGAAACAGTTTGAACTTCCAAAGGGGCCGTGACCCACAGGTTGAGAACCATTGCTCTAAGGCTAGCTATTGTCTCCCCCATCCCCCACCCTCCACCCCCAGACTGGCCAAGGAAGGATTCTACCACTCAGGGGAGCAGCGTGGCCAACACAGCGGTCCCAGGTAGGGTCTGCACCCCCTCCACACAGCAGCAGCATTAGCTAAGGATGTGCTAAGAACACCGGCTCTCGGACCACCACCACCCCTGCCCCGAGCTTCTAAGTTAAAAAGAGAGAGAGAGGTCATAGGTCAGGACTGACAATCTCTACAGGTAGAAAGAGGAGGGTCTTAAGCCTCCTCTAGTATCAGAACTGCTGGGAACAGGCAAGGCATGAAATGACAGAGGTCTGCTATGCCTGGATTGATTATAAGATAGGGAAACTGAGGCAGCCATCGCAAGGGCACACAGCAGGAAAGAAACTAGCACTTCACACTTGAGCCCTCATTCTGGGCTGAGACTGCCAGTTCCCCCTCCCCCTGAAGCTGGTAGGTACTCCAGCCCTCTCGGGACCAAAAGACAGAGATCGGCCATATTGGAAATGCCACAGCAAGGGGGGGCTGTCAGCCCCAGATCACATTCTGTACATGACCAGAAACAGGAAAGAGTGTGGGTCAAGGAGGGGACGGCCACAGATGACAGGAGGCTGCTTCCCTCCTGCCACCGTCCCCCTAGGGGGTCTCTGCACTGTCTCTGGAGTCACGCTGTGAGAAGCTCTAGCACCTGTTATGCCGTGTTCCTGTGTCTTTGGGTTGTTGTTCCCTTTCCACACACCTCATCCTGGGGAGAGGCATCGAGCGGAAGTCTGCGGCAGGCTGGGTGAGCGTGCTCTCGCCTTTGCCCACACTTTTGACGTCACTGCTCACAGCACCAGCCCCGCTATGGGCCAGGTCCGTGCCTGTTGACAGGGATTCTGGGCATCGTGGGAAGCCGTGCATGCTTAGCTACAGTTCCTGCCCTCAACGAGCTCACGGCTTTTTTCTCCTCCCTTGTATAGACCTGGACAGTCCCCTAGAATGCAGTGCGCTGCGGGGGTTCAGGAGTTGCGGCTGGTTGGAGTGCGCAGTCAGGGAGCCACGGCTGAGCTGGCTTCGCTCCCCTGCCCCACAGTATCCCGAGTCTTTGCACATCAGAATCGCAGATCGTCCGGAGCATTCACCAACCTGCAGAGGTGACTGACGTCCTTAGCGATGAGGCCGGGGTATCCACCCAGGGTGGACAATATCAGAAATCACAAATATATCGACAGGCTCGGGCCTGTTCACTCCGTGACAGCTAGAAGCCCTTGCTGCTCTACCTTATTTTGGGGACAGCACAGATGAGAATTAGGACCGGAAGGAGCAGGGTGGAGCAGCTGTCACACGTGCGGGGGGGCCAGCAGCAATTTGTCAGCCCCGGGGGGTCATACAAGTGGGGTCCGCAGGCCCTCGCTGGTTCTGCCGTCCAGAGACCACGGGAGACAGATGTTCCCTGTCTGTCAAGCCTGACTTATCCACAGCACAGTTTCTCCCAAGAGCTCACAGAGACGCAGCAGGGTAGATCCAACGCTGAACACCTGCCCCTCCCCCCCCAATCTCATTCAATAGCACCATGCACGTACACATCTTGAATGACCCGCCTAAGAGCGAACACACTTGTCAAAGGAGATGGACTCTGTCCCCTGCACATGGTCCAGCTGCTCAATAGCCTAGGCTAGGAGGGAAAAGGACGGTGACATCTGTCCCCAGGGAGGGACAGGTGACAAGGACCGAGCATCACCAAGGTCGGTCGGGGCAGATTCCAGGATGAGCCTCTGTCTGTGGGCCTACACAGCTGTCGTGTGAAGAGGGGCACAGGGGAGCTGGGAGCTGTGGAGACAGCAAATGGTCAAGGCAGGGGTCAAAGGTGAGGAGAGATGAACTGGGGGTGAGTTTCGCTAGTGGGGGAGACACAAAACTGCCCATCACTGCAACAGACACGAATTAGCAGGCACATGTTTCCAGGGTTTCCCTGGCCTTGCCAGGAGCCCCAGGCCTCTCTCAACCATGAAAACGTCCCTTGGAAGAATCACGCATGAAGCCAAACTGAGGGCGTTGGCCTCAAGCGATCGATCCTACCCACAGCTGGAGCTCGTTTTTTTTGGGGGGTGGGGTGGGGTGGGGAAGGGAAGACCTGACCAACAAGGAAGGCAGCATTTATGGGAGTTATTATTCCGTATAGGTCCTTCCCATGTGTCAAAGTCTTCTGGGTATCTAAGAGGAGACACAGTGGCATCATGGCCCACACTTTCTAAGAGGGTAAACTGAGTCAGAGAGAAGTTAGATACAGGGTGGCACAGTCCATCTTTTGCTGAAGACCGCACAGTGGGGGAGGGAGCTCCGGAGATGAATCTCTCCATGACAACAGCATCCACTCCGGAGAGCAACTGCATTTCCAAAGCTCCTGCTTACGTCCACTGCGAAGCTGTCCAGGCAAATGTGATCCTTTCCATTTCCAGATCGGGGAAAACCGAGGCTCAGAGAGGGTAAGAGCCTTGTCTGTGGTCACACAGCCAACAAGAAGTAGAGCTGGGATTCGAATCCACGCCCCAAGCCTCCACTTCTGGGGCTCGGTATCCTGTGCTCAGGTGCGGAAGGAGAGGAGGGCAAAGGCATTTGGGGACAGCTTTCCCGGGCACTGGCCAGTCCGTGGTCAAGGGCTGACTGTCGGGCACATGTCCCCGGAGGTTCATAAAGCACCGTAGGGATGAGAAGAACAGTGATGACAAATTCAAAGTCGGCTATGCCAGCCCGGTCTCAGCGGCCAGCTGGAGGGTTTCAGCTCCTGTCAATTACACCTCCGCCAGCTCCCTGGAGCCCCAGTGTTCCCGGGCCCTCTGCAAGCTCAGCTCATTCTCGACCGGATAGCCAGGCTTGACTCCAGCCCTCAGACCCAAAGAGAGACCCAAGGCCAGAAGCCTAACGAACCCACTCTCCCCTGGGGCCATTATACAGAAGTGTGGCTAACTCAGGAACGTCACCAACCAGGACATACATCTCCCAAGGGTCCAAAGGCCGAATGGCCCAGGACGCAGAAGTCCCTAAGTTCACATCGAGCCACGGACAGAGGCAGAATCTAGGGTCTGTGCAAGGCTCTCCCTGGGGGAGTGGCCCTACGCTTACTCAGCCACTGGGTAAGTGGCTCATTCCTGGGTGACAGGCTCAGAGAGGATCCTACCAACCCTGCTGGGCAGCAGAAAAGAAAGACCCCCCCCAACTCCTGCTACTAGCTGAGGGGCTGTGGGCACCTAGCAGGTGTCCACATCTATTAAGTGAAACACAATAGCGTGGGGTTCTGTCGCTCTTGGTGATGTCATGTAGGCCAACTAGATATGAGACCCAAGAACTAAACAGTCACTGTACAGTTTGTTTTAGAAATCATAATGGCCCGATTCTCCTAGCCACTACCTGGACTGGCCCTGCTGGGGACCAGCCTGTCTGCTGAGCTCTGCAGTGCCCCGTCCTGTGGCTTCAGCTGACCAGGCTGCGGCAAGCCGTCCCTTTAGTGAACCGACGTGGGGCGGCAAGAACCTCCTTTTAGCCCAAATGGAGATTTCAAAATTTCATAGTCTTAGATAAAGAGAGGAAGGAAGAAGGAAGAAGTAGCCACAGGGGTAGATGGATCGTGAGCGCGTAACCATGAGGGCTGGCCAGTTGGAGTAGGAGGGGCCCAGGAGGAGAACAGCAAGTGAATTCTTGGGATCGTTGACGAAATAGCATAAAGCATAGAGATCTGCCCAGCTCTAGTGCTTTAAGACTTATTGTAAATATAAAGGTTTGTGTCTTTTATTTAGGAACTAAATGACTGGGGTGGGATAGAAACCCCTAAATAAACAGCTGCCGCGAACGAAGCCATCTCCAAATGGAGGTCCTTCGATGCTTGTCATCGTCTGTGCCGCCCAGAAAGGACTAGCGGATGCAGGGAAGTCGACTGACCAGCTCTGGGGCTTTAAGGCTTATCATAAATGTAAAGGTTTTTGTGTCTCTTGTTTGGGAACCAAATGATCTGAGGTGGGGTAGAAACCCCCCAAATAATATTTGCCACAACCCTTCACCGCCACCTCTCCTGAGATACTTCCTCTGAGTCTGAGCCCCTGGATAAATTCCTCTCTTCTCAGGGCATGAGCGTCACTCCGAAGCTCATGGTGTGAACTGGTCACTTGTTATGGGGGTGAGGGACTTCTACGCTCTTCTATACCAGGCATCCCTAAAGCTAAGCCCACATGCAGAAGCTGAGAGCGGCCGTTTAAGGGCGCAGGGCCGTCTGGCCACACCAGGGGTCAAAGCCAACTCCCTCCCGCAGAAACCATGCAACCTTGCATCCTCTCTAAGCCTCTACCTCTGCCAAACAGATGAGGCCGACGTTCTCGGCTTGCTCTCCAGAGTCGACAGAGCAGTCTATTTCTAGACAAAGCCCCGTGTAATAAGAGACAGCTGCCATTTCCCCAGTCATCTGTGATCTACGTCCCTTGCTCTCCTCCCCAGCCCAGCCTGGCACAGGTGTTCAGTGTGTCCCATCCACAGCCTGCCCGCATGACAGGTGGTCATCACTGTTATCATTAGTGTTATTACGGCTGCATCCAAAACACCTGCCCGCCCTCCTCCCCTCCCTCCTCCCCGAGTCGCCACGGGCAGCGCACAGCCTGCGTATCTACCAGGTGTGTGGGCCTAGAGCCTGTTAGGGGTAGCTGCACCCATGAAGCCCCTGTGAGGCCAAGGATCTCGTCCGATGGCTCTGTGGAGGGTCTGTGCTGTTCTTGGGAAAAGGAAAGCCATGAGGAGGGGTGGACATTCCCTCCGGTTCTACCACGAGCTCATACCTCCCAGAAGGAAGAGGGATATCCTCCAAGGAGCCAAGAGACAATAGGACCTGGGGACTCCTAGGTTTCAAGATCTGGTCCCTTGCACAGATAGGACATAACCTTCCTTCCTTCCTTCCTTCCTTCCTTCCTTCCTTCCTTATCTATTTAAATTTATTTACATTTCAAGTGTTATCCCCTTACCCAGTTTCCCCCTCTCCCAGAATCCTCCTATCCCCTCCCCCCTCTCCCTGCTTCTATGAGCCTGTTCCTCTACCCACCCACTCCCACCTCCCTGCCCCCCATTCCCCTACTCTGGGGCATCTATCAAGCCTTCATAGGACCAAGGACCTCTCCTCCCACTGATGCCTGACAAGGCCTTCCTCCTCTACATATGCAGCTGGAGCCATGTGTACTCCTTGGTTGGTGGCTTAAGTCCCTGGGAGCTCTGGGGGTGTGGGCGGTCTGGCTGGTTGATATTGTTCTTCCTATGGGGTTGCAAACCCCTTCAGCTCCTTCCTTTCTTACTGATGACCACAAGAGCTGGAGGGTGACCCCCAACTGCCTCTTCTTAGGGACCCAGCCCCCAGGGCAGAGCAGCAATGACTCAGAGCCCTCTCTGCAAAATGCAAGTCCTAAGAAGCAGATTCTTCGGCCCAGGACCTTGCCACTCCCCTGGGCCTATTTCTCTTTGCATTGGCAAGGCAGGCTATGACTGGGACTCCCAGTGACTCCCATGGACCTGGGGCAGGCTCAGTCCTCTCAGGCCTTTTTCTCCATTGTTGAAATGTGACTGTTTGTCCAAAACAATGGCTTCCAAACTGCCCTAGAGGATGCTTTAGAAAGGATGGGCCCAGCCGGGCAGTGGTGGCACGCGACTTTAATCCCAGCACTTGGGAGGCAGAGGCAGGCGGATTTCTGAGTTTGAGGCCAGCCTGGTCTACAGAGTGAGTTCCAGGACAGCCAGGACTACACCGAGAAACCCTGTCTCGAAAAACAAAAAGAAAAGAAGAGAAGAGAAGAGAAAAGAAGAGAGAAAAGAGAAAAGAGAAAAGAGAAGAAAAGAGAAGAGAAGAGAAGAGAAGAGAAGAAAAGAAAAGAAAAGAAAAGAAAAGAAAAGAAAAGAAAAGAAAAGAAAAGAAAAGAAAAGAAAAGGCGGGCCCTGTCACTCTGTGGTCCATGGATAGCTACAAGCACAGCCCAATATGAAATCGCAAACATACTAAAAAAAAAAACATTTTAAGATCTATTTTTGTGACAGTGGGGCACATCTGCGGTAAGTTCGCCGTGGCCTCTGGGCCTGGGGTAAGGATAGCCACAAATGGTCAGGCTGGTAGCACCCACCCTTGGCCTTCCTCAAAGACCCTTGCTCTCCCTTATCATTAACACGTGTAGACTAGATATTTGCTCTCCGTTCCCGGCTATTCCCCCTGGCTTGCCTGGCTCACCCCCTTAAGACAGGGATGTGTGTCTGTCTGTTGCAAACCCCAGAGCTTGAAACAGCACCCAACAAATAGACTACCCAAGGAAAAGTCTGTTGAATGAATATACTCTGTGTGTGTGTGTGTGTGTGTGTGTGTGTGTGTGTGTATGTGTGTGTATGTGTGTGTGTGTACACAGATATCCAAGGCTCCGGGGTAAGATTCAATTTGCCCAGATATTAACCAAAGCTAAAGCGCAAATTTAAGATAAATCATCTCGCCTGCAGGAAAGAGAGGGAATGTTCTTTTCCTGGGCAAGCTGGTGGGATGTAAACACTCTTTATCGTTAACAGCATCGTGGCGATGTTATGTTCCTGGTTTCCATAATTGTATCCTATTTGTGCAAGATGTCGAGTACAAGAGAAACGAGATCCCATCACGGGGCTCTCTGAACTTCCCCCACCAGCTTTCTTAATGCTTAATATAATGACAAAATAAAAAGCTAAGGAAAAAAAGCAGCCAGGCACAGGGGTACACGCCTTTAATCCCACCAGTGGGGAGACAGAGGCAGGCAGAACTCCGTGAGTTCGAGGCCAGACTGGCATACACGGTGAGTTCCAGGCCAACAATCAATCAGTCAATCAATCGATCAATTAAGAGCTATTGACCTAAGCTGGTGTTCCCATCCCTGGGATAATGGTCTCTTGATAATAATGGCATAATCTCTGGCTGTCCTCAGACCACACACAAGTATGATCTAAAGCGGTCCTCTGAAGCCGGACATGGTGGCTGAAATCTGTAAGCCCAGCATTCTGGAAATCAAAGCAGCTGTGAGTTCAAGACCGGCCTGAGTTTCTTATGTCAATGCAAACCCCCAAATAAGTCAATAAAGAATAAAACAAAAGTAAAATAAAATGTTCCTGTCTCTATGTGGTGCTGTCCCTAGTCCCTGCTGCTCTTTTAGCTCTGTGCCCTCCCCCACCAGCCCCCCACCCCTAGACATGTCATGCATGGGCTTGGCCAATTACATGGGCCAGCCTGGGCCATACGTGGCAAGATAATTCACTATGAAGGTTGTGCCTGGACAGATTGTCCATCATCTGCCCAGCCCAAGTCCTGTGGTTGCTGCCCATCTGTGAGACTTGGTGCCTTCCTGCGGCATAGACAGTCATGGCAGCCTCCTGGACGATGCCCACAAAGCTCCTCATAGACAACAGCATCCAGGCCTCAGCTTTTCCATCTGTAAAGTGGGACTGAGTTGACTGAAGCAATGACCACAGAACTGTCCTTCAAGAGGCTCCTGCATTCATCACGGGCCCTCTGAGGATCCTTCAGGTGGGATGGGGGTAAACTTGAGGAATTCAGGCTCTTATCAGCACCCCCCCACACACACACACATAGGTGACCTTTAACCCCGTGTCAGCAAGAACGCTAACCTCCCTCCACCCTGCCCACCCTAATCTCTTGACTGTTGTGACCTACAGAGTCACTGCCTCTGTGCCAATGGTCAGCAGGCAAGCTGGCGTCAAATGCCCCTCAAACGGTCAGGACCCCACACACACACGGGCAGCTCCTCGCATCCATGCCTTCTATGCCTGCAGCTTGCTCAGTGGCCCTCACTTGAGAGAATCCAGAGCCCTCACTAAAGCCTGTGTCAGTCCTCAGAAACTGCCTGGGGCTGAGAAAAGAAATAATGGTCTCCCTGAGAGGAGGAGGGAGAGCCCCTTTCCACTACCCGACTGAGCCTGGTCCCGGAGGCCCATTCCGGTCTCGGAATATCCTGTCACGGCTCACGCCACTGTCCCACGGCCTGTCCCTCCACGCCCTCCTGCTGTCCCATCATCCCCCTCCCCTCTCCCTCCTCTCCCTGGGAGATGTCAAGAGCGGCGAGCCGGCCTGAGCTCCTCCGTGTGGAAGACCGATGCAGCAGGGTCTGCCCACCTGAAAATTGCTTTCCCCGGGTCCAGACAAAACAGCTGGGCATTGATGGAGTTTGCAGAAAAATTAATCAGTGCCAACTGGCAGCGGTGCCAGGCGCCGCCTGGGCCCCGCTCCGTCCTAAATGCCTCCCGAGCTCCCACCTTAATGGCTCCTGACAAGACTAATTTCCTCGTGCAGGTGATTAGCCTGGGCATTATCACCTTCGCGGTGACTCGAGACACTCGGGGTGTGCTGAGGGTCTGCCTGGGGGAGTCAGAGCCCTGTGAATCCACCCGGGTGACTGACGAATGGAGGGGATGAGGAGCCAAAGCAAGGGGCCTGACCAGATGCCCAGTGGCTGGTCATTCACTCGCTCATCCATTCTCCCACTCACGGGCTTCCCCCAGCCCAAGCCCCCGAGCTGGACCCCACCACCTGGCCCCGCCCCCGAGCTGGGCCCCACCCCCTGGCCCCGCCCCCGAGTTGGGCCCCACCCCCTGGCCCCGCCCCCGAGTTGGGACCCAACTCCCCCCCCCCCCCCCCCCCCGCACTGGGGGAAAGGCTCATGATATGTGACTGCAAAGCAGAGATAACAGCGCATCTGTCGTCAAGGGGGCTCATGGTGGATGGGGGGGGGAAGAGGGAGAGGGGGGAGAGGCACGCATCTAAAGTGCTTAACAAGAGCCTGCGGGAGGCCAGAAGTCAGTAAGGCACGGCTAATGTCACCGCTCCACACTCTCACACCACACCAAAAACACAAACATGCACATTAATCACCATGCCGGTATTAATAAACTTAATATGTAAAAAAAAAAATTAATAGCCCCTGTAGGGAGTTATGTGCAAAGAGCTGGGACACAAGTCTCGAGGTGCTGAGCAGAGCTAACGACAAGGTCTACAAGAGTGACAGAGGTCAGGCTGGCTGGGGCGCTCTGGGAGTGGAGACGTGGACTTCAAGCCGGAACTTGCCAGGCAGGGAAAGGAGCCCGCACCTGAGCCAAGGGGCCCGTCAAAGCTCAGAAAAGAGGGCAGATTATGACGTTCTGGGTTCTGAGCGGGTGGGAATGGCCGAGGAGCAGGTGTCTGTGGGGAGGGGGGAGTGGGCTGTTTCACTCCTTCCTTGGGAAGCTTCGGGCTGAGGGCATTTATGGAATAGAGACATCACCGACTCCAGGACCTGATGTCCGAAGCCAATACATACGCCTGCACACCCTCTGGACCCTACCAGGAGCTGGATCGGTTGGATATTTCCAAGCCTGGCTGGGTCCCTCCCTGGGCTAGCTATGTTCTATGATGTCCCAGAGGGTTTTTTTTTTTTTTAAGCCAATATGCTACACACAGCTCTAGCTGGCATCTGGAATGATAAAATCACCATCCTTGCATGTCGTGGGTCGGGCCATTCAAACGCGCAGGCACGTTTAGCGTCTGCGCCATCTGGGGAAAATTCTCCTGAGCCCACTCTCTGAACCACCTCCTCCTCCACTACCACCACCGCCACCGCCGCCCTCCTGACACTCGCTGTCAGGGGAGTGATGGCCTGAGACTCTGTGAGGGAGCCGGTCCTCAGCCTTGGAAGATTCTCCCACTGGCTGGAAGACACCAGGCATTCCCAGCATCTGTGAAACACGGGACTGGGGACCGAGGACATGGAGTTAGCCCTGCCCACCTGGAAACACCCATAATCCAAGAAATGAACAACAGGGCTTGTCATGGAGGGGAGCATCCTACGAGGAGAGGAGCATCCCACGAGGAGGGGAGCAGCATCCCATGAGGAGGAGAGCAGCATCCCACGAGGAAGGGAGCATCCCACGAGGAAGGGAGCATCCCATGAGGAAGGGAGCATCCCACGAGGAGAGGAGCATCCCACAAGGAGGGGAGCAGCATCCCACGAGGAGGAGAGCAGCATCCCACGAGGAGGAGAGCAGCATCCCACGAGGAGGAGGGGAGCATCCCACGAGGAAGGGAGCATCCCACGAGGAAGGGAGCATCCCACGAGGAAGGGAGCATCCCATGAGGAAGGGAGCATCCCATGAGGAAGGGAGCATCCCACGAGGAGGGGAGCATCCCACGAGGAGGGGGGCATCCTATGAGGAAGGGAGCATCCCATGAGGAGGGGAGCATCCCATGAGGAGAAAGGATCACAAGGACAAAGCATTAGCCACCAATTCAGCCACATAGACGGTATTAGTGCTCTTAATTTATTTTGTTCTCTGAGCAAGGGTCCTGGTATATAGCCCAAGCTGGCCTTAAGTTCATAATCCTCCTGCCTTAGCTTCCCAAGTATGGGGGTGACGAGCCTGTGCTACCAGGCTCAGCTCATGGTTAACCCTCGCTCCGTCCATACTGGTAGACTTTTAAGGCAAGCCGGATTCAGCAGCCATCTCATGCCACGGGTACCCGATGTCTGTCCGTGGCCCACAGTCAGTCCAGGCGTGTGTGACGTTCACCCAGCCTGGCCAGGAATGGAGCTATAGATCTGTCCTTGCCCACAGTCCCTCTGCCCAGGCCCTGCCACCTGAA
The DNA here is from genome assembly GCA_964023405.1 of Apodemus agrarius. Lineage (NCBI taxonomy): Eukaryota > Metazoa > Chordata > Mammalia > Rodentia > Muridae > Apodemus > Apodemus agrarius. The sequence goes on along the minus strand of OZ030025.1, from coordinate 28,004,153 downwards.
ACTGATCGTCACACCTGCAGTAGGACACACACACACACACACACACACACACACACAGAGAGAGAGAGAGAGAGAGAGAGAGAGAGAGAGGACTTGCCTTGGAAAATGGGGCTGTGCAGCCGGGCCAGAGGATGGTCGATCTACTTAATGACGTCATTTGACTCCTGTCTTCCCGGGCTAGGAGATGGTTTTCGAAAAGACAATCAAGGAACGGGAAGCCGGAACGGCAGAGACAGGAATAACATCTGTTCTCCACACTCTGCCCTCCCACCCCAGCCCCCTAGAACACACCACTGAAAAGTGAGGCCAAAGGGTAAAATGCCCCGCAGGAGGAGATCTGTCTCTAACCCTGGAGCTCGCCTTCCCAGACACTCCAGGAGCAAAGAGCTCTTTGCCAAACCCTACCTCGGATACCCTAAAGCTTTGTTTTCAATGAGTTGAGACATAAAAACACTCAGGGCACTGCCTTGAGAGACAGTAAGCATGGCTGTTACAAGAACAAATTCTAAGCCGGGCGTGGTGGCGCACGCCTGTAATTCCAGCACTTGGGAGGCAGAGGCAGGCGGATTTCTGAGTTCGAGACCAGCCTGGTCTACAGAGTGAGTGCCAGGACAGCCAGGACTACACGGAGAAACCCTGTCTCAAAAAACCAAAAAAAAAAAAAAAAAAAAAAAAAAAACCAGAACAAATTCTACCTATGCCCTGTATACCCCATTATCTTTGTTTCTTGAAGGCTCCAACGGTTAAAATTAGACAAGTGGTCAAAGGTTCTAGGGAGGCAGGTTTCATATCAATCTTAGGAAGGAGATTTTGGAGCCGGACATGGTGGCGCACGCCTGTAATCCAAGCATTTGGGAGGCAGAGGCAGGCGGATTTCTGAGTTCGAGGCCAGCCTGGTCTACAGAGTGAGTTCCAGGACAGCCAGGACTACACAGAAAGACCCTGTCTGGAAAAAAAAAAAGGAAGGAGATTTTGTTCCTAAATCCTCCCATGGAGCAATGTTGTGACACCACAAGCCCCATGGCCAGGGGTCCAAGCCAAAGCCACGTAGCATAGCCCAGGAAATGCCATCCCAGCTGTCCCAAGCTCTGGCAGTGGGTGAGTTGACTGGCTTCGGCTCTGGCATTGTCCTGCACACCAGAGCCAGCCTCTTCTGGCGTTCAGCAGTGTGTTGTAAGCCACTGGCCAGTAGGCAGCCCCAGTCACCATCATTGGGCTACATGGAGTTTTACCTCCAGGGGTGATATTCCAAGGATGGAAACTTTGGGGTTGTGGTGTTTCAAGTAAATTCCCCATCACCAATATTCAGACGGGCGTACGTATTGAGAAAGGAGGCAGGTAGAAGTGGGCAGCCCTCAAAGCCATGCCCCCTGGGATGCTTCCCCTTCCACCAAGAAGGCAGGGGCCAGGCCCCTGCACACATGCCTGCCACATCCACAGAAGGCCGCATGTACCCTGTGAACAGCCCAGGGCCATAGGAGTACCAAAACTCCATGAGAGACTCCAGACCAGCATCATCAGAGAACCTAGAAACAAGCACAGCCAGGTTGCCCGGACAGAAGCCTATTAGGCACACTTTGGCAATATCATCTTGCTGACAAGATAATAGAGAACCAGAGGATTGTGGCTCTGTGTCCAAGGTCACACAGTAAGGGACAAAAGCTTGGCTTCTGACTTCTAGGTTTAGAACCCCGCTATCCAGATCCTTATGCAAAAAAGAAAGGGGGAAAGCCAGAAAGTTGCTGGGCCCCTTCCCAAGAGAAAGAGGCAGGGGTGTCCCCTCAGCTCCCCCGATGGAGCCAAGATCAATGCCACAGCACTAGACAGCCATCTCTGCTGTGGCCGCCAAGTGGACCCTTGGAGGTGCTTCGGTGCTTGGGAATGGCTCCCGGGAGCTGATCGGACGCTGGCCTTTGCAGAAAACAAGCCAGGACTGCAGCCAAAGGTAACAGGATCTGGGCCCACTGGATGGCTCCTGCTGGGCCTCCAGCCTCAGAGTCCTCACAACCAGAGCGGGCCGCATTGTGCCCACTCTTACATTCCTTGCACAGCGGGCTTCTGGGCATGCCAAATGAACATGGACCTGGAGAGTGACAGGCAGGACACAGTGAGCCCTGCTCCCTTTAGGAGGCCCATTGTCCCTTCCAGCCAGCACCGGTCAGTAGCTGGTCACACCACCGCCTCTGCTGTCAGCTGCATCAAGGCATACCCTTTACCACAGGAGGGTGCTCTGTATGGGGCGATATGAGCAGGTTCAAAAGCCAGCTGCGGAAGTGGTGGGACAGCTTCTCCCACTTCTGTCCCGCTCCCTCTCATCATCCTGGGGGACACACCAGACGTTCGCTCGGCCACTGCCCACCCAGGGCCCCGATTTCTTCATCCATCTGCCTGACACCCCTCTGTGGCCACAGCATTCAGGGATGGCGCGGAGGCGAGCGTCCAGGTATCTCTGACACAAAGAGGGAGGACAGGAATGGAAGGGAGTGGAAGCCCTAAGGGTGATTCACAGGGTGGGCCACTCATATATTGGCTGCCGGGCGCGTGTCCAATATGCAACGAGGGTCCCCATACGGCCACGTGCAACCAAGCAGGGTTGTGGATGTAACTCAACAGAAAATCGTAAAACCTCCTTAAAGCATTTTGCTTTGGTTTGCTTATCTGTCTGACCCAATCGCGTGGTTCTGGAGGCATGAACTTTGTGACGATGAAGTCACTTTGGCAATGTCAAAAGCTTGAATGTGCCGAGACCGTCCACAGGTTCTAGGGTCTACTCTGTCTTGCTCATACCAGTCTATGCTGGATAGTTTTATCTCAACTTGGCACAAGCTAGATTCATCTGAAAGAAGGGAACCTTAGTTGAGAAAATACCTCCACAAGATCCAGCTGTAAGGCTCTTTCTTAATTAGTGATTGATGGGGGAGGGCCCAGCCCATTGTGGGTGGAGCCATCCCTGAGCTGGTGATCCTGGGTTCTATAAGAAAGCAGGCTGAGCAAGCCATGGGGAGCAAGCCAGTGAGCAGTACCCCTCCATGGCCTCTGCATCAGCTCCTGCCTCCAGGTTCATGCCTTGTTTGAATTCCTGTCCTGACTTCGTTGAATGATAACTTATGATGTGGACATGTAAGCCAAATAAACCCTTTCCTCCCCAGGCTGCTGTGTTCATGGTGTTTTACCAATAGTCACCCTAAGACACAGCCCCAATTCAGAACTGCAAGGGGACATGCCACATGGATAAACCCTCAAAATAATTCAATGTGTGACGGATCCGAAGACTACAGCCTTCCCCACCTATCCCCCAAGGACAGCAAACAATTCAGCAGGACCCTCAAGGGACTCATAGATAATGTGTGTATGTGCACACGCACATGAAAGGGGCTAAGGCTTTGTCCATCGTTGGCATGGTCACTCATGGGTACCCACAGTCCTGGCTCATTCACTGGATTGTGGTTCCCGGAGATGAGCTGGGACCTGGGAGCTGTAAGCAGGGACCTCCAGTTACGGTGATTAGAGCTGTGTCAGGAAGCCAGCCACAGCAGCCCTGTGATGGGGTAACCTGATCAGAGAGGCACTGCATACTCAAAGTTAGCTATGTCTAATGACAAAACCCAACGAGCTCATTACAAAAAGTTATGACGTCATGGAGAAAGAACAAAGACACCGGCCGCCATCTTTAAATTTCCACAAAGACTTGGAGCAGAAGAGAAATGGGGCAATCTACAGGATAAAACTAGTCCCAGCTGGAAACTAGCACTGGGAGCAGTGCTGTTTAGACCATCCCTCAGTTCGAGTGGGTCATTATGAGGGGGAGTGGGGGGTCCTGTCCCTACAGGCATCCGAACAAAAGGCAGATGAACACCACAGGGAGATTCCAGCACGGGCTGAAGGTGGTCTCAACCTCCAAAGTCCTTTCCTCTTACAAAAGGTACATCACCCCATGCCACCCAAACTCCCACGGGTCCGGGGACCAACTCACCCACAGGCGTGTCTTCACTGATGAGCAGGTACGTGTCAAAGAAGTGATTGGTGAAGAAAGGTAGTCGGTTCACCTGGCCTGCAAGACAGAGGACAAGGTGTCAGCCTGGGGGGTCGCATGGCATTGGACTTGTACCACGCCAACTTCCCAAGACAGTCAGGTTGGCCACGGGTCGCTGCTGGCCCTGTGGAGACAGGCTGTGAGTGTGAAATGCACTCGGGACTTGTAACACTTTAAATCTTCCCACAAACTCCGTAGGTACCATCTTCACTAATCTTTAATATCAGTGCCACATGGAAATACTACTTGGGATACCTTAAATTAAGAGATACTATTATTATATATTAGATATTATTATATATTATACATTATGTATTATTATGTATTATGTATCATGTATCATGTATCATGTATCATATATCATATATCATATATCATATATCATATATTATATATTATATATTATATATTATATATTATATATTATAATATGACTCCTACAAATCTCAAAGTCACACCTGTGGGCTGCAGTGACTTTCCCATGGGGCACTGCGGTTTGAGGCATAACTCACATGGACTCTTGGTTTATTTCAAGGGATTGGTGGCTCATGTTAACCCTGGCACCCATAGCAGGGCCTGGTGCTTAGAGAGCCCCCAAAGTACATTTGTCATGGGAATAATAATGACAATTGTCACAGCTAATGACGCTGGATCTGCTTCTCCATGCGAGACACTCAGATCACCTCAATCCAGGAACAGAAAACAGGTAGGTTTGAAATGAGGCTTACAGGAGTAGCTCAGGGTATACCAGAGCCCAGACACTGAAAATTTCCCTGTTAATCATGGTACACACCAGCAGCGCCTCATGAGGGTGGGGGCGGGAAGAACCGGGTGATGTGTACAGGGATGGGGGACTTGACCACAAAGCCCCTAGCCAGCCTCCCCCAAGGCTGGCTTCTCCAGGTCTCCATTTCCTCCTTCGGTAAGCTGAGGGGATGCTCTCTGCTTGGTCACTGAAAACTGGGGGGCCAGCTCAGTTTCTGTGGTGTGTTTCCTGCTACAGGGGCTCTTACAGGGAGTTTCAGGGGCCCTGGGAGGAGCAGGGACAGCTCCCCACTCTCTTTTCTTCTGATCTGGCCCCCTCAAACTCATGCCAGGCTCGCAAAGGGTGAGAGGCTGGAGTCGGGGCGGGAGCTGGGAACCTACAGGAGCACGGGATCTCTCTTCCTTTTGCTTAGGCAGGGTCTTAATCACCGTTTTACTGCTGTGAACAGACAACATGACCACAGCAGCTCTTAGAAAGGACAATATTTAATTGGGGCTGGCTTACAGGTTCAGAGGTTCAGCCCATTATCAGCAAGGTGGGAGCCTCTGGGCAGGCATGGTGCAGGCAGAGCTGAGAGTTCTACCTCTTCATCTGAAGGCTGCTAGTGGAAGACTGGCTTCCAGTCAACTAGGATGAAGGTATTAAAGCCCACGCCCAAAGGGACACACCTACTCCAACAAGGCCACACCTCCTAATAGTGCCACTCCCTGGGCCAAGCTTATATAAACCATCACATTCCACACTCTGGCCTCTATAGGCTTGTTCAAACACGTGAGTTTATGGAGGCCATACCTAGCCATAGCATAATAAAAATGTACATTTAATCCAGCTTCCAAAGTCCCCATAGTCTACAGCAGTCTCAACAATGTTAAAAGTCCAAAGTTCAAGGTCTCTTCTGAAATTCATCCAATCCCTTAACTGTAATCCCCAAAGCAAGACAGGAAATCAGCTGCGCAGTCTCCAAACTCTGCATCTCCCTCATGTCTGACGTCAAAGTGTTCCTCAGATCTCCAACTCCTTTTTCACCTTTGTTGACTGCAACAAGCTTCTTTCTCTTACGGTTTTACTGCTGTGAACAGACACCATGATCACAGCTGGTTCCACTCCCTCTGATCAGGGAGTCCCTGGGAGGTATCCCACAAGCCCAGGCATCTTGGACATCTTGGGATCTTCAAGTTAACATCAACTTCACAGCCTCTTGTTTCAGTGTCTAGATTTACAAATAATCTTCTGGGCTCCTCAAAGGGCTGGCATCACTTCTCCAGCTCTGCCCTCTGTAGCACTCTAGGGTCTGGTTAACTCCACTCCACTATTGCTGCTGTTCTTGGTGATCGTCCCATGCTACTAGCATTTCCAATATTCTAGGATCTTCTGCTGCAACTAGGCTTCACCAATAGCCTCTCACAGGCTCTCTTCATGGGGCCAAGGCTCCACTCCTTTGCATGACCCCTTCAGTCCTGGGCCATCAACTCCAACTAAGGCTGCACCTTCACCAATGGCCTTCCATGCCTCTCTCACAGTGCTGAGCCTCAGCTGCTCTTCATGACCCCCTTCATGCCTTCAAAACCAGCACCTCCAGGGTGACTCTTACACATTACCAAGTCCAGCTGCAGCATGAGGTACAACCTTGGCTATCCTCTGGAACACAGTTTCTTTGTGCTCTCAGAAACCACCTTCCCAGAAGATTTCACTTCAGTGATGCTGGTCTCTTCTTAATCACTGTTAATTTCTTAGCTCCAGCTAACCAGCATCAATTGTCCCAGTAATCTCCTTCTCCTCTTAATTATAAAGCCAGAGACGCATGGCCAAAGCTGCCAAAGTTCTGCTGCTTGCTGGAGCTGGAACATGCCCCCGTGTTCGATTACATCATCAACAGTTTTCTGTTTTCTAACTCCTTCACATGGCCTACCTTGGCTGTCCTGAACTTGCTCTGCAGATTGACCTGAACTCAGAGAGCTCCATTGCTATGGCTCCTGATTGCTGGGATTGAAGACACATAACACCAAGCCTGGATTTAAGCTTTCCTCTACTTGGAACTTGCTCTGTTCAAGGCTGGCCTTGAACTCAGAGAGATCTGCTTGTCTCTGTCTCCTGGGATTAAAGCAGTATGCAACCAAGCCTGGACCTAAACTTAGCTGGATGGGATCTTGCTTCAAGGTCACTTAAAAATTCTCTTAATTCAATGTAATACCCTTGAACATAGGATTCAGCTCCATTTCACTTCCTGGTGCCCCTTTAGTACTCAAACCATATATTTTATATTTTTTCTTTTCTAAGTTTGCTACGCTTGTTCAAAATGCTCTTCATGAGACTTAACTAGAGAACAAAGTCTCTGCTGGGCCTTTTTGAGACTTCCTTTGTCAATGCAATTAATATAAATCTATGTTAGGCTCAGGTTAACTCTTAAAGACAAGGGCAAAGCCAGTCATATTCTTCAACAAAATACCACAACAGTCTCAAGACCACATACTGAAAGTCTTCTCCACTGAAACCTCTTGAGCCAGGTCTGCACAATTTAAATCACTCTCAGCAACAAGGTCTTCCATATTCCTACTAGGATGGTCCATTAAGCCCCAGTTAAAGCATTCCACTGCTTTCCAAATCCAAAGTCCCCAAATCCACATTCTTCCAAACCAAAGCATGGTCAGGCCTATCATAGCAATACCCCAGTCCCTGGTACCAACTTCTGTCTTAGTCAGGGTTTACTGCTATGAAGAGATACCATGACCAGGGCAAGTCTTATAAGGACAACATTTAATTGGGGCTGGCTTACAGGTTCAGAGGTTCAGTCCATTACCATCAAGGTGGGAACATGGCAGCATCCAGGCAGGCATGGTGCAGGCAAAGCTGAGAGTTCTACCTCTTCATCTGAAGGCTGCTAGTGGAAGACTAGCTTCCTGTCAGATAGGATGAGGGTTTTAAAGCCCACGCCCACCATGACACGCCTACTCCAACAAGGCCACGCCTCCTGCTAATGCCACTCCCAGGGCCAGGCTACCACAGGCAGCCAGACTGCGCTTGTTTCTGGTCCTCCAACACTCTGGCCTCTCCCTTCCTTGCCAGGACTGCTGACTCTTCCGCTTCCCATGCTAGGTCCCATACCCCACCTCACTTCCGTGTCTCCACTTTCCCCACCCTGATCCACCTCACATGTGCACACGCACCGCACGCATGCGTCCACGCTCACAGCTCGCTCGCAGCTGCGGTCTCAGGCCGAGTTGGAGAAACGGCACCTCGCCTCTCCGCAACCTCTCCGTACACACTGTCTAGGCAAAAGACCTCCCTGTCCCTCTGTTTACTTCTGTGCAAAATAGCAATAACAACGGGGCTTTGTGGAGGGCCCTGGGTACCCCCAGGGGGGCAGTAGTGAGCTAGGATTATAGATGAAAAAAATTAGTGATAAAAGGAAGAAAAAAATTGCCTGCAGCAGCTTGGTTTATTTCTAAATTTTCTTTCCTAGGACGAAGTGGTACCCAGGGATGGAAAGGGGACTCAGGCAGCCTAGCAGAGACACAGGACCTGAGTCACCTGCCACATGCCACCAAGCAGACAGGAACCATGCCCTCACAACCCGTCTCAAGGGCTGTTGCCCTGGGATCCTGGGGACTAGGAGGGATTAGCAGAACAGGCAGAGGGCAGGGTCAGGTGAGTTCTCTTAAAAGCCATTTTTCACGGCTGTGTGTTCGGCCGGAGCTTGGAGACCTCCACTATCGCACAACACAGAGCGCCTGCAGAAAAGATGGCGTGCTGGCTGATCTTACCCCAACTCGACACAGACTAGTTATCTGCAAGGAGGGAACCTCAGTTGAGAAAATGCCTCCGTAAGAATCAAGGGTAAGGCATTTTCTTAATGACTGATGGGGGATGGCCCAGCCCATTGTGGGCGGTTCCATCGGGGGGGTGGGGGGGGTAGGTGTGGTCCTGGATTCTATAGGAATGAAGACTGAGCAAGCCATGGGAGCAAGCCAGTAAGCAGCACTCCTCCATGGCCTCTGCCTCAGCTCCTGCCTCCAGGTTCCGGTCCTGCCTGCCTGAGTTCCTGTCCCGGGTTCCTTCAGTGATGAACAGTGCTGTGGATGTGTAAGCCAAATAAACCCTTTCCTCCCCGGGTTGCTTTGCTCGTGGTGTTTTTTCACAGCAGCAGTAGCCCTAACTAAGACAGAGCGGGGACAGTGGGTGAGTTGTAGAATAAAAGCTGATCCTGGCTTTACGGTCCAAAGTCATGTTCTCAGTCCCAACGGGGGATGGGTGGGAAGGGGGTGACTCTATTTGCTTATCTTGGTCCTCAGCACTTTTAGCACCTCTGCCCCCTCCCCCCACCCACGTCTGCCAGCTGATGTCCTGGCCCCTCAGAAGTGGGCGGGGAGTCTAGGTGTAAGGTCCGATCTTCTAAACCCTGTAACAGGGGGGTGCGGAGAAGGCAGAGCGCGAGGCCATGAGAGCAGGTCTCTGAGCGGCGGGCCCAACATACGCTCCGCGGGAGTCACAGAGCACGCAGGGTGCTGAGCCGAAAGGCAACTGTCCCCGTGGCTAGGTGGGGACTAGCTCTCTCTCGGCTCACGTGGCTGCAAAGACAGGCATGACTTGGCTCAGAACCGTGGACTGGGTCGAGGCCGCATCAGAAGCAGAGCTGGATTTGAACTTGTCAGTCTGGATCCAAGATGGCTGCCTTCTGAGGCTTCTGAGTGGTGTGTGTCGGGGGTGGGGGGGTGGGGGAGCTCTTTCAACAGAGTCCTGTAGCCAGAGAATACCAGAGTCTTCTAGCTCTACCCCGGGATAAAGAGGGAGCACGGAGAGCACAGGGAGCACGGAGAGATGGTCCAGGCATCACTTTGAAATCTCCAATGGGGATGGGGGGGGAGGGGGAAGGCCTGCTTAGCTGTAAAGGGTCACTGCTGTGGGAACTGCCATTGGGCTCCAGGAACTTGACACATTAGTGTCTGCAGGGGAGCCAGGTCTCCTCTATGCCCCAGGTTCCTCACACACAGCACCCAGGGCACCCCGCCACAAGGGGGTCAGAGAAGACTTGTCTCTGTCCAGTCACAGAGCAAAGGAGTCCATGAAGTCTGTGGGGAATGGGTTGGGGGAGGGGACAGGAGGCTATGGCACAGAAATGACAGACAAAGAGGATGTAATAACTGTTGAGGGCCTATCTCACCTCTGCCTCCCTGGGATGGGGTACCGACAGCTCATTCTGGGGAGTAGGGTCCCCAACAGGGGAGGACCATGTGACCTAGTCTGGAAACCAGAGAAGGGTTAACATACCATGTTCCCATTCAGGCAACAGAAATGGAAAGTCACACATCCTACAGCCCCCACAGTCAGGGACCAGCCATCTACTACGCTAAAGAAGGCCCACTCTGGCTACTTAGCAAGCAAAGATGTGGCCAGCAAGGGTAGCCAACCCACGGGCAGGTGACCTATGCTTTGACGTGGAATTTGCTGGATGGCCTCGGGAGACTTGCTATGCGTCTCCGTTTTCAGCCCCATTCTGTGCCAACCCAAGAAAGAAAAGGTAAACGCTGCTCACAGAAGGGCGAGCATTCACCTGCTGCTGCATGGACCAGTCAGACTTGGTATTCTCATTGATTCACGGGATCGAGCTGTGTTGCTCCTGAACTGCAGACAAAAGAAACGCAGTCCAGGGAGGTTCACAGGCCTTCCCCAGGGAGCCCACAGGCTGAGAGAATGCCTGAAGAGTCTCGGAGTGCTCCAGGGAGGCAGCCATCCCCCTGAGCAAGCCGAGCCGAACCCGCTGAACAGTCAGTTAGACACGCGTGGCTTTTCATGGACAGACAGCTGGTGCTACAAAGCAGGAAACGTGTCTAAGCTCGCGGAGGCCTACGAGAGACAGAGACGGGGTCCTCACTCCTGCCACCTAACAAGAGGCCTTCTGCATGGAGCGGATCGGGGTGGTCATGTGCTATTAAAAATAAAAAAACAAAAACAACAAAAAACCCAAAGCCCTCGGGCTGGATGACTCTGGGCCCCTGCCTCTCCTCTGTGAAGGATTCTGAGACTGGATCTGCTCAATCTCTGAGGCTGTGAGCCTGGCTGTAGTTCCATGCTGCTTGAAGAGGGGTGAGCTCCCTATTGCTGGGGGCATTCCAGGGATGGGGGGGGGGTGGGGGCCGGGGAGGGGTGGGGTGGGGGAGGGGTGGGGTGGGGGAGGGGTGGGAGTGGGACAAAGGGAGAAGGCTGCCTTCCCTGCAGGATGCTAGTGAACTCCAACAGGTGCTAGTGGGAGAGAGAGAGAGAGAGAGAGAGAGAGAGAGAGAGAGAGAGAGAGAGAGAGGGAGGGAGAGAGAGAGAGAAAGAGAGAGAGAGAGCATCCCATGGGAATGGGCCTGCCTGCCTGCCTGCGTCGCCAGGCACACGGTACCCAGAGCTGTTCTCTGAGGACACGCCAGCCCCTGGGGGACCCGGCATGGCATGCCGACAGTCCTGGCCTTCCTTCAGTTCAGCCTCCATGCTGGGGGGAAGGGGAGGAATTCCTAGGACAGCTCTAGGCTATCACATACCTGTGTTCTGGGTATCCACAAGCATTCCCACCACCTGCTTGCCCCACACCCAATCCGTGTCTGGGATACTTCACACATACACACACACACACACACACACACACACACACACACCAACTCTTCTAAAATTACTATCAGTCCTCAAAGGCAAGATAAAACACCTTTCCTACCTGGCCAGGCCAGATGGCTCCCACCTGGAGCCTGATGGTGTCTTCTGAGTGACTTCTCTAGAGCCAGGGATGTCCCCCTGAACAAATCCTGGACTGCACCCTGTTACCTTCAACCTTGCATATTTTTCCTTATTGGACCAAACCCGTCATGGGAGTGGATGCCTTCACTCCCTAGAGGCGGCATACTAAGCACACAGCATCACACAGTAGGTATGCAAAACGTGGCGGAACAGAACTTCGCCCGCTCTCCTCAGGCCGGAGACAGTTCACGGCTACAGATCATGGAACCTAAGAATGTCTCAAGACTCCTCCACGGCCCCGTGGGACTGGGCCTTGGGGACAGCCAGTATTTTCAGCCCTGTGCAAGCTGCGGGAGGCAGCTGTGGCCTAGAGAGGGAAATTTGTCTTCACTCCCTGAGGGCCCGAGAGCATGAAGCCGGGGCTGCTGGCCTGGGTAACCTGCAGCCTGGCCTCCCAAGCAGGCACTGGCTGGCATTATCAAAGAGAAATGGCACTTACCCCAGGATCCAGACACCAGCGTGAGAAGCCAGAGCACGGCATAGCAAGTGACAGGGGGGCACCTCATGGCTCCTGGGAACACAAAGAAGGAGACAGCGGATGAGATAGAAACTCCTGGAAGCCCCCAGAATCCCACCTCAGCAGCCCCAGGAGAGCACAGCCTGGGAAGGGGAAGAGAGCGCAGCTACCATGAGGAGAGGGCTCTGGGCCATCACTCTCAGCCTTGTCCGGGTCTGGATGGATTGCCGTGGTCTGGGAGGACTGATGAGGCATTCAAAGCTCAGGGCAGACATGGAGGGCTTGCTGGGGACGCGTTCAGGGTTTGAAAGGGTAGATTGCTGCCTCTGTTCTCTGACCCCATATCCCACAGAGCAGCAAGCGTAGCGCAGCCAGCTTGGGGAAGGGATCAAATATGGCGTTAACCAGGAAGACAGAACCTGACAGATTCACCAAGCCCCCTAGCCCTAGAGTGGCTGCCGCCTTATTCCACTTTCTCAAACTGTGGTATCATCTACTAACCCAGGAGGGTGAGGGAAGGAAAAAACAAAAACAAAAACAAAACTCAGGTCATGGTGTCCAAAGATGCTCACAGAGAAACCACAACACACCTGTTTGGAAGCCTGGAGCTGGGCTCTGGAAAGACGTAGTAGCCTCAGAGAGGAAGGCCCTGTCCCTGAAGGCTGGGGGAGGGCTACTCCTCCCCACCCATCACAGCACAGTCATGGTCCCTCCACATCAGACCCTACCTGGAGCCGACATCCAGCTCTCTACAAACTGAGTCTGGGAATGTGGGGTGCAGCAGGCACCCATCACCCTTCAGGAAGTACCCACTGGGTGTCTTGTTCAGAGGCCTCCCCCCATCCCTGGCTCAGGAGAGAGCAGCCATCAGCCGCGCAACACCTCCCTCAGGGATTCTCACTAGTATGTGTTGTCAACACTGGGACATAGCAGATGGCTCACCTCCGCCATCTGTGACTGACCAGGAGAAGAACGACTGGCCCTGGGCAGGACTTAGAGGAGAAACTTCCACATCTACCAATATTGGTGGCCAATTCACCAATTCAGCCCATTGTCCAGGGCAGACAGCGAGGTGATTGCCACAAATACTACAACCGACGACACACAGTTTTGTTTCTCCTCCTGCGTACACTTAAAAGCACGGTAATCGCATAAGTAAGCGTCTGTGTGGAGAGGAAGCGCTTCTGAGCTGCACGTCACCGTGACATGGTCTCCTCTCCACTCCTCAGCCCTTCCTCCCCTGTGAGCTTCCACACGTTAACAGCCTACCTTAGGGGCTCCGGGTCCAGCCTGGACGGAGCTTTCGATTTAGTAAAAAGTCTGCAAGTTGGGTTTTTACATGAATTGAACACTTAAATATCGGTGGATAGTTCCTAAGCACTTTGTAAGCCAAACATGATCGTCCAATAAGAAGAGTAGGCACTGGCCTGGCGAACCTCCCCCACCCCCGCCCCACCCCTCTGTTTCTCAATATGTTCCCACTCTGGTGTCTCCTTGGTTCTCTGTGACAACTTGCAAGCCAGGGGTGTGGTAGAGAGTTTGCCTAGAATCTGCTAGTGAGGGGCTGGGATGTGGCTCAGAGGTACAATGTCTACCCAGAATCCAAGGGGGGGGAGGGTTTATAGCTCAATGGTGTAGCCCTTACCAGTGGGGGAGGGGAAGGGAGGGGGTTCAGCAGTAAAGAGCCTGCCTAGGGTCTGTCACCGAGGAGTCTCACACACACACACAATGTGGCTCAGTGGTAGAGCACCTAGCTAGCATATGAAAGGACCTGGGCTTCATATCCAGCCCTGAAATTTTTCTTAATTAAAATGTAAAAGTCACCCCTTCCCATGACGTTCACAGATGACCCCCCCCCCAGGCCTATGTGATTGTCTCGTTTTCTTCTGGAGCTAAAAATAGCCAAGCAGGGATTTCCTACAATACAGAGAGCTGTCCCCTCTGACACGAGTGTCTGGATTCTTTCCCCTACAGGCAAGGCTGCTGTAGGTTTTCCCCTCTGTGCACCCATGTCAGGGCTCCGCTAATTCCAGGGCTGTGGTCTTCCAGCCAGAGCACTGCCAGGTCAATTAAACACAAACCCCAAGTGTGTGTGTGTGTGTGTGTGTGTGTGTGTGTGTGTGTGTGCCTTTTGGGTATGGTGGCAACAACTCCTGAGGTGTGCAGGGGGGTGGGGGGGTCCCACCTGCAAGTGATCCCTCTTAGTAAACAGCCGCCGCCAATCGGATGTGTGACAAATGGCTTGCATTTGCATTTCCCTAACTAGCGGTGAGGTTGAGCACTTTCTAAACGTTCCATCTGTTACTTCCGAATTATCCACCAGATTCCCGAAAAGAAGCCAGCCAGCGTGGCGTCGCGTGCATTATCCCTGATTTACAACTGGAGAAACCGAGGCACAGGGCAATTGAGTGACAAGCCGACGCCTCGCCGTGAGTGACTGTCTTTAGGAAGGAAAAGAATCTGCCTTCCCGGACCAGATGTTAGGAGAATTAAACATCTGTTAGGAACATCACCCAGAAATAGCTGGGGGAATTCACACCAGGCTGCTGGGAGCTGCGGGAAGTTTGTGGCGCACACAAAGGAGGAGGAAGGAAGGCAGGACTGACTGGGTTGTGAGGAGACGGTTCCACTAGCCAGGGTTTTTTACGGGCGTCTCTTTACTCAGTCTTCCAGAGTACCTCAGCAAGAAGTATTACTGTCTCCACTGACAGATGATGAGGCTGTCACCAGGAAAAAGTCACCCTGGGACGAGGCATCCGGTTGGTACGCCACCACACCACCCTCTGTGACTCCCTTTCCTTACATGAATTCTTTGTATGTGTGTGCGTTGGGGGTGGGGAGCGTATACATACACATAGGTGTGCTCACACGTGCCTGTGCCTGTAGAAGCAAGAATTCTACAGCCGGTGTCTTCACCATTGCTCTCCGCCATATTGTTTGAGACAGGCCTCTCACGGAACCTGAAGCTCCCACTCGGCTCCACAGCATGACCCCAGGATCTACCGGTGCCCGGCCTACCAATGCATGCTGCCACGCCCAACTACTACATGGATACCAGGGATGTAAACGCAGCTCCTCACCGTTTACCCTCTGGGCTGTCTTCCCAGGCATGTTCGTGATGTTCTTTCTAGAGCAGTCTTGCTCTATAGCCGAGGTTGACCTTGAAACCCACCAGCCTACCTCTACCCCCGGAGGACTGAGTTTACAACGAGGCATTACAGCCCCAAACTGGTCCTTTTCCACATGAGAAGTTGGCCCCTTCCAGCAGGAGCACCTGTGATCAGCAAGGAGGAGTTTCTGCCCAGTGGGAGCACCTGACACAGTTCGCAGGCCTGTGTGACGCATGCCCACATGACGCATGCGCCATCCCACAGGCACCCCCCCCCCAAGGTCACTGCGGAGTTCTGGGATCCAACCTCTCTCTGAAGGTGTCTGTCCATCTCCTCTTCTCAGCCCATCCCACTGGCTCAGTGCCCCAGCTGTCAGTTAAGGGACACCAAACACAGCCTGCACTCCGAAGACTTCCATTCTCGGTCTGTCCCTAGTGTGGGACCACGGTCCACACCTTAACCTCATAGCATCCGAAGGATGAAGGCAAGCGGCCTGGCTAGAACTGGTCCGTGCTGGTCTTGGATGGTCCTTGAAGCCCAGACCTCATTCTTCTTTGGCCCCACCCCTTTGGCAATTTATATTTTACAGACGAGATGGCCCAAGACCATCACAGCCGCAGGCAGTGCGCCAGAGGCTGCGGCCTGGTTTGCACATGGCTGTGGTGATGGATGCTGCCTTTGCCTGCTGTAATGACTGACAGTAACCCCTCCCCCATCCCTCCACCCAGACCCCTGAAAGCCTAACCTTGCAATGCTCTGAACAGCAGCCTTCCTGCCCCTCCCCCCCCCCCCCCCCGTCACCCAGGCTGGCCTGGTGCCTCCCTCTGCCACAGGCTGCAAGTTCCTACCCTGGAGATGTGATCAGTGCACTCCATCATGGCCTCTCCCCAGCAGGCCAGAACACACACACACACACACACACACACACACACACACACCCTTCATGCTGGGCCTCCTGTCTAGGCCCTCAAGCTGCCAGAACCATTTACACGCAGCTACCCCCAGATTGTTCAGGTACCTGGTTTAGCAATCCTTAACATACACAGGAAACCTTCCAGAAACTTCTCAAATATCCCCATTGCCGAGGAGACACAGGGCCAGGCCCTAAAACACTCCCGCCAACCTTTCAACAAGCTCTGTGGATGAGCAGGAACCAGGGCTCGGCTCTAGACATGAGCTCGGTGTTAAATGAGGACTACATGCTGCTGCTGCCTAGGGCTACCAGCACAGAGGACCCCAAGGTACCCGAGGGAGCTGCAGGCTCTACGATGCTACTGTTTGTTCAGTGTGTGTGTGTGTGGTATAGCAGGCACCCTACCTGCTGGGGCTCAGAAAGGTTGACTAACCTGGCAAAGGTCACACAGCTGGTAAGTGGCCAGGTCTGGAGTTCAACTCCATTCTGAAGGCTCGCACAGTCGCTCAGAGTCGCAGACCTCAGATGTCCTGAGCTCAGACTGGGTGAAGTGGAGGGTCGGAGGCCAGATTCCACATCCACCGGACAGACAGGCCAGTGTGTCAGATTGTGATTCCGACATGCTAAAGGCTGGGCTCTCAGGGAGACCAAGAAGAGGGGCTAACAGAGGGGACACTGTTATGCCTGTCCTGGGGTGACCAACTGCGTACTCCAGGATGCAGCAAAGAACAGGGTCCAGACCCCACCTGGGGGGAGCTGAGACTCCATGGGAGAGATCAGCCCTGTCAGAGTTGGGGATGGCAGGGGGTTGTGTTAGGAGCAGGGAGAAGCGGGAGAGAAGAAAGAACAAGAAAACACTCTGGGGGGGGGAATCACTGAGGTGAGAAGACTCTGGGGGGTCACTGGGGTGAGAACACTCTGGGGGGTCACTGGGGTGAGAACACTCCAGGGGTCCACAGGGTGAGAACACTGTTGGGGGGGTCACTGGGGTGAGAACACTCTGGGGGGGTCACTGGGGTAAGAACACTCCAGGGGTCCACAGAGTGAGAACACTCCAGGGGTCCACAGGGTGAGAACACTGTTGGGGGGGTCACTGGGGTGAGAACACTCTGGGGGGGTCACTGGGGTGAGAACATTGTTGGGGTCACTGGGGTGAGAACACTCCAGGGGTCACTGGGGTGAGAACACTCTGGGGGGGTCACTGGGGTGAGAACACTCCAGGGGTCCACGGGGTGAGAACACTGTTGGGGGTCACTGGAGTGAGAACACTCCAGGGGTCCACGGGGTGAGAACACTGTTGGGGGTCACTGGAGTGAGAACACTTTTCCCATAACTCTTTTTTTTTTTCCCTTTTTGTCACTAAGAAGAGAACAGGCTCCGTCCCTCTGCTGGGATGTTCTGCCGGGCACATGAAGGCTAAGGAGCCACACCCCAACACCAAAACCTCTGAGACCCCGAGCTCAAATCTGACCTTCCTTCTAAAAGTCGTTTCCGCCCTAGTGTGAGTCGCAGTGTCCAAGAAAAGCCAACTGTAAACGTCTCAGGGAGCCATCTCGGGAAGCCGAGCCACACAGCCTTCCTGCTGTGTGGTGAGGTAGTCAGGAGGACACACTGCACCCCAACAGTGGGGTAGGCACACATGAGCGCAGAAGGGCCAACTCTTGGCCTTAGAGACGAGACCCATGTCTGCAGCATGGCCCCAGCTGAAGACAGAGGAAGAAGCATGTGTTCAGGTGGTGTTGACATATCACATACCACACACACACACACACACACACACACACACACACACACACCAACATACATGCTTATGTGTACACACATGTATCTACACATACCCATACAGAGGCTGGGGTCTCTGTGACTTTCAAGAAGAGTGCCCCCAAAATGCTTATCTAGGTAGGGCCCCTGGCCTGACCCCCAAAGGCTTCCCCATCCTGTCTCATTCCATTGCCCAGGCTGGAGGAAGCTACATTCCTTGCCGATCTGAAGGGATCTTTCCACACATCTACAGACCTCTCAAAATACCAGAGAAAGCCCACGGCATCCAGACTTCCCAGTCTCAGGGCTCCTCTCTAAGGTGACAATTGGCCACGCACCCCATCTGTTGGGAAACAGACCTGATTCCTAGGCAGGGTGACCATAGCCTGTAGCTCCCATTCCCCACCCCCACCCCCACCCCCAACCCCCACCACAAAAAGTGAAGAACCACATTTTGGCAAGAGACAGTATTCCCTTACCCCAGCGAGCAGCGGGAAAGGCTAGCAGAACAGGAGGAGGGAAAGGGACAGGGGGGGGGGGGACATCTAAGCAGCGGTTTGCTTTCCCAGGAGGGAGAGATTTTCACAGCGGGGTGCCACGATTTAGTTGGAACTGTTATGAATTCCCATAAAGTCAGATGCACTCAACTCTGAATGGCAACACGCTGCCGAAATCCAACCCAGTGCAGGGGTTGGTCACGTCCACCACACACCAAGAGGCCTGTGGATGTGTGGCGCCTGCCAATGACACCCTTAAGGCCGTTCATGGACGAGCCGATACTTGTCACCAGTGACCACGCTTCGAAGGCCGCAGTGTCTAGGCCAATAGGACAGAGAGGAGAGACCCAGCCATTCTGGCCTTGAACCTTTCCCAGAACTCTCCTCGAGTGACATTGAAGGGGTTTGGGAGTCAGCAGGGGAGGGTGGGGTATTATGACCTGAGACCCCCCCCAAAGAGAAGGTGAAACAGCAGCTTAGCATCTTCCAGTCAAGACTTTGAGCCCTCTGCCTACCCTGTCAAAACTCATTGTAAATTCATCCGGCAAAACATACATCGTATCCTTCTTGCAAGTGCTCTATAGGCATGGTGAATACCTAAGGAAAAGGGAACAGAGCGGGAAGTCCTACCCCTCCTGCTCCAGGGCTCCCTGAAGTGTCACCTGCATACACATGCCTCTGCCTTCTCTTTTGGTTTTTTTCCATACAGGGTTTCCCTCTTTAACCTTGGCTGTCCTGGAACTTGATCTGTTGTTAACCAAGCTGGACTTGAACTCAGAGATCTGCCTCCTGAGTGCTGGGATTAAAGGCGTGAGCCACTAAGCTCAGATGTGCTCTATCGCTTCACAGAATAAAGGGGAGGCCTGTGAGCTCAGAAGGTAAAGACACTGGACAGTGTGAGTTCCGTCCCCTGATCCCACGCTGGAAGCAAAGAGCCCACTCGCAACAGTTGTCCTTTGAATGTCATGTTCATGCCATAGCACACACAGTCTTAAACACCTAGGGACTAGGGAGATAACTTAGTAAAGGACTTACCATGTAAGCATGGGGACCTAAATTCAACCACCAGAACCACATTTCTTTTCAAAAGGTTAGACACTTGTAATCTCAGCATGGAAAATACATGAGGATCCCTGGGGCCCACTGGCCAGTCAGCCAGCCTAAGTGGTAAACTCTGTCTCAAAAACAAAAACAAACAACAACAAAAACCCAAAGTGGACAAGATCTAAGGAGTGACACCTGAGGTTGATCTCTGCTGTTACATGTTACATACATGTTACATACATGTACACCTACACACTTGGTAAAAAAAACAAAAACAAAAACAAATAAAAACCACCGAGTGTCTACATTCTACTCTTGGATGGATGGGTGGATAGATGGATGGATGGATGGATAGATGGATGGATGGATGGATGAATGATGGATAGATAAATTGATTGACAATGGGTGGATGGATGGATGGATGAATGGGTGGGCGGATGGACAGATGGATGGATGGATGGATGGATGGATGGATGAATAGGTGGATGGATGGGTGGGTGGGTAGATGGATGGGTGGATGGATAGATGGATGGATGGATGGATAGATGGATGGATGGGTGGATGGGTGGATGGATGGATGGATGGAAAATGAATGGATGAATTGGTGGATGAATAATGGATGGATGGATAGATGGGTGGATGGATGGATGGACAGATGGATAAATGGATGGATGGATGGATGGATGGATAGATGGATGGATGAATGAATAGGTGGATGGATGGGTGGGTGGGTGGATGGATGGATGGATGGAAAATGAATGGATGAATTGGTGGATGAATAATGGATGGATGGATAGATGGGTGGATGGATGGATGGATGGATGGATGGATGGATGGATGGATGATTTAGAGAAGGGGTGTTGCTTTAATGTTCTGGTTGGCTTTGAACTCCAAGACTCTACAGGTCGTCCCACCTCAGCCTTCACAATAGCTGACACTGTAGGTACAGTTTCAATGGCGGCTGCCTACCTCGTGCTGTTCAATAGTTGAAGAGTATCTCCGAGTACAGATGTGACCTAGTTAGGGTTACTATTGCTGGGATGAAACACCATGACCAAAGCAACTTGGGAAGGAAAGGGTTTTTTTTTTTTTTTTTTCAGCTTACATTTCCAGCCCATCACTGAGGAAAGTCAGGACAGGAACCTAGAAACAGGAGCTGAAGCAGAGGCCATGGAGGGGTGCTGTTTACTGCCTTGCTCCCCCTGGTTTGCTCAGCCTGCTTTCATAGAGAACTCAGGATCACCAGTCCAAGGATGGCTCCACCCACAGTGGGCTGGGTCCTGCCCCATCAATCACTAATTAAGAAAAATGCCTTACAGCTGGATCTTTTTTTTAATCCCTGGTTGAAACTGGTTTATTGAATCATAAAAGCGGTTTAACATATCTGATCGTGCAGCAAACAAGAACTTCATTTTGGGGTACAGAGGAAGGGAAGTGGCCACTCTAAAATGTGAAGGCAAACTCTTACAAATTTTTTTTCTTTTCCTTTTATTAGATATTTGCTTTATTTACATTTCAAATGGTATCCCCTTTCCCCATTTCCCCTCTGAAAACCCCCTATCCCATGCCCCCTCCACACTTACCAACCAACTCCCCTCCCCCCACTTTCCTGACCTCGCATTCCACTACACTGGGGCATCAAGCCTTCACAGAACCAAGGGCCTCTCCTCTCACTGATATCTGAAAAGGCCATCCTCTGCTACATCTGTAGCTGAAGCCATGGGTCCCTCCATGTGCACTCTTTGGTTGATGGTTTAGTCCCTTGGAGCTCTGGTTGGCACATACTGTTGTTCCTCCTATGGGGCTTCAAGCCCCTTCAGCTCCTCGGGTCCTTTCTCTAGCTCCTCCATTGGGGACCCTGTGCTCAGTCCATTGGTTGGCTGTGAGCCATGGACACTTTGACCCCCTTACAGCCGGATGTTATAGAGGCTTTTTCTTAATCGAGGCTCCCTCCTTTCAGATGACTTCAGCTCATATCAAGTTGACATAAAACTATCCAGCAATGTAACTGTACCAGGGCTCTGATGACAGACCCATATTTTTTTAACATTTTATTGTAGGGGCTGGAGAGATGGCTCAGTGGTTAAAAGCACTGACTGCTCTTCCAGAGGTCCCGAGTTCAATTCCCAGCCACCACATGGTGGCTCACAACCATCTGTAATGGGGTCTGATGCCCTCTTCTGGTGTGTTTGAAGAGAGCAATGGTATACTCATTTGGTTGGTGGTTTAGTCCCTTGGAGCTCTGGTTGGCACATACTATTGTTCCTCCTATGGGGCTGCAAACCCCTTCAGCTCCTTGGGTCCTTTCTCTAGCTCCTCCATTAGGGACCTTGTGCTCAGGGCGGTGGTGGCGCACACCTGCAATCCCAGCACTCTGGGAGGCAGAGGCAGGCAGATTTCAGAGTTCGAGGCCATCCTGGTCTACAGAGTGAGTTCCAGAATAGCCAGGACTATACAGAGAAACCCTGTCTCAAAAAAACCAAATCAAAACAAAACAAAACAAAACAAAACAAAAAAACATTTCATTATGATAAAGAAAACCATGATAGATTTTCACTCCCAAAGCCACACACACACACACACACACACACACACACACACACACACGATGATTAAGCATTGGAACTTAGGAGCTGTATCATTGCACAGGTGCTGTCAAATACACTCTAAGGCTGTGCTTCTCCATCTTCCTGATGCTGCCACCCTTCAATACAATTCCTGATGTCATGGTGACCTCCAACCATAACATCAGTGTCATTGCTACTTCCTAACTGTAACTTTGCTACTTCTATGAATCCTAATGTAAATACCTGCTATGCAGGATATCTGATATTTGACCCCTGTGGAAGGGTCATTCAATCCCTCCGCCCACCTCCCCCACTCGACAAGAGGGTAGTGACCCACAGGCTGAGAACCACTGCTCTAAGGCCTGCACCCTAAGCCACATCCCCCTAGTCAGGACACCACAAGGACCATTGCTTTTTCTGCCTATTCTAGAAAGACACCGGAGTCTCCTGGCCACCATTATAAGAGCAAGAAAAGATTAGTCAGACTCAACCTCTTCCTTTCCCATGTTTCAGACAAGGTTAGCAGGCTGCAGGCATGGCGCCTAGCTCATTCCTCCCATGCCAGTCACCCGTGTGCTGGGCTGGGCTCCTCCCCCAGACCACTGCTGCCCTCACCTTGCATATCCAGCCCTGCTCTCCAGGCACAGCCCTGGTCCCCAGCATCCCTCCTCCTTCCTACATCATTACAAGCATCTGTCCCAGCATGGGATGAGAGAGCAACCCAGGGCCATTGTGCCAGCCAGCAGACCCTCCTCGCGCCGCAAGCAGCATCTGCCTCCTCCCGTGAGCCATCTGCCCACGAGCATGGGCTCCCATTCAAAGATAACGATAATCTCGTTTCTTCTCTGAAGCTGCTGTCTTTGTCTTTCTCATCTGAGAAAATGTATCTCCATCCATGCAGTCAGTGAAGGATTCCACATATCCGGTCAGAAGTATGTTCCTCCTTCCCTTGGATTATCAGCTCCCTGCCTTCAGCTTACCGGGCTCTGTTCCTCTTAGCCATCACTGTGGCTGGTCAGACTCTTGGTCCCAAACATAGATGGGTGTTTGTACACTAGTTTTCAGAACAACATCACCTCAATGGGCAAAAGGTTGGACCTACCAAATACCAACTTCTGGTGACCAAATAGATAAGCAAACTCCAGCACATTTACACAGTGGGGGAACCTTCACCCTAATGATGAGGAAATCTGGGTCAACTAGATGATAGGGGTGCTTCCTGAACAAGCCTATCGACCAGAGCCCATGTGTCTTAGTCGGGGTTTCTATTCCTGCACAAACATCATGACCAAGAAACAAGTTGGGGAGGAAAGGGTTTATTCAGTTTACACTTCCACATTGCTGTTCGTCACCAAAGGATGTCAGGACTGGAACTCAAGCAGGTCAGGAAGCAGGAGCTGATGCAGAGGCCATGGAGGGATGTTCCTTACTGGCTTGCTTCCCCTGGCTTGCTCAGCTTGCTTTCTTATAGAACCCAGCACTACCAGCCCAGGGATGGCACCATCCACAAGGGGCCCTCCCCCCTTGATCACTAATTGAGAAAATGCCCCACAGCTGGATCTCCTGGAGGCATTTCCCCAAGGGAGGCTCCTTTTCTCTGTGATAATTCCAGCTTGTATCAAGTTGGCACACAAAGCCAGCCAGTCCATAATGTAAAGGTAGAAGGGGGAAATCGACCTCACAAAGTTGTCTTCTGATCTCCGCACATATGCTGTGGTACACTGGCACACACACATGTATTATGCACACACATGTATCATGCTCACACATGTAGCATGCACACACAGGTATGATGCATACGCACACCATATTTTTTTAATTTATTTTTATTTTAATTTTATATGTATTGGTGTTTTGCCTGCATGTATGTCTGTGTGAGGGTGTCAGATCTTGGAGTTACAGACAGTTGTCAGCTCCCATGCTGGGAATTGAACCCGGGTCCTCTGGAAGAACAGTCAGTGCTCTTAACCCGCTGAGCCATCTCTCCAGCCCCAACATTATTTTATTTAATGTCTGAGTGCCCTGCTGCATGTACACCCACGGTCATTTTTTTTAATCTAAAGCAGCAGTTCTCAACTTGTGGGTCACAAACCCCCAAAGGGGTCGAACACCAGACATCCCACATATTAGGTATTTACATTACAATTCAGAACACTAGCAAAATTACTGCTATGAAGTAGCAACAAAATAACTTTGTAGTTGGGGATCCGGCACAACCTGAGGAACTGTATTAAAGGGTCGCAGCCTTAGGAAGGTTGAGAGCCATAATCAAAACTGTAGGAAAATTTGGCCCACACTAAAGTGGGTGGAGTTTAAGACACTAACTAAGGGGGATGAGGAAGACCTTAGGACCCTCTCACATGAGCTACGTGGGCCAATCAAGTTCATAAAAAGTTCAAGGATGGTACCAGCGCTAGGGAGTGCCGAGTGGGGCACAGTTTCAGCTGCACACGACAGACAGTTCCAGAAGGTAGGTGGCCGTGTTGCTGTCCGATGGCATTCAGTGCCACAGAACCATACCCTTAAAATGACCCAAATGGCCAAGTTTGTGTTGTGTGTATGTTGCGACATTAACGATGCAACACAACACATCTCTAACATGAGCACTTCTCATGCTGCTGCCCCAGGAGACAGCAGGGTACATAGATGGCATGCCCATTTCACAGGTGCTAAGACTGAGCTCTGCTGGCATGGGTTTGAGCCCGAGAATCAGCCAGCGTGGCAGAGCACACCAGGACTTCTGGGCAGCCTTGGAGTCGTTCAGAGGAAAGGCCTTTTAATTAGCTTAGATATCGAAAGGATGGAGTATATTCCTAATAGAGAGTGAGCCTCCTGTCCTGAGAGGTATACAAGACATGGCTCAATGTCCGTCAGGGGAGTCACATCAGTAACACACAGCTCACCGCCTTCTGCCGCCTCCTGTCTCTTTATATTTACGACTTTCTCCCTGCCACCCTGAAATCACTTTCTAACCTTTTCTAAGGACAAGGATATCTGGTGTTTTTTTTTTTTTTTTAAATGCTCAATTTAAAAAAAAAAAAAAAAAACTTCACATGTGTATAAGCAATACACAAATCATAATTCCTAAAAATAACAAATTGCAGGCCTGCGTAATCATAAGTAAATTGATATTGATAAATACGCTTTTCTCCTGAGCAGTAGGTGGTTTATTTTAATCTAATGAGTTTTATATTTTCTCGGCTTTCAGATGCCATGATGAAGGGCTGTCTGCAATAGAATTACGACGCTCTCCAAAATATTGTAATTTAATGCCTCATTTTGTCAAGACTTTCTGGAAAATGAGATTTGTTCCCAGTGAGGAATTTTACTTGGCTTTTTCCCTGTGTGCCCCCACCCACGTCCCCAGGCTTAAAGGTGCTCCTGGAGCTGAGCTTGGGGAGTGGGGAAAATGGAGGCAGGAAGAGACGGGTAGGAGGAGACAGGGCAGGGCACCAGGCAGGGACACCGTAGGCTGCTCCTGGTTGGAGAGACCTACTATGCAGCTACATGGTGCCCACTCTGTGCTCACCACTGACCCTGTGAGGACGGAGGCTGGGTGGCCTCCTTTTTTCCTAAGGTGCTGAACAGGCTCCTGCCTGGGGGTCAGCAGGGATGGATGCGGACCCAGAGGCTCCTACCGAGAGAATCAAAGATGGCCACCAGGTAGGGAGAAGCAGAAACCATAGATGGGAACAGAGCTACCTGGGATAGCCTTTGGCAATCATCTCTTTGAATGTCACCCAGGATGGGGTCAGCCCCACCCTGGCTAGCCTGGTGTTCTTCAGATTCATTCCTGTGGCCCTGAGGAAACTTCTGCAAGGAGGCGGTACCAGGAACTACGGAGAGCAGAAGGTCCTGAGATAGACAGCCAGACCCACACGATGCACATCCTACACATTCAGGTGTGTGAGCCTGAGCGGGCGGCTGTATTGTTCTGTGCCTCAGTTTCCCTCGCCTCTGGAATAGATGAGGGTTGTCTGGAGGTCTCATGAGAGCAAGCTCACACGGCACACTAGAAGTGGTCGGCCATTCTCATCATCCTCGTCATCGTCACTGCCAACATCACTGGACTTCGTCTCTCTTGCCCTCTTTACTGTTGTCACTCTCATTGTCATCATCACTGTGGTCAGCATGATCATCATCATCATCATCATCATCACCACCATCACCATTACCATCATCACCCTCACTATGGTCATCATCATTGTGATATCATCATCATCATCATCATCATCATCATCATCCACCATCATCATCTTCATCATTATGACCATCATCACTACCATCATCAGTTGTCATAGTTAAACACTGTCACCGTCATCATCATCCATATCAACATCATCATCATCGTTGTCGCATCATTTGAGCGTGTGCGCACACATACTCGCGTGCACACACATGCTAGTGGAGAGAACTTGAGGAGCCAGGGCTGGCATCTCTCTAGATACCTTTTGGAGACTTTTGAGTTTTACATGTGCCCCACTCAGCGTTCCGAAATAAATTTAAGGGTCGAGGAGATTGCTCAGTCGGTAAGGTGGCTCCCACGCGGGAATGAGGAGCCAGGTTCAAATCCCAGCATCTGTCACAGAAGCTTGCCGCGTGGTGGATCCCGGAGCTCGCTGGCCAGCTAGCAGCTGATCCACAGAGAGACCCTGTCCCCGAACATAAGGTGGAGAGAGCTAGAGTGGTGCTTGTGTAGCATGGGGACCTGGATTTGGACACCAGCACCCATGGGACAAGAAAGTGCAATCCTACACACCAGCAACCCAAGCACCAGGCGGGCAAATGCCGGATTTCCATGTGTCAAAAAACAGAAGTTCCAGGTTCAGGCAGAGACACCTCCTTAGCAGAATAAGGAGCCGGAGAACACTAATGGCCTGCTAGTGCCTACAGGAGTGCTGTGTGTATGCACACACACACACACACACACACACACACATACATGCATATCACACATGCACAAATACACGTATAGACACACACACACACACACACATACATACCACACACAGGCACATCACACACAACACACATGCACACACATACACACAGGCATATCACATATGCACACACATGTATAGACACACATACTCGAATATACATGCCACACATGCACATCACACACAACACACATGCACACATATACACACCACATACACATATCACATACACATAACACATACACACCACACAGGCGCGCACACACACACCACCTGTACATACACACAAAAAAAGGATAATTGAGGAAGATAACACGGACATCCAGTCTCCGCATGCATGTGCACACACCCACATAAAGAGGCATGCAGCATACAGAGTAAATAAATAAACTTGAACAATAAAATGGGTAATTTGTTAAATAAATTTTAAATAAAAATAAATAATTTCTAAAAATAGGTACTTTGGTGTCTCATAAGGGACGTTCCCCCCAATGACCAATCTCCTCTTCTAATCAATCCCACTTCGTCTTCTAGGCACTTCTTTTGGTCTCCACAGTCACACCATTAACTCCCACCTCTTGGAGCAAGTTATTCAATCAATCAATCAACAAACTCTCTGAGTCCAGTTACAAGAATATGGGTTGAGGCCCAAAGGCAGGAGGACACGGTGCAGGGAGAAGGAGGCTCTCAGGAAGGCTTCTCAAGAGTCCCTACTCCACTCAGAGCCTTAGAAAGAAGTTCTAGGACGTTCCATGAGCTCAAACACCCTCTTATGGCCTCTGCAGACACCAGGCATGCGCATGGTGCACAGACGTAGATACGCGCAGAACACCCATACATGTACAATAAATAAACAAATAAATGGCATCTAAAAAAAATGAACAAAAAGCCGAGCAGTAATGGTGCACGCCTGTAATCCCAGCACTTGGGAGGCAGAGGCAGGCGGATTTCTGAGTTCGAGGCCAGCCTGGTCTACAAGAGTGAGTTCCAGGACAGCCAGGGCTACACAGAGAAACCCTGTCTGGAAAAACCAAAAAGAAAAAAGAAAAAAAAAAATAACGAGAGTTGATTTCCTGGATCCACCAGGAGGAAGGAAAGAAGTCGCCCTCTGATCTCTTCAGCCGCACAGGGGCATGCAGGGAAAGTGGAGAAACCAGCATGGCCTTGGCCACCTGAGCCTGGGGTGGGGGTGGGGAGGCGATTAACTTGAGCTTGGCCAGAACAAGGCGGCCACTCATAAAGATCCAGAGCCCTGAGGGCTCTGAAGAGACAAGAGGACTAGGCAGGAGAAGCTGAGATGTGCAGGAAGTAGCCATGCTGTGGGATGGAGCTCCAGCCGACTCCTTACTGACAAGACAGAGACTGGAGTTTGGGAACTCTGAGACGGTTATAACCATGACTCCAAATTTCCCGTGGAGTGACCGGAGACTGCTGCTCGTAAGGTGTGGATCCAGCACTGAAGACCTAGACCTGGCCTTGGGTCACTTACACCTTGGCTAGAATGAGACGGCTGGCCACCCTACTGTCTGCCAGGTGATACCCTGATTCTTCACTGCAAGGACATACAGCCCCCCGATACTCCATACTGTCATGCAGAAGGATGTGACAGTCAGCAAGTTATCAGTGGCATTATGTTCAGGCCAAAGGAAAAGAGGAGATAGCGATAACGTTGCAGAACTAAGAATTTGAAAATATGAGCTTAAACGTTCCCAAGCCTATGACTTAGGAAGTGACAGCATATCTGTAAAAATTAGTGACCAAAAAGATGGATAAACTTCCCAGAGGATTAAAACCTACACAATAAATTACCAGCTGAAAACCAGGCATAATGGTGCACACCTTTAATCCCAGCGCTCCAGAGACAGAGGCAGGTAGATCTCTGTGAGTTCAAGGCCAGCCTCATCTATGTACGAGACAGGCTCTAAGTCTGTCTTTAAAAAAAATCCAGCTGGGCGGTGGTGGCGCACACCTGTGATCCCAGCACTTGGGAGGCAGAGGCAGGTGGATTTCTGAGTTTGAGGCCAGCCTGGTCTACAGAGTGAGTTCCAGGACAGCCAGGGCTATACAGAGAAACCCTGTCTCGAAAAACCAAAAAAAAAAAAAAAAAAAAATCCAAAAATGAATAATATAATAATTTAAAGTCAAGGTCTGAATGAATAGATAGGCTTGACAGTGAATTAGGTACAGTCAAAGAAAAGATGAGTAAACTGGAAGCAGGCAAACAGGAAATAACCAAAATGAAACACACACAATGCACAGGTAAAAAGTTGATTTTTACAGGTAGCTTAAGACATACAGGGGACACGGTGACCTAAGTTCAAAGGAAGAAGAGAATGAGGCAAAAGCAAAATATGGTGGACACGCCAGCTGGAACTTCAGACATTGGTCGAAGATATCAAGCTAAGGTGAAATAACGTCTACACCACCGCTGGGCACACATCTGCGGAGCCTGGTTCCCAGCGCAGAGACACCTGGGTACCCTTGCTTACCCACCATTCACAGCAGCAAGAAAATGAAACCAGCCCAGCGGTCCGTCAACACACAGAGGGAAAAGAGAAACTCATGCATATACATAGGATTTTATCAGCCATAAAGAAGAACAAGATCACAGCATTTGGGGGGTGTGGGGAGGATTGATTGAATTAGAAATTTACTATGTTAAGTGAATTAATCCAGCCTCAGAAAAAGAAACACCGTATGGAAAGCAACTTCTGAGATTGTTGAGAACACCTGATTGTGTGTGTGTGTGTGTGTGTGTGTGTGTGTGTCTATGTGTGTCTGAAAGGCATGTACCGACAGACACCCACGCATACTCACGTGCCTGCATACTCACATGCACATGCACACATGTATTTACACTGAATAAATAAATAAAGTGAAATAAGAGGCCAAGGAGGTATTTTTCTTGTCAACCGATTTGAAAGGTAGCAAATGATAAAGCCCTCATAAACTACAATTTACTAAAACTGACACACAAAATACTAACATAGCCCCAAGAATCGGAAACTGCAGTTCATAACCTTCCCATCAAGAAGCCCGAGCCCACACAGCTGAACCCCTCAGCGGGTAAGGAGAACACAGAGCACAAACCTTCCCAGAGTCCCCAGGAAAACAGGAAAAAACAGTAACAGTTCCCGGTGGATCAAAATCCAGTGGAATTTGACGGTGATCTGATAAGGAACGTCAGATCACAAGAAAGGGAAGTCCAGGAGCACATGTGGAAACACAATCAAACCCAACACAGCAAACCGCAGTCAGGCAGAACAAAACTGCTGGAGCTGGTGGGGGGCAGGGAGAAGCTGAGAAGGGGTGTGTGTGTGTGTGTGTGTGTGTGTGTGTGTGTGCATGCATGTGTATACATGGGTGCATACATGAGTATGCCTGTGCATATGTATGCATTCATGTGCATGTAGGCATGTGTGTCTGTGTATTAGGTGTGTCTATGTGTGTGCAAGTGTGTATGTGTGTCCGTATGTTGGGTATGTCTGTGTATGTGTATGTGTGTATGTGTGTCTCAGAGCCACCGCATTTTTTTGTTTGTTTGTTTTTTGTTTTTTATGTTTTTTGTTTTTTCGAGACAGGGTTTCTCTGTATAGCCCTGGCTGTCCTGGAACTCACTCTGTAGACCAGCTGGCCTTGAACTCAGAAATCCGCCTGCCTCTGCCTCCCAAGTGCTGGGATTACAGGCGTGCGCCACCGCCCGCTGTATGTGTGTCTGTATTTATTCCAGGAATGAAAGATATGTTAACTTCTGAAAAACCAATATTATAATTCTCTACATTGTCAGCAGAAAGAAGACTTTTTTTTTTTTTTGGTTTTTTTTTTTTTCCTCAAGACAGGGTTTCTCTGTGTAGCCCTGGCTGTCCTGGAACTCACTCTGTAGACCAGGCTGGCCTCAAACTCAGAAATCCGCCTGCCTCTGCCTCCCAAGTGCTGGGATTACAGGCATGTGCCACCACGCCCGGTTGAAAGAAGACATTTTTGTATTAGTGTATCAATATACACAATAGTTGATAGAATTCTATACAAGCCAGGTGTGGTGGTGCACATCTCTAATTCCAGAACTCAGGAGGCAGAAGCAGGTGAATTTCTATGAGTTCAAGACCATCCTGATCTACATACTGAGTTCCAAACCAACCAGAGTTACATAGTGAGACCCTGTCTCAAACACAGACACACACACACACACACACACACACACACACACACAAAGGAAAAGTTCTTAGCAAAAGAAACAGAAGATGCCGCACATGGAAAATATCTTTAACTAATGTAGTATTCAAGAAGAACTGAGCGCTTTTCCTGACTCTGGGCACAACAGTATATGATGATTGACACTTCCATTCTACAGACCTGTTAAAGGTTCCCGTTAAGAGGCAGGAGAGTTGGCTTGACTTGTAGGAGCACTTGCTCCTGCAGACGTTCAGTTCTCAGATCTCAGAGCAGGCAGTTCACAGCCACCTGGAATTCCAACTCCAGAGGACCCAGCACCTTCTGAGACCTCCAGTTGTACATATGCAAGCACACATACACATAAATAAAAACGTCATTTTTTTCAAAGCTCTAGGTGATACAACTGGGCAACAAAGAGAAATGTAAAAAAAAAAAAAACTCAAATTCGAAGCAAAGAAGTAACGTGGTGACAGTGTACGCGGGACAGGAGCTGAGCAGTGTGACCTATGAGCTTACGAAAGGAATAAACACATTCAGTGAAGTTGCAGGAAACAAAACAGCACATAAAAAAATTAGCTGTATTTCTAAGACAGTCAATGAAAGAAATCCGAAAGATAAGTAGAAAAGGCAATCCCTTCATGATAACACCAAAAAGTAGGAGATGCTTAGAAGTCTAACTTGGACAAATATGGACACCAATGTCTGTAAAACACCAGTGGTAAGAGGATAAATAAGTATAAAGCTATCCCACGCTCATCCCAAGAGCTCAGTGCTGTCAGGATACTATCAGTATCCCCTAAAACAATCTGAACATTGAATGCGGTGCCATCAAAATCCCAGTGGAGAGTGGACATGGTAGCCTATACCTGTGATCCCCCATAGACAGGATGCTGAGGTAGGCGGACCATATAAGGCCAGCCTTGGCTACACAGTGAGATCATGTTGGAAAAAAAAAAGAAAGGAAGGAAGGAAGGAAGGAAGGAAGGAAGGAAGGAAGGAAGGAAGGAAGAAAATCCCAGTGGTGCTAATCACAGAAATTGACAAATCCATCACAAGACTCTAGGCAGAAGCTCAAAGAAGCCCCTGAATATAGTTAAAAACAATCCATCACAACTTTAAAACTGACTACGAAGCTACAGTAATCAAAGCATATGGTTTTGACAAAAGGATAGACACACAGACTAGAGTGTAGTCCAGAAACGAACCGCCGTACAGAGTAAGTTGGTTTTATGAAAGGTACCAAGTCGGGAAAGGACAGGTGGAAAAGGGACAACATGCAGGAAAGTCAAGCTAACTCCTACCTTACTCTGTATGCAAAACTGAACCCAAAATGGAAAAGAGAAACAAATGTATGAACTATATTATGGTACTCAAGAGGGACAGAATGAAGATGGATGGATGGATGGATAGATAGATAGATAGATAGATAGATAGATAGATAGATAGATAGACAGACTGGCTTACAGGCTGTGACCCAACTAGTCCAACAATGGCTCCCTACCAACAGAAGGTCCAAGAATGCATCAGTTGTTCAGTCCATGAGCCTGGATGTCTCAGCTGGTCTTCAGTGTTTGCCAAAGTCTGCTCTAATGCCAGTGAAGGACTGGACTTGCCAGCAAATGCAAAAGCAAGCAGGCAAAGAGCAAGCGCTTGCTTCTTCTGCGCCCTCTGTATAGGTGGCCACCAGAGGTGTGGCCCAGATGGAAGATTGATCTTCCCACCTCTAAAGACCTAGACTAAAAGTGGGTCTTTCCACTTCAAATGTTTTAATTAACAAAAGATTTTTCTCACAGGCATACCCAGCTGATTGGGTTTTAGTTAACTCCGGATGTAATCAAGTTGCCAGCCAAGAACAGGCATCACAAGAACCAAATCTCTAAACTTCCTAGGAGAACACGTGGGAAATCTTCATGACATTGGATACGGTAGCAAGTTCTTGGTTATGACACTAAAACCCAGGCAATGATAGAGCAAGAAAGATTTTTCTTTGGGGGTGGGTGGGTTTTGGGGTTTGTTTTGTTTTGTTTTTGTTTTCGAAACAGAATTTCTCTGTGTAGCCCTAGCTGTCCTGAAAATTTGCTCTGAAGACCAGGTTGCCCTAGAACTCAGAGATCTGCCTACTTCTGTCTCCCAAGTGCTGGGATTAAAGGTATGTACCACCACTGCCCAGCAAGAAAGATATTTAGACTTTATCGGACTAAAACATTTCTGTGCATCAAAGGAACCTCTCCACAGAGTGAAAGGGGAATGTTCCTCAAAATAGGGAAATGTTCTTAACTCACCTATCCAATAAGAGATTGGGTGCGAGAATTCAAAAAGATTCTACACTAGGAAGCAACAAACGACTCAACTCAAAACTAGACCAAAAGCACAAATGGCCAGTTCCCACAAAGGGAGGCACAACACAGCTCACATCGAGGGGGTCCCAATCAAAGCCACGGGGCAGCAACAGCAGGATATGCCGACTATCAGGAAACACTAAAGACTGGTAAGACCATTGAGAAGCAGTGCTTGAAGGAGGGAGATATAAAAAGGTACAACGTCTGTCTGTGGGAAATGGATGCTGGGACCTCCAAATGCTCAACAGAATTGCCAAAATATTTGTAATTCCACCCCTACATGTATGCTGAGAGCGGGAATCCAAATAATGTGCACGCGCCAATGTTCACAGCAGGATTTGCAAAGGTCGGAGAGCATCTGAACACCCAGCCGTGCTTAACAGTAAACAACATGGAGTGTCCTCACCAGAATGCTATTTGACTATAAGAAGGAATTGTGTTCAGAACTTAGAAAACAGAGATGAAAACCAAACACACAAGACACCATGAGTCATCTAGTTCATGGCGGCAAGAAGTAAGGTAGATGTTACCAGGAGTAGAAGAGGGGAGGAATGGGGCCTTAGTTGGGAAGAGGAGCGGAGCTTCTGTTTAGCTCAGTGAGACAGCTGTGGAGATGGTGAGCGGCCCAGCTGCCCAGCTGCAAATGTACTCACCGCTGCCCAGCTGTGAGCTTCAACACCGTGTAAGCGGTGATATTTCCAAGATTTTATTTTAATTATGTGTGTCTGTGTATGGGTATGCACACATGCATACAGTGCCTAAGGAGGCTGGCAGTAGGGGTCAGAGGCCCTGGAACTGGCATTACAGGGAGTTGTGACCTCCGGACTGATCTGGGAACCACACTCGGGTCCTCTGCAAGAGCAGCAAGTGCTCTTAGCTAATGAGTCCTCTCTCTGAGAGCTAAGTGGAGAATTTTATGTTTTTGTATGCATTTCACCATAACTGGGGGAGATAATTAGAAGAAAATAGTAATTTTATAACTGGCATCAACAAAAAAGCCACAGCAAACACCACAGCAGCGAACAGTTGAAGCTTTGTCATTGGTACTAGCCGTGAATCGAAAAAAGGCTCTCTACCGCTGCCATCCAATCTTAGGCTGAAAGCCTTTGCCATCGCAATAAGACAAGAAAAAACGGTCTCCAAAAGCATGATACAAAGATCTTATTTCTGCACAAAACATGGTCGTGAGTCCTAAATAGCTTTTAAAAGTCTGTAGATAAACTGTCAGAATTAGTAAAGAAATTTAACAAGGTTTTGAAGATATGGGCCAGTATTTTTTTTTAATCAGTCATACTTCTATGACAAATAGGTGGTTGTATATGAGAAATATCGCTTATAACAGTACTTAAAAACATAGAACACATAGAAATAAGCCTTATGAAAGAAAGTAAGAGATGCCGCAGACTCCTAAATACATTCCTGAAAGAAATGTATTAAGACATGGATAAACGGCGAGGTGCATCTTGTTAATGGATTGGAAAACTCAATATTGCAAAGACATCGATTTTCCTCGATGCATTTGCAATCAGAATCTCAGCAGGGCTTTTGGGGGAATGCTTCTAATAGTTATATGGAAACGCACAGAGCCAAAACTAAAAAAAAAAAAAAAAAAAAAAAAAAAAAAAAACAGTCTTAAAGAGAAATAAAACTGAAGGAATCACACTCTCGGGTACCACGTCAGTGTCTAGAGAGCTGTCAAAGCCAAGCCATGGGTTTGTATTGGTTCAAGCCCAGTGGCACACTAAAGAGGACTGTATCTGCACGTGTCTGTGCCAAAAGACGTGTGTGTGCATGTGTGCACACACCCACGTTCACACGGCTTCTTTTTGTGTGATTGCTCAGTTTCAAATCGCTGGGCATCCACACTAGAATGGTCAAGTCATATCACGGTCATATCGCAGAGAAACGGGAAGTGGGCTGATAAACGTGAGAGCAATCTCACTGGCGAGGGTGGTGCATCAGAACCCAGAGCCAGACCTCTGCAGGCTCACCTAAGTCTGAAGATAAGTTGGGCTGTAGCTGTGTGGGAGAGCTTGCCTTCAGTGGGGCCCTGGGTCCAAATCCAGCACCATGAAAAAAAAAAAATGAAGTCAGGCCGGGCGGTGGTGGCGCACGCCTGTAATCCCAGCACTTGGGAGGCAGAGGCAGGCGGATTTCTGAGTTCGAGGCCAGCCTGGTCTACAGAGTGAGTTCCAGGACAGCCGGAGCTACACAGAGAAACCCTGTCTCGAAAAACCAAAAAAAAAAAAAAAAAAATGAAGTCAGGAATGTGGCATTAGAAGCCAGAATAGGTGTGGCTTTGGCGGGATGGTGGGGAAATGACTTAGCGATGAGGCTCTTTGGTCTGAGTGGTGCTGTTGAGGAATTGGTTGCTTGGCGGAGCTCAGACTGTACATGTATCACACTTTTCTGTATATTACACATCAGTTAAGAAACTAAGAAAGTCCTGGTCCGCTTGGCACCAACATCAGCACTCCATCACAGACACGCCCCGTCTCCCCTCTGGCCACTCACGGAATGAATTATTGAGCTTTCCTCCGTCTGGGCAAAAGGAAGCCCCACCCCCCCATCTCCAGAACAATTCATGGAGGCTTTTCTCATGGGGGAGAAAGGACCCAGGAGCCCCAGGCAGCGTGCAGGCCTGTGACACCTCAGAGCCCGGTCTAGGATGGCAAAGGCAGCGTCTGCTCAGCGCTCTCTGTGGCAGGCATTCTTCCCAAGCGTCTCTTATTTTTGCATAATTTTATCCTCCCGAGAAGGCTCTGAATTGGGTGCTGGCGTTTCCATTTCTCAGACCAGAAAACAGAACAGAGCACTTAGCTAACTTGCCCGGACGCTCACAGTGGGCGAGTGGGGACTGAATTTAGGGAGGCTGGCTTTCAGATCGACACAATCCTCTTAGTGTAGAAGGGCACACAGATAAAACTGGGTACACGCTACCTAGTCCTACTCACCTCAGCCAAGCAGCGGCTGTCTCTCCCAAGCAGACGCTGGAGCTGCCCCATCGAGGCCATAAGCTAGGCCCTAGTCAGTGGGCCTTGATCCTAAACCTAGCAACGCAGGCTGAGATGCTATGGAGGTGTGGAGAGATGTCCCTCGACATGTCTGGGGATGAGGGTGTCAGGGTTTCCCCAGGTTCAGGCCCAGCTACTGACAGGACTGAGAACAGAAGCAAAGATGGATTCCAGAGCACCTGGTCCCAACCCACACCCCAGGCACTGGCTGGGGGCCCTCTGCTCCCCACACAGGCCATGTCAGCAAAAGAAAACCTGGGCCAAGGCGCACAGGAAGACACACACACACACACACACACACACACACACACACACGCATAGGACCAACGCCAGAGAAGAAGGCTCTGGAAAAGCTAACACACTTGGAATAGGGCTGTTTGTCCTGCCTTCCCCCGAGATCTCCCGCCGTGCCTCTGACACCCCGGCCCTGCGTGGTGGCTCCCACGGAAGGAAGCTGTGAAGCATGCAGGTGCAACCAGGTCACCTAGATAACGGCCTTCCCTCCCGCTGTATTATTCATGGGCGCCCTTCTTCCGGCCAGGCTCCAGTTTCCAACAGCCCTCAGGCTACACAGAGCTGGCTGGGCAGGTCAGCCATGCTGGGCTAGCTTCGCACCTCACCCCCTGCCCTTCCCCCCCTGTAACAGCTTCCTGCACACTTCAGGTGAGGTGGGAGCTCGGGGGCCACGGGAGAAGGGCGAGAGTGGCCACTTTTAGCTGAGTCAGACTCAGGGCGCTAAAAAGAACTGTGTCGTACGTACACGCAGAAAGAGAGAGAGACGGAGACAGAGAGAGACCGAGACAGAGAGAGCTGTCCCCAATACAGGATTCTAAATAAGTCCCAAGAC
The DNA here is from genome assembly GCA_964023405.1 of Apodemus agrarius. Lineage (NCBI taxonomy): Eukaryota > Metazoa > Chordata > Mammalia > Rodentia > Muridae > Apodemus > Apodemus agrarius. The sequence goes on along the minus strand of OZ030025.1, from coordinate 27,966,921 downwards.
CAGGGCAGTCGTGTGTCTATTCTGTTACTTTTGTTGATTTGTTTGTTTTTGAAACAGGCTCTTTCCTGCAACCCTGAATTTGCAATCCTATGCTGGAATTATAGGTATAAACCAGCATATCTGGCCTGTCCTTGTTTTGAGTGTGTGTATAGTTTCCTGCAAACAAGTGGTGCTTAATAAATATTTGCTGCCATAGATGCCTTTTGGGGAAGATGGTTGTCAAAATGATCGAGGGTGCAAAGGACCGGAGCCATTGGGAAGACACTGTTCTTTGGGTTGGGAGGTGGCCGTGCTGAGACAGCCGGCCGTGGATTGCTTACGTCACTGAATTGGTGGGGGATCAATAAAAATGACAGATTGACCTAGCAGGGGTTGCACGAGTCACCACTGGTTCTGTCCCGCACTGTTGTGTGTCTTGTGAGAGTCTTGGTCCTCAGATGAGGAGGGTTGGCCACTTGTAGGTTTTAGGGTTTGGTTTGGTTTCTTCCATCTTAGCAGATGAGAAGTGGTGGGGGGAGGGGTCCTAAGATTTAAGTTCTGGGGGGGGGGTTGGGCGGTCAGCAGCAGGCCTGTCACTCAGTATGTCTGGGTGGGGGAGGGGCACGCTTTCCTCACCATCGCTGGTTCCAAGTCACTCTGCATTTTTCCACACCATCAAGCCACCCACCCACCAGGCTTCTGCAGCACCCTTAGCAGCTGGAGGACATCTGTGGACGAACCAACAGGGCCATGAGCACTGACTGAGGGAGCCGTGAGCCAGCCTGCACCACAGCGGGGGCCAGGGTGGGTACTGAACCCCAGCAGCTCCTGCTCAAGCCCTCAACATGCAGATAGCTCTGAGATGCCAGAGGAGGTGACCCTGCCTGTGGCCGCTGAGACGATGAGATGGCCGCCAGGCTCCTCCCTAAGGCTGTCTGGGCCACGCCCCCTCTTGGCTCTCTTAAGTTCTCTGCAGATACTCTAGACATTTAATAGCCCATCTAGGCCTGCTGTCAGGAAAGGGGTGCTGTAGACACCAGCTGCAGCCCTCTGTGGCCCCAGGATGGGTCTTTTCTCTGTTCCTACCTGCTTCCCACCCACGTGGACAGGGACTTCACTCTACTCTCAATAGCCGTAACGACTAAGCAGTTTCAGAGCCTTGGCTCAGATCTACCGACATACCTGCTAGCTGTGTGGCTCTGGACAAAGTGTAGAACCTCTCTGTGCATCCCATCTCTCATCTGTGGACAACAGATAGCTCTGTAGGTCTTATGCCCTAGGGTTATTACAAGGGGCAAGCAAGGCTAGGTTTGGGACCTGGCACATAGTAAGTGTTTCTTCTCATTAGCACCAGCTCAGACATCCTATAATTCCATGTCACAGGTCACAAACTGGCCACTCACGGGCCTATGATATTTGTTCCCCGTAGAGTAGGAACCACAGAAACACACGGAGAACTAACTGTACATGCCACCCAGCCTGGGCTCATCTGTCAAAGGAATAAATAGCCTTTGTGGTGTTTAAAATACTTTAACTGTTTGGTAATACTTGCAATCGGGAGGTTTTATTATTTTTTAAAACTTGGGTTTTGTTTTTTGTTCCGGGTTTGTCTGGAAGAATCTAAGGGTCCCAGCAGCCTAAGGGACACTGCCACCTGCTCAGCCACAGAGGCAGACGCTGCATTAACTTCCCTTTTCAGCAAGGTGAGCTGGTAGCGATGCCCCACACCTGCCCAGCATCCTGGACCCTGTGTGCCCCTGAAGGCTGCCCCCCCCCTTAGGCCAGTGCTGAACCTACAAGAAGCCACAGGCGGGGAGGGGTACCGTTTACCTGGTCCTGTGCATCCGCACACAATGGCTTCTCTAGAACCCCAAGACCTACTCCAGCCCCAAGTCCAGGAGAAGAGAGAGTGCCCCCCAAGACACCTCAGCACTCGAGCCAGGGCATACCAGACCTCTGGCTGAGAGGACAGGTCTCCCCAGTGCTCCCTGCTTCCCCTAACCACTCAGCTTCCAGGCCACTCAATGCCCTGCTTGGGAAACTCCCATCTTAGCTTGTTCTCCACTGCGGTGACAAACACCACCGTCCAAAGCAACTTGGGAAGGAGAGGTGTACTCCGTCTTACAGCTTGTAGTGCATCCTGAAGGGAAGTCGGGGCAGGAACTAAAAACCAGGGGCCACGGAGGAGTGCTGCTTTCTTAGGAGTCACGGGGACAGGATGCCACTAGAAGGCTAGCACTCAGGTTTCCATACTGAGAGGCGCTGTCAATGCCATTCACAGACACCCCATGACAAGAGAGTATCACAAGATTGACGTGGTGATTATATGTTGAAACGGTAACATCCGGGGATTGTGTAGTCATAAAATTCAGTACCAAAACTGCCAGGGGGTTTTTGTTTGTTTTTTGCTGGTGGTGGTGGTAGTGGTTTTTTTGGATTGTGTGTGTGAGTGAGTGTGTGTGTGTGTGTGTGTGTGTGTGTGTGTGACAGGATCTGAAGCATCTCAGATTGGCTTTGAGAAGCTGAAGATGTTTTTTTTTGTTGTTGTTTGTTTGTTTGTTTGTTTGTTTGTTTTGTATTTGATTTTTTTCGAGACAGGGTTTCTCTGTATAGTCCTGGCTGTCCTGGAACTCACTCTGTAGACCAGGCTGGCCTCGAACTCAGAAATCCACCTGCCTCTGCCTCCCAAGTGCTGGGATTACAGGCGTGTGCCACCACCGCCCAGCTGAAGATGTTCTTGAACTTGGGATCTTCCTGCCTCCCCCTTCCGGGTGCTGACATTGCAGGTGTGAGCCACCATGCCTGACTGACATGGCTCTGAGGGTAGAGCCCCACAGTCTACCCACTGAGGCGCACCCCTAACCCATCTCTTTAATTTTGTCATCAGAATGGTTAGTAGACAGTGGACAGCGGCCCCTGAATGTGTCCTGGGCTATTTTCTGTCAGGCAAGGACACTGTGTGTGTTCAGTTAGAGGCCTCTTAAGTGATATTGAGCTGGTCCGTGCTTGGAACAAGGTGGGGCTAAGTGGATGCCCCCTTGCCTTGAGAATGGAGGCCTACAGAACCCTGGAGGACAGTCTCGAAGCTCCCGCTGCTGGCCTCCTAGATACAGCTTCGCCACCCCTCAACTGCATCTATCACTAAGACACAGCCCAGACCCCACAGCCCTGCAAAGGGCTCTCAGAGTCTTACACTGCCAACTCCCTGAAAATGATCTCAGAACTCTCCTGGCCACTGTAAAGAGAAGAGGCACCAACTTCCCAGGGTCAGGGCACCCCGGGGGCTCCTGATGAAGACCTGGGCAAGCCTTCGACTGGATGGATGTCACCTCCCTCTCTGCAGGCAAAGAACAGAGAAGAGTAGATGACCTGAAAGACACCATTAGATTTGGGTTGTGCCCAGGGAAGGACGGGGCCTTCTAACAGGCAAGGCAAAGTCCACATCCCTGGCATACAGGTAGGGCCAGGCAGGGCCCCGGCTTCCCCTTGGTTTCCTCTCTCCCCTGGCCTTCCCTGTCTTCCTCTATCTTCTACTCTCTCATCTTTCATTAGCTCCCAAATCACAGTGTTCCTTCAGAAACAGACAATCAAGGTGGTGCGCTCTGGGGCCCTTGTCACAAATGGCATCTCGGTTCCTCTCCAAATGGAAGATGGCCTTTAAGGAGGGAGGAAGTGTAGGGTTAGCAGCCAGCCCCGGGAGCCAGGGAAGGGCGGGGGAACAGCAGGAGGTGAGTGCTGAGATAGCCCCAGGCTCCCTAAATGCCGTGTGAGAAGCTCTGGGGGCCCACTAGGGTAAGAGAAGCAGGCCTCGGCCCTCAGCTGGTCACTGGCCAAGGCTAGCTTCACGTAAATGCCTCCGTTAATCTTACTGCTTGACCTCAGGCCTCAGCCTCCCGCCTATAAAATGGCAGGACCAGCAGGTACCCAGAATGCCTCACTCAGCTCTTCAGTCCAGGCCACAAAAAAATGGCCGGGAGGTAGCAGGTGTGGTGGGGAGCTGAGCGCTGCAGGCTCAGTCCTTAATAGGGAGCTGCAGACCCAGGGTGAAGTCACGGGGTTTGGAACTTTCAGAAGGGGACAGAGTAGGCTGGGAGGGGTGGGAGGGACCCTGTGCGCATTCGAATTCCATCTGGGTAGGATTCAGACCGCCTGTGAGAGCTGCCATTACTCTGTGGACAGGCTTAACTCCACGCAGAGATCCTGCGGTGAAGGAAGAGTTCAATGAAGCAGGACAGGACGGATATAACTCCAGCAGTGAAAAGGTGGGGACCTGAGGATTAGATGCTCAAGGCCAGCCTGGGCTACATAGTTTCAGAGCAGCCTGTCTGGGGACTGGGGTCAGGTCAGGGACAACACTCAGCTTCTCCCATCATCCTCAGTTACACACACGGACACAATGTTACCAGGCCTAGTCAGATGGCCAAAGGTCTAGACTCTATTGTAAAACGGTAGGATCTAACTTTAGGAGTGTAAGTCCAAGTGAAAACCTATGATCACACACACACACACACACACACACACACACAGACACACACACACACATCGCATCACATCACAAATGCATCCACAGGCACAATTCAACTCATAAACTCTTTGAGTCATCAAGCTGTAGATGTCAAAGCCCAGCTCACCTCTAAAGCCTGTAAAGGTCAAGTCACATCAAAGAGACTTAAAAAAAAAAAAAAGCTGGATTTTCCATATACACCAGAGGCCCGGGCTTCTCATAGTTTTCACCTTGTTGATTCTCGCAGCAAGTCTACAGGCAACTGGAAATTACTCCCATTCTGCAGATGAGAAAGCCAAGGCCTGAGCAAGTTGAGTGCCATCCCAGGCCCTCCAGAACCCAGGGGACACAGTGTTGTTTCTGCTTTAGTCCCTAAAACTCATGCAGGCTGTCCGACATTATCATCGCCACGCCCAGCCCACGCTGGAGCAAAGCTCAGAATACACACAAATAAGAATGCCAGTCTGGAGCTGAACAGTACATACACCCCGAGGCCACATGCCTGTGATGGAGTGAGCAAGACCAGAGCCCAGGAGCAAAAGACCCGAGGCCCATCGGTAAGGGAGCACGGGAGGAGGAGGAGCACGGGAGGAGGAGGAGCACGGGAGGAGGAGGAGCAGCAGTGTCCACTCCGCTCCACAGGGCTGAGCCAGATCAGATTCCACAGTGAAAGCCTAGAAGCTGGCTCTCAGTGGCTACTTCTTAAATACGCCAGTCTCTCACTGACAGGGGTGGGAGGGGGCAGGGGGTGAGGGGGGGTATTGGGGCACAAGTAGGCATTTTCTGCCCTGTAGGACAACATAAAGCTGTTCCCATAGCAAATCCAAATGAAGATGGCCCATAAATATCCTCATGTTTTCTGAATTATCTTGTGTGTGTGTGTGTGTGTGTGTGTGTGTGTGTGTGCACATGCACACACACATTCAATTCACCGCCACAAACTTTCTGACCAAGTTCTAGAAACTCCCAGTTCCTAAGGTGCATCTGGGGTCATGACCTCCCTGGTAAGCCATTATTCTGACTTCACGGTCACCTGGTGCCTAGTGCTTCTTTTTTCCTTTTCTTTTGAAACAAAGTATCCTGTAGCCCAGCCTGTCTCAAACTCCTACATAGCTGAGGATAACCTTGAACTCCTGATTCTCCTGCCTTTCCCTCCTAAGGGCTGCTGGTCTTACAGGCGTGCACCACCGCGCTTTCTACAGCGCGGGGATCAAACCGAGAGTCTCCTGCACGCTCGCTGCATGCTCGCTCGCCAAGCACTCTACCAACTGGCTACATCCTCAGCGAGCTGCTCTTTTTTGATGGTCCCTGTGCTCTTCAGACCCCACTTCTCCCTCTTGTCTCATATTTGTCTTTGCTTTATTTGGTTTTTAAAATGTTTTTACACTTATCGTGTGTGTGTGTGTGTGTGTGTGTGTGTATACACTTGTGCATGCAGGGCAGCAACTTTTATGTGTGGGTCTCTCCTTCCACCTTGTGGGTTCCAGCACGCTTTGGCAGCAAGCACCTTTAACCCCAGAGCCATCCCTCCAGCCTCCTGGTTTCGTTTGTTTTGCTTTGTTTGACACTGGAACTTTCTATGCATGCAGCCCACACTGGCCTCAAACTTGCAATTCTCCTGCCTCAGCCTCCCTAGAACTGGGGTTGCAGCCATTTGTAAAACCAAGTCCAGTGGTGGAGGGGTTGGCATGTTACTCTTCTCTGCATCCTAGACCTTTAAAGCAGGTGAGCTAGTGATCTCAGCATGAAGAGCCTGTGTCCAGACCCAGCAGACGGGGAGCACTAGCCACCCAGCAGACGGGGAGCACTAGCCACCCATCCCCAAAATAGCTAACGTGAACAGTCAAACCCAGCTGTGGGCCCAGCAAACACTAACAGTGAGGGAAGGCTGAAGGACCATCAGTGGAGCCAGTGCTCGGTGGGTGCAAACCACGCCACTGGCCATTCAGCACCTGAGAAGTAGCCATGGGAGGCGGGGGTGGGGTGGGGGTGGGGGGAGGAGGCACGGAGGAAAGACAGGGCCTGGGCTCTCACAGAGCGGGATGCCGGAGTCATGCAGACCAGTGGGAAGCACCAGGGAAAGATGGCAAGAGAGGAGGAAGGGAGGAAGAGGCAGGAGAGAGAGAGAGGTGGGGGAGGGGGGACACAGAGAGACAGAGACAGAGAGGCCTGGGGAGGCAGCCTAGCTCCCAATCACAGCTCCACATCAAGCCAGGAAGGCTTCCTTCCGGGGTAGGAGGCACCCGCAGTGTCGGAATCACCCATGGCCTCATCCACCGGAAGCCAAACGCTCCCATCCTGAATTGTTCCATCCCCCTGGGGTCTGCCTTGACCTTGCTCAGCTACTAAAGGACAGATGGGGTTGACCTAGCACCAAGAGGAACCAGGATTACAAGGGATTTTCTCAACAACAACAACAAAAAAAATGCTTAAAAACACCTATAATTGAATAAGACATAAACCAGTTCAAAGGCAACTGAGTTCTTTTTTAAGACGATCTTTACACGCGAGAACATGGCATCTCTTCAACCTGACGGCCCAAGCACACGCTGAGACCATCATTACGCTGGACTCGCTGGAATCAGCTGGATTTGAGATGGATGGGGAACCACCACCGACACCAGCACCAGCACCAGCACCAGCACCAGCAGGAATCCTCCTGCTCTACAAGGCCTAGGACTGTGCCAGTTGGTGACCTCCCAGCCACCCTACCCAATGGCAGAGCTGCACACGCATCCTGGCAATGACCGGGCTGGGATGCAGATGACCTTTCACCTGTGACCCCATTGCCCCCGGTCAGGCCTTTGACCCCAGCTTCAGCCAGCTTCGAGGGCACAGGCTCGAAAGCACATGCTGCCATGCCCACCCCCAGCCTCCCAGCTTGGTGCTGGGGACTCCCCCTCCCCCGGGGCGGTAGCAGTGGGATGGCAAAGGTTGCGGGAGACAGAGCCTCGTCAGCATTCTCCCCTCCCCAGTCTTCCCACCGTGGACTCTGGGCAGCCCCTCCTCTGTGGCCACTCACTGAGACGCATCACCAGTGGGCCTGTTGAGATTGGAGACAGCGGCTCAGATCCTTCCACCTAAGGGCAGGGTCCACCCATCCCAGAATCTTGGAGGCGGGGCCTGCGCATCCAGTTTCCAGAAATCTGCCCACCTCCTCCTGGCCGCAGCAAACAGGCAGCAATATATTGCGCTGCGGGGAGAGCCAGACGGCCCTCTACGTCTGTTCAAAGCAGGCCAAACGCAGACACTCTTGTGACATCCAAAGGCCTAGCCCCGGGGGGCTGCCCAGCCCTAACAGAGGCGTCCGGGCCAGAGCGTCATCCACGCTCTATTCCAATGTCCTGGAAGGCTCTGTGTGCCACGGCACAATCTCAGCAGCCTGCCAAGCGCTGGAGACTCTTAGAGGGTACATGGCCTTGGTCCGTTGGAGGTTGAGCTGGGATGTAGAGGATCTGCATTTCCAACAGGGTCCACCCCCCCCTCCCAGTGCAGATTCTGCACCACGGGCCACCCTTGGGCTCCAAGATTCCCCTGGGCCTTCACCTACTAGGTGAAGTGTTTTGAATCTACATACACTTTGGCAAAGTAGCCTTTAGAATAGTGAATTGGAAGAAAGGATATGTATCCGGTAGAATGATGAGCAAGGTGTCTTGTGGGGAAGGGGAGCTAATGGAGAGAGAACCCCAACTCTCCGTGGCCATAACCTCCATGCGGCCATTGATTGAGCAGCTGTGAGGGGCCCAACTGACAGAGCTGGGGAAGGCAGGGACAGACGTGACTGGGGGGGGGGAGGGGGAAGGGGGTGCAGCCAGGGCCAGGGTACCGCCCTCAAACGCTCACCTCCAGTGCCTGGGTAAAAGCTCTGTTCACACCCGTGGCTTAGCAGTGCCTTTGCAGACACCACGTGCTCTCCCTCTCTGCCAGGCGGGCCTCTTCTATTCCTACGACCAAGGTGCCCCTTACCCACCCCTCCTTGGCAGGGACATCTGGCCCTACCACCCCCACAGGTGCTGGCCGCATTGCGCCTACCCCTGCACCGGGAGCCAAGCGTTCGTTCCTTCCAGCAGCTTCTGCCACCGTGGGCTGACTCATCACCACCTCGCACCTGGCCCCAACCGTGCTCCACAAGCCCCCCCCACCCACCCCCACCCCCAGTCACAGCATGATTCTTCTCAGGGCAAGAATCTGGCTCGTGCAGGCCCGCGAATAATCCTCACGCCCCTACGGGTTATTTCCAAACCCAGACTGGGGCAGCAGGCGTACGCTAAGGGGCCCCGGATTGAGAGGGCCAAGGGCTGTTCTGGATCAAAGGACCCAAGTGTGCAGAATGGGCGTGTCCGCTTTCCGGGGCGCGTGGGCGTGTTACTACTCCTGCAAGGCTAATTTCTAACCAAGGTGTGACCACGTCAGGGCCGGGGAGGTGGGGGTGTGCCCCCCCCCGGGTCGCAGTGGCCAAGGGCACAGGATCTCAGCTTGCCTCTCGCGGAGGCAGTGGTTCTCTGTGCTCGCTCTGGGCAAGAAGGAATAAATGCCGAGCGGATGCCCCGCTGCCAACCCTAGAATGCGCGGGATCTGCACGCAACCCAGCCTGACTTGCGAGGACAGCAGGGACAGTGTTCCCAAGGGCTGGCTCTGGAGATGGGTAGACAGTACCCAAGACCGGCCAGCCCCAGGGCGTGGAAAGCGAAGCACGCGGCTCCCATCGCGGCTAGGGACTCTTCTACCCAGAGCTACCACTACTGGGAAGGTGGCAGAAGTCCCCTGGGGTTCCTTGTGGGCCTGAGAAGGTGAGCAGGGAGGAGAACTGCGTGACTTCAGGTTCTTCCAGCACCGCTGCCCACCCTGCGGTGGAAGTGCCACACCCCACCTCCCCGCTCCAAATAGGGACCCTGAGCTCAGAGGAGACAGGATGGTTCCCAACACCTTCTCTCACCCTAGCTAGACCCAGACCCTCTCGGCTACGCGAAGAGCGAAGAGCGGAAACCCCCGCAAACGTCGCGGTCCCGAAACGGGGCTCCGGGTGGCGCGCGTCTTGCCAAGGCCAACACACAGGGAACTGGAGTTCCCGGGAATCAAAGTTGCCGCGCGTCCGGCCGCAGGCTGGAACGGGACGCGGGATAGAGGGGAGACCCGGGCGCTCGCCGCCGCGCGCGACGATCGCTCCGGGAACAAGTGGCTTTGCCGGCTGAGGTCGCGGCCCCACCGCTCTAACTTTGGCTGCACGCAGCGGGCGATAGGCTTGGGAGAAGGCAAAGGGGATCGGGGAGAGAAGGGCGGCGCGGGGCTCCCGGTACCGTGTGCGCAGGTGGAGCAGCGTTACGCCGCGTCGGAATCTGCTCGCCACCGGCTCTGCCCCCAACGGGCCACCTGCTCCAGTCTTGGCCACCGCCGCTTCTCGCTGCCTGCGCGAAGGTCGCTCTGGGATCCACTCGGGCCGCCCGATCCCGGCGAGCTGCTTGCTGGCTGCAACTTCAGACGCGCGGCGAGATCAGAAAAGGCTCGCCCCGGGCACACGAGGACTCGGGACTAGCGTGCTCCATCCCCGGGGCCCCGCTCTTTGCTGCGCAGCTCAGCGCTCCGCTGCTGTGGGACGTGTTCCCGGGCCGAACATCGTGTCTTGCTCCGAGCCGCAGCCGCCGCTCAAGTCCGCGATCAACTTTCCCTCGCTCCTCCGCCCCGCGCGGCCCCGCGCCAGTCCCCGCCTCCTGACGCGCCGCGCTCCCCTCGCCGCGCCCGAGCTCCGCCCGCCCCCGCCCGCGCCCGCGCGCCTCACCCCGAGCCCCGGACCCCGTGCCCCGTCGTCGCAAGCCCGACAGTGGCCCTGAGCCCAGCAGGGCGCCCAGATGGGAAGGTGCCTGCGCCGGCCGCGGATGCCATGGCATTGGCTGCTATGGCAGCCCGTGGAATCCCTCAAGGGGCAGGAGGGAGACCGCAAAAAAACCAGCCTTGGGAGCGTGCCCGAGCTGTGCCTTGCGTGTCCGCGATCTCGCAAAGGGCCGGGACCCAACCGCAGCCTCTCCCTCCTGCTCTGAGCCGAGGCCTGAGGCTGCGACGCTCTCGGGAAGCAGAAAGGCGCAGCGCCTAGGTGAGGCCGCGCCATCTGTTGGCTTTAAGCGCCCCCTTTCTGCTCCCGGAGTCGCTGAAAGGTTCCTCCGGTCCTCCGTGCTGCTGGCCACCCGCTGCCTTCACCTGCTTCAAGTCTGTGGGCCCACCTGCGCCCCTCCGACTCTGCAAACCAGACTGCCTCTGATGCTAGAAACTAGTGGCCCAGAGTCAGAGACACCCTGGAGGTCCCCAGGCACCTACACCCGTGGGATACCCCCTCCGTAGCAACCCTGATTGAAGGAAGATTCCTTCACCTTCTTGCAAGCCTAGCAGACAGCCTTCGAAGCTGTTGGACAACAGGATTGACAGGGAACACGGGGCGACTTTACTTCCCCCGCTAAACAGATTGGTCCCTCGACAGACCAGCTTATTTGACCCCCGGCTGCCTGGGGCCAGGGTCTAGGTCTCAATTCATTTCACCTTCAGCACAGCTTTCTGCTGGGTCTTGAGGTTAGCCCAGGTTTTCTCTCAGAGAGGCTGCTTCGGCGAGGTCAGTGACTTGCCTGGGGATAGAGACAGGAATTGCACTATAGTTAACTATGAATCTACAGCTCCATTCTTTGAACATTCATTCGTTCATTCATTCATTCATTCATTCATTCGTTCGTTCCTATTGACTACCATATGTTGGCTCCTGAAATAGGCTGAGTATGGCTCCAGGCCTCAGGGAGACCCTCTAAAGAGGAACCAACCGGTTCAGGGAAGCATATAAACAGGTGACATTACAGCCAGAATAGGGGCACCTCCATGGCTCTCTCAAAGACTCAAGAAGAAAGCCGCAGGGAACAGCCCCAGGTGCCTGCTAGATAGACCTGCAGGGTTGCAGGAACACAGAGGTGAGGCAAAAAAAAAGAGCCAGTCAGTGGCACCTGGGAGAGAGAAGAGAGCCAGACAAACATGGCGATGAAAAAGGCGGAAGGCTAGATGGCAGGGACAGCGTGTGCTGGTTTCTGTGGTGGGAAAGAGCTGTGTATGTAGAAAGGCCCGCGAGGAACCACACACGGCGAGGGTAGAGGCTGTGTGCCAGGCACGCTAGCCTTCATTGGAGGCCTTGTTCTGAGGTGCTGCGTGCAGGTTAAGCCCTTGGACGTGCAAGGGTTAGTCTTTTTCCTAAGAGGAACACTTCAAAGCAGGTGGTGCCCCCCCCCCGCCCCGGGGAGAGGGGTGTGGGTGGGTAGGCAGGATCTGATCTAGCTGGGAAAAGGGACCCTGGGCTGGGCAGCAGGGACAGAACTGGTTCACTGATAATGTTTACCAGGGCTGAGCGGTTAGGAACACTGCTGCCCTTTCAGATGACCTGCCAGTGTGCTGCTCCCAGCATCCACCACCCACATCAGACACGGGATGACTTCCTGTAACTCCAGCTCCAGGGGATCCAACGCCCTCCTCTGACATCCACGGGTACCCGCACAGAGGCATCAACATACATAACAATAGCTGCCGAATGCTGTAAAGCCACGTGTTCTAGCACAAGGATCAAATGGCTGCTCACCAGCCCAATCTGCCCCCCATCCCCTTATTTTGTAAATAAAGTTTTATTAACACTAACATCCAAGGACAATGCAGACAAGCCTCTGTATTTGGGGGATTCCCTGCACGCTACAGGCTGCGTGGCTGGCAAATCCAAACCCCCCCCCCCGACTCTCCAGATCCCCGAGGTGGGGGTGGGTCGGGGGAGGGGCAAGGGTGCCTCAGCGGCTGGAGATGCTCAGGTGTCTGAGCACAAAACACATGAATGTGCACAGCAATGTATGTGCGCTCACATACATCTCAAGGCTGGCAGAGGCCACTGGCAGCCTCAGGTGTCTTCGAGCTCAAGTCTGGGGGTGGGGGCGAGGTCAACAAGGTCAACTGGTGCCGGCTTCTGAGGGGGCTTTCTTTTTTCTTTCTTTCTTTCTTTCTTTTTTTTTTTTTTTTTTTTTTGGTTTTTCGAAACAGGGTTTCTCTGTGTAGCCCTGGCTGTCCTGGAACTCACTCTGTAGACCAGGCTGGCCTCGAACTCAGAGATCCGCCTGCCTCTGCCTCCCAAGTGCTGGGATTAAAGGTGTGCGCCACCACCGCCCGGCACTGAGGGGGCTTTCAAGAGGCAGCCTCTATGAAGAGGCGAGCAGGAGAACCCCCACCCCACCCCGCCCCCTCACAAGGTGCTACAATGGGCACGACGGGCAGTGCAGCCACAGAGTTGAGCCAGGCAGGCCTCTGGGCAGCTAAGCTGAGACAATGCTCTTGGGTATCCTGGTGTCCCAACTCTAGATAAGCGAGGAGTAGGAGGGGAGGGGGGTGTCCTGGGCTCCAGGGTCTGTTCAGCTGGATGCTTTGAGGCGGGACAATGGACCTCAGAGGCTTCATGTTCTTCATTCGCGAAATGAATGTATTCTCCAGGTCTCCACTTCTAAAGCGTTCTGGTTATTTGCCATCCTATTTGTGGTACTGAGGGTTGATCTGGGGGCCCTGCACGTGCTAGGTGGGTACTCTGTCACTGAGCTACACCCCCAAGCCCCTTGTGGTGTCCTTTTCAACTGTGACGTTCCAAACTGTCTGTGGCCAATTTACATGGCAATGAACCATGATGGAGCTCCAGGCGACCATCAGCTTCTCAGAAGTCGGACACCTTGCTTCTGCTCACAGGGTCGGCCTCTTGGCACCTGCAGCCGTCCCGTGCTCCCCCTGGGCCAGGAAAGTCAGGGTGCGGTCAGCCTGCAGTCTTAAGTATTGTAACAGACTCGAAGCTAATGTCTGTGGGGGGACTCAAAGGGCTAAGAAGGTACCCCTGAGCTCAAATGGTGGTAAGAAGCATTATAACCCTTTAGCCAGAGGTAGGGATGTGGGAAAAAGAGAAAAGGTGAGACTAACTACATGTGGTGACACCTATAATCTTAGCAGTCGGGATGCTGAAGCAGGGGGATTGTGAGTTGAGCACAGCCTGCAAAGATGGGAGGAATGGCCTGTGTAAAGCCTGTGAGAGCAAGCGGGCTGTCCCCGGGCGTGGGGGAGGGGACAGGACAGCTGTTCGCTCTGGACTACAGCAGCAGCATCTCGATGTTCCGCAGATGATGCCACCAGAGGCAGCACCTGGTGTTTATGGGAGACTCAGAGCTGGGGAGGAGTACTCAGCACAAGCACCCTGCCCAGTGTGGCCCAAATGGCGTCCTTCTAGTGATTATGACGAATGTGGCCCCAGGGACCTAGCCACTCTGTCTTCAAAGATCACGTGGAGAAAAGGCAAAGGCAAAATGGCCGTGATGGGTTGCCTCACACCTGGACGTCTTGCCCAGGCGGCTCCTGTAACCATCTCTCTCTCTCTCCTCGGCGGCAGCTTCCAGTCACACTCTGGACCAGAGAAGGGAAGACAGGGTGTGCACAGCTCCAGGTGGCTCTGGCTGGCTTCCTGGAGAAAAAGACACATCCCCACCAGCTCAAAAGTAACGCCTCTACATCCTACGTCCATGCGCTACCACGGAGCTCCATCCCTGGCCTGCTGCGGTGCTGTTTTGACTCTCGAACAGACCCAGCATCCAGTTGCCTTGCTGGCACTCCTTCCGCATGACGGTATGGCCTAAGGACGAGAAGTGGGGGGTGGGGAGGCAGAGAGGGATGAGTGGGAGTGGGACCAAAGTCGGGAGGGTAGGAGGAGGGACTGAGACTGGAGAGGTGGAGCTGGGGGCGGGGCTGGAAGGGAGGAGGCGGGAATGAGACTGGAGGGGTGGAGCTAGGGGCGGGGCTGGGAGAGAAGAGGGATGCGGTGGAGAAGGAAGGGGAGGGGGAGGAGAAGAGAGAGGGGCAGCAGAATAAGAGACACTGGAAGGAGGAAGTGAAGAAAGGAGGGCCGAGATCTGTTGTCGCAAACGTCTAATCCACTGAGTCCGGATGGGCTGGACCTTGGCGTAGTGGCTTTCAAAGACCTCTCCCACCACCCAGCTGCCCCTGCAGGAGAGGCCTGAGCATTAGCCATCTTTCCTGAGCCTCAGTTTCCTGAACAGTAAACAGGCACGGGAGCCCCCAGTCCCCACCCTAGACTGTCATTCTAGGTAAAAAAGCAAAAGTCTACACGAGAGCACTCCCGTAAATACAACGCTGCACAGCCTCTCCTCGGCTTGGGACCGCCGCCATTATTGTGAGCGCCCGCAGCCAAGCCTCCTCTGTCGCTACTCCCTTCTCCCCCTCACCACAGACACTGACCCCCACCTCACTGTCATCCCTCAGCTGGCAAGACCCCATTTGATACTTCCTGTTGGGTCCCCAGACTGTGCCCCTCTCTCCCGGGGGCCCCTGGCACCATAAAACTGACACGTGTGTGCCTGTGCTAGCTTTGTGGGCCCACAGAGCCGGGCGCAGCTGTAGCAACTCAGCTCTCAAAAGAAGCAGGTTTGGGAGGGTGCCACAGAGGGCGGGGCACCCAGCTGCAGCTCACTGACCCCCCCTCCAGGAGGCCCCCCCAACCCCCGAGATGTGGGCTTCCCTGGGTCTAGCCCCGGAGGCTCCCCCATCCTGTCCATGGCCTCAGCATTGGGCTCTTTCCCTCACAATCTGCCCCACTCCTGTTCGCCGGCCCATCATTTATTTATAAGGTGTTCATAGGGAAATGAATGACAAAAAGTTAGAAGCTAATTAAAGCTGGCACGGATTGGCACACGCGGCCATGAATTATTCATGGGCATGGAATGGCGCTCCGTGGCTAGGATTGGCACCAAGTGCCCCAGGGTGCTCATAGGAAGGAAGTGGATCTGGGGGCCCCCAGCTCCATCTTGGCTGCCTCACACGGGATTCTTCTCAGAGGGCCTTGAAACCCAGACCCGTGCCTCTGCCAGGAGTTAGCTGGAACCCTTATTCCCACCCCTCCTCCCTAGAGGATACCTCGTCTGTCTGTGCCCAGCCCAGCATCCCGTGCTGGGAGAGACATAAACACCAAGAACATAGGCCAGACTCACTGTGAGGTATCATCACAGACCAGACGACGACGACGACGTCGTCGATGTGCCTAGTTCTGCAAGGCCAGGGCCACAGCCACCTCCATGCAGTGGGGGAAGGCTGTTCTATGGAAGATCCTCTAGGGAGGATGGACAAGGCCTGAATTCCAGCCAGCTATTTACTGACAGGACATCAGAATGAAAGACCCTACTCAAGGCCATGACCTCCATCCCAGCCCCCAGGATATCCTCACGGGTAGAGAACTGGAGGCCCAGAGAGGGACAGGTTCTCTACCAAGCCACACAGCAAGGAACAGTAATGTTGCTAGGCTTGAGAGCATCTCCCAGTGCCGTGTGCGGATTTGCTCACTCAGTCTTTTACCACATAAAGATGCTGACAGATGGAGAAACTGAGGCAGCCGGAGGACCGCTTGTCCAAGGCTACAGAGCTAATGAGTCGAAGTCTGGGTTAAACAGCAGAGTGGGTCTGACTTCAGGGCACAGGCCCTCCTCCCGTCATTGGCCTTCAGACACGCCTGACGGTGGGATGGAGGGGTTGCCGTAGGAACAGGACTTCATCCCCCATCATCCTGAGTTGCCTTCTCCGAAGTCCTGAAAGCTGCCCCCTCCCCCCCCCACCGTGGGAAAGCCCCTTGGGTGAGAAGGATGGATTCTGACCCTCAGAGGCACAGATGTGAGTTCTTGTGTGTGTGTGTGGGGGGGGGGGGAATGTGATTTTGAATATACAGCCTAGCCCTTGGGTGCCCCGTCTGTGAACTGAGGCTGACACCTGCAGAGCTTGGAGGTGGGGGAGGGGGTACTAGTGACTTCTTTCATCGTTGGGACAGAATTCGAAACCATGGGAGTCGATGTCGGCCCGTGGGTTGAGGGTACAGCCCTCCACAGTGAGGGAGCGGTGGAGTGGGGAACAGGAGACGGAGGGTCACGGTGCGTCAGTCCGCAGTCAGGAAGCAGAGAGGGGAATGCTGGTGCTAAGCTAATTCCCCTCTTCGTCCCACCCAGGACCCCAGCCCCATGCAATGGTGCTGTTCACAATCTCAGTGGACCTCCTACCTCCGTCAACCTCACCGACAAACTCCCTCATAGATCACACCGAGTGGACAACCATGCCTCTGGCTCCTTCTCCACTTAACTCTTTTTTTGCCTCAGTCTGCCCGTCTGTAAAATGGCTATGGCAGCCGAGCTGATATGAGAGAGAGGAGGGAGCTGGGGCGATAAAGTGGCATTCAGCATTCCTAGCAAGTGCTCCTAAAACTGCGGCCGCCAGCTGTCTGGGGACTGGGGAACTTTGCACCTTCTGGCCCCCAGGGGTCTGACACAGAGAGGCCTGTGCACTGTGGACAGAGTGGAATGCTACGGGTCAGAAGAGAGCAGGTCTCTCAGCTGCCAGGCCTGGGCCTGGCTCCTTGTCTCTTTACACTCAGGAGGCAAGAAAATATTCCCACAGCAACATGCCAGAACACAGACCCTAACCACTGTTCCTAGACGAGTGTGTTCCCTTCCAAAGACTCTTCTATCTGCATATGGAAACACTCAGTGTTTCGCTGGGAGCAGGGGCGAGAGGGAGGCATCGATCACGGCGCACGTCTGTCCTTTTGACTTCTGGATCATATGAATAGCTCAGCTTTGAAAATAAATATGCCGGGGGGCGCTCCAGGCAGAAAGAAAGTGGTCTCAGATGGAAGTCTGAATATTCGGGAAGGAAATGCGAGCAGCGCAGACAGAGATTCTGGTAAGCACAAATGATCCTGGATGCAAAAGACAAGAAAACGGATGTTTAACATCAAGAACTTAGGATCATGTGATCATAGCAAGTGAGTCAGGAAGAGCAGGCAAGCTCTGGGGTGTTTCAAAGTTCCTGTGTTGTCTAAGAGGTTGGTAAGAGGGTGACTATAGGATCGCACCGGTAACTCAAGGACTCAATTGTCTCCAGCCCTCCCTGATGGGGCAGTAATTCAATGGATTGCTAAGTAACCAGCCGAGGGGGAGCAGGATCATGCTTAAACACACACTCACACACACATACACACACACACACACACACTCATACAAATTTACATATACTCATATACTCACAGTCATATACTCACACACTTATATACACACTCATACACACATTTACATATACTCATATACTCACACACTTATACACACACACACTCATATATACACACACACTCACACACACTCATACATGCATTTACATACACTCATATACTCACACACTCATACACTCATACACACACACATGCTCATACTCACACATAATCATATACACACACTCATAATACACTCATATACACTCACATACTCATATACACACACACTCACACACATACACGCTCATATACTCACCCATAATCATATACACACACATACATACACTCATATACACACTCATATACTCATACCTACTCATATACACTCACGTACACACTTATACACTCGTGCATAATCATATATACTCACATACTTTCATATGCACAGACTCACACACATACACTCATACACCCATTTACACACACTCATATACTCACACAGTCATAGACTCACACACACTCATACACACACGCACACTCATGCACTCATACACTTACACACTCATATACACCACACACACTCATGCACACTTACATACACACACTCATATACACTCACACACACTTAAACATACACACTCATATACTCACACACTAACACACCCTCACACATACATGTACACACACATACACTCACACTCACACTCATACACACACACACACACACACACACACGAGCATGTGCTGAAATGTTAAGGAATGACTGTTACTACATACAGTCATGCCATACACATCGTTCGAGAGCTTGCTTTTGTTTTGTGGCTTTGTCTCTTCTGTCACACAGTGAACCTGTCCCCTCGTTACATTTGCATGTGTTCCAGTGGGGGACAGCTGGGATAATCATCAATTTGCCAGGTCCTGTGGGGCTCTGCAGGGCACAGCGGTGGGGCTGGCCAGGGAGTGAACGACGGGGCAGGGAGAAGGCAGAGCCCGTGGGGACTGAGGGACGGTGGGCAAGGCCTGCTCTCATCCGGCTCAGCGTCTCATGCTAACCACACACAGAAAAACCCAGTGACCTTTATAAAAGAAGCGCAGGCTGGGCGTAGTAGCACACATCTGTAAGCCCAGCTATTTGAGAAACTGAGGCAGGAGGATCACAGTCCAAAAGTCAGCTCGGGCTGCCAGCGAGTTCAAGGCTAGCCCTGGTTATTTATCAAGATCCCCATCTCAAAGTAAAATTTAACAGAGAGCTGGGGTTAGCTCAATGATAGATCTTCATCATTGAACATGGAAAGGTCTGGGTTGGAACCCCACCCCCACCCCGTGCGGCTAAAATAAAACAAAATACAGACACAAAAAGTACATCCTCAGCCCTACCTGGTAGCGCACGCCTTTAATCCCAGCACTTGGGAGGCAGAGGCAGGCAGATTTCTGAGTTCGAGGCCAGCCTGGTCTACAGAGTGAGTTCTAGGACTAGGACAGCCAGGACTACACAGAGAAACCCTGTCTCGAAAAAAAAAAAATTACATCCTCCAGCAGACATCTGGGCCTCCTCTGGGCCACACCACATCACAGCCTGAGAGAAGAGCCGCTTCCATCTTAGCCAGACCGGGAAGGAACCGGAAGTAAGCAGTTACAGAGAGTGAGGCGCGCCTATGAGCACTAGATGTGGCTCAGAGAGCAGAATTCAGTCTTTCTCTGCCACACTCTGTCGGAAGGACCCTAAGCGAGTCACACACTCACCCAAGCCTCCGAGTCATCAAGAAGCACGGAGTGGAAGGTTTGGGGATGTCTTTACTGCTGGGGGGGTGGGGGGTGACGGTCTCAAATCATCCCATACGATCAGAATCTTCTCAAGGAAGGTTAAGAGGATTGTGTCAGCAAGCTCACTCAAGCCCTCCACAGCTCTATGATGCTATGACTTATAGTACTGTCCCCATTTCACTGATGCGATCCTTGAGGCCCAGTGGCGATTAACTGGGCTGTAGGTAAGATAAATGAAGTGGAGGCTTCTGTCACCCCAGATGTTTGCTCTTTACTCCTGGGGCAGGTGTTGAGGGGGGAGGTCCAATGGTCATGGGACAGCTCCCAAGGGTAAGGACCTAGGGTGTCTTCATTTTGGAACCGTAAAACTATGGCCATACAGAAGCAAGTAGGCGCTGGGGGTTGGGGAAGGGCATTCACAGACTCCCAACTGCCTTACTTTGAATGTTGGGTGCACACGCCTCTTCTGTCTCCCACTGCCCTGGCCAGAGCTGCCCCAGCATGTCTCCCAACCAGCTTCCAAGAGTCTGAGCACCGTGTGAGGGAGCACCGTATGAGGGAGCACCACATGAGGGAGCACCACATGAGGGAGTACCACATGAGGGAGCACCTCAGGCACCAGGGAGCATGAGCCAGGTACTGGGAAGTGGTTGGTTGGAGTCTGAGGCTAGGTAGGGAGGCTCAGAGTCACCCCCAAACAACTCTTCTCTGTCCTCTGGGAGCCAGTATGAGGTCGGTGAGGGTGAGCAGGAGAGGCTGGGCGTGGCGGGTCAGTGAGGACACGGGGACCGCCGCCATTATGGGACAAAGACAGGTGGAGACGGCATCCAGGCAGACATGACGTAATAGTCCGCCACTGTCCGTGGGGATCATCCCAACCGCTCCTGGCTGGAGGTCCCTGCCTTGGACCAGGACATCCCACCAAACTCTCCTAATGTTCTAGAAATAAAACACCGGCATTCTACAGGCCACGAAGAGACCGTGTAGCAAGGGCCTGGTGGTAGAGGCTTGTAATCTCAGCCCACTCTAGAACCCGGGGGCAAGAACGCCATCAAGTAACCTTAGGCAACTTGGCAAGACTCACCTCAAAACAACAAAAAGGGCTGAGGTTGCAGCTTACTGGTAGGCCCTGGGCTCAATCCCCAATTCTGGGGGAAAAAAATCTTAATTGTATAAGCTGGCCATGGTTAGGGACCAAGAAGTAACAAGTGGCCCCAAATCCCCCTAGAGAATCTCCCCAGAGCCCACCAGCCCTTTGCTGCTGAAGCCAAGTAGCTTTGGAAGAAGGGGGCGGGGGAGCTGCTATCCAGAGGCACCCGGGAAAACTTAGAAGTAGAAGACACCGCCACCTGATGAGGATTACCCTAGGGCCGGAAGGCTCTCCCCGGGGGAGTCCAGATCTGCAGTGCAGGGCGCCACCTGGAGGCGGATCACGGCAAAGCACTCCCCCTCCAGGCTGGGTGGAGGGGTGGCAAGAATCCCACAGAAACCTGGACCAAACACATGCACCCTTTTGGTGTCCCCAGCACCACCTGTCCCTCACTCTCTTCCCAAATCACCAGGTCCCCTGATTCCAGACACACTGGGTCTGTCCCTACCCCTGTCTCTAAATATGAGCTGAAAATCACCTAAGGCTTAGGAACTGCGGTGACTCATTTGAGGACTGGCTGTTTGGACTCATTGGTTCACTCTCTACCCAGCCACTAGCTAGCTGTGTGACGCTGGGCAAGCTGCTGCCCTTCTCTGGGCCTCAACTACTCCTCTGGTTACACTGGGCAGCAGAGAGGACAGATAAAGTCTGACCTTAAACGGAAACCATGACAATTAAGGTTAATTAACCTCTGCGTGCCTCGGTTGCTCATCTGGAAAATGGGTTGATGACCCATTTTCTCACTCCCTTCCATCAACCAAAGAAGAGCTTGGCTCCGGGGAGCGCTCTAAGAATGTTCCGGAGAGCCCCTACAGCCCATACCCTGGCTGCGGACTCGGTACCAGCCAGGAGCTCTGGTGGGTAGGACAGTACTCCCAGGGAGGCCCAGGCAGTGGTTAGGGGAGGGATCTTTCTCCCCTCTTACCTCACACTGATGCCTTGTGGACACAGTAAGTGTAGATCTACTCAGATCTGCAACCGAAGAAGCTGGTGGTAACCTCCCCCCATTAAAATTCTAGGGAAGTAGCCAGGCGGTGGTGGCGCACACCTGTAATCCCAGCACTTGGGAGGCAGAGGCAGGCAGATTTCTGAGTTCAAGGCCAGCCTGGTCTACAAAGAGAGTTCCAGGACAGCCAGAGCTACACAGAGAAACCCTGTATTGAAAACAACAAAAAAAAAAAAAAAAGAAAGAAAGAAAGAAAAAAGGGGAAAAAAAGAAGAAGAAAAAATTCTAGGGAAGTAGAAACAGGTGCCCTGCGCTCCAGCTCACCCCAGGCCCAGAGAGAGGAAGCAGCAACTGCAGACTCCCTGGAGCATTAGAGAGTCAGCTGAGGCAGGGGCCTGCCCACCTCTCCTCCCTGCCTGAGACATGCAAACCGGTGACATGGGGACAGCCCCGGCTTCGGTCTTTATAGGTGTTGTGTTTCTCTGCATGAGCCTCAGTTTCATCGTTTGTGAAATGTGGGTCTAACCCAGTGAGAGAAAGTTCCTAAAAGTCCTCCATCAGCGATGGGCTAGGGGTGCCGCTCTTACCTAGCACATACGAAGGTCTAACCTCGACACCACATAAACCTGAAATGCTGTCATGCACCTGGGGAGTGAGGGCAGAAGGGCCATGAGATCAAGGATAGCCTTGGCTACATAGTGAGTTTGAAGCCAGCCTGGGCTACATGAGATCCTACTCAAAAACAAAAAACAAACAAACAAAAAACCCAAATAGCTGGGCAGTGGTGGCACATGCCTGTAATCCCAGCACTTTGGGAGGCAGAGGCAGGTGGATTCCTGAGTTCAAGGCCAGCCTGGTCTACAGAGAGAGTTCCAGGACAGCCAAGGCTATACAGAGAAACCCTGTCTCGAAAAAAACAAATCAAAAAAAACAAAAAAAAACAAAAAAAAACCAAAAACAAACCAAAAACCCAAATAAACAGAAATCAGTGCCTCCCCATTCAGACTGAGTGTCGTCTTGTGCTAAATGTCTGTCCTTGCTGGTGCACGGGGGACAGGGAGGCAGGGCCAGGGGCTGAGGCCATCGGGAGGGATGCACACGGGCAAGCGGAAGTTCCTCTTTTCCAACCCTTTGGCGAGAACAAAGGTGGAAAGAAGGGACTTCTGCTTGACACACACTTCAACTGCTTGCACCTTCGTTTCTGTCCTAAGAACGGCCATCGGGCTTCTCTGGAGCCCCGCGTGGAGTGCGGGCATCACGGGCACGTGGCATACCCACCCACCCTTTCAGCGGGAAGCGGGCGCCGTCTTCGTTTTAGAGAAAGTCAAGGTTCAGAAAAATCTGACGTGGAGGAAGCTGGATTCGAACCCAGCTGTGGGCTTGTTGGGTGCTAGGGAACGATGCCTGGCCCTTCTCGGGTTCCGTGGGGGACTTGAACCCCACCATCCCGTCTGCGTGCCTGTTAGCCATCGAGGCTGGGGTCCTTCCGCCCCCCTCGCCCCCGCCTTCCTGGCGGATGCCTTGGGAGTCAAAGAGATTACAGTAATCAGCTAATGCGTGCGTGGGGCTCCGAGATGAAAAGCCCTCATTGAGTGCGCTTAAGTATGATGATTAAACGGGAAGGTGGAATTAGCCTCGCAGGGGGAGCCGGCTGCAGCCACCGAGAGGATTAGCCACTCGCTGGGAGTTTAAGATGCAGGTGGGCAGAAGAGCGGACCGACCCCGGTGCTGCTCATCTCAGAATGACACAGTCTGGGGACCTGGGAGCAGCCAGGTGATGACAGGCCAGCGGTCACGGAGAGCAGAGTGGGCCCTCGGCTCCTCATCTGCTCGCTCATTCATTCATTCATTCATTCATTCATTCGTTTGCCTCCCTAGCCTGGACTCCTGTTGGACTCACTGGTTCTCAGACACTCGGCTAGGTCCAGGGATACAGCCGAGAACAACACAGAAAACTCTGGAGACACTCCCAGCCTAGTGAGGGAGACAGGCGTGCTAATCATAGAGCATGAAAGTGTTGCTCGTTTTTAAGTTTCCTGACAGGATCGTGAGCTTTTCGATTTTTTTGTTTGTTTGTTTGTTTTTGTTTGTTTGTTTGGTTTTTGGTTTTTTGAGACAGGGTTTCTCTGTGTAGCCCTGGCTGTCCTGGAACTCACTCTGTACACCAGGCCGGCCTCGAACTCAGAAATCCGCCTGCCTCTGCCTCCCAAGTGCTGGGATTACAGGCGTGCGCTGCCACTGCCCGGCTGAGCTTTATCGATTTTTAAGGACAAATCCTCGAGTCATTTCAGGGTTATAGCAAAACTGAAAGTACAGACTTCCCAAGATGGGGCCAGCCCTGGTGGCAGGGGTGTGGGGTAGCCGGCCTGAGGGCATGAATGTGAAAGAACTGACCTTGTCACTTGTCTGCCCACGGGGTAGCATGGCTGCAGAGAAGATGCCCCACCCCCACCCCTCACCACCTCTTGGTCAAGGGGGTGCAGGTGAGCCTCTCTCCCCAAGAGAGCACAGGAGAGCTGGCCCCTCTGCCGGCTGGCATAGGGTACTGTGGGTGCCCCCCCCCCAACCCGCAGTAGCCAGGAGAGCTGACCCTGGGGTCACGAGAGCAGGATACCCAGCCCTGACCCCTCACTGGCTGTAGCACTCAGGAGAGCAGGCCCTCTACCCTGCCTGCCCCAAGGGTGTGACAGTGGGAGAGTCGGCCCTGCCCCTCACAGGCTGCGGCCCTTGGGAGAGTGGGTCTTCCGGTTTGACTGGGCAGCACAGTGGAGCTGGCTCTGCAGGCGTGGGTGCTGTCGAGCTGGCCCTAAGGGCGAGCGAGCGAGCAGGAGAGCTGACCCTGCCTCCCGCTGGTGTCAGCTTTGGGTGGTCTAGCTGGAGCAGTGCCCAGTGCCTGAGAGCTCGCCCTGGTGGTGCAGATAAGGGAGACCTGGCAGGTTGACCAGGTCCGGGGGCTCTGAATTGCCCCACCCCCAAATCTATATCATCTGCAAAGAACCCTTTGAAATGGGCCAGTCCTGCTGACCCAAAGCTATGGGATCTCCATGACACAGGGCAGCAATAGGATAACAGGGAGGCGTCCTGGTGAGGATCCAGTGTTGATGGTGTCTCAGTAGCCAGACACCTCCAACCAGACCAATGAGTCATTGCAATGAACATTTGCAAGTGAAGATACGTGGACAGGGGTGTACTGTGGGACACGCTGGGACACGCTGGGACACACCTCAGCTTATACATTGAGATGTCATTTATGCTTTGTATTTGTTGTTTGGTGTATGTGTCTGTGTGTGTGTCTGTGTGTGTCTGTGTGTCTGTGTGTCTGTGTGTGCGTTTGTGTGTCTGTGTCTGTGTGTGTATGTGTGTATGTGTCTGTGTGTGTGCGTATCTGTGTGTGTGCGTATCTGTATGTGTGTCTGTGTGTCTCTGTGTCTATGTGTGTGTGCATGTGTCTCTGTGTGTGTGTCTGTGTGTCTGTGTCTGTGTCTATGTGTGTGTGCATGTGTCTCTGTGTGTGTGTCTGTGTGTCTGTGTCTGTGTCTATGTGTGTGTGCATGTGTCTCTCTGTGTGTGTCTGTGTGTCTGTGTCTGTGTCTATGTGTGTGTGTGTGTGTGTGTGTGTGTGTGTGTGTCTGTGTGTTTTAGGGGGGAGGTTGCAAGGGCAAGAGGTGGATATAAGGGGATGGGGAGATGAGCAGGAGTGGGGTACATGATGGGAAACTCATAAAGAATCAATAAAATGTTTAAAAACAAACAAAAACAAAAAGCAAAACAAGCAAACAACAACGAAACCCACAAAGCGAGTGTAGTAGTGTTCACCTGTGATCCCAGCAACCAGGGAACTAAGATAAGAAGACTGACTGTCCGTGCGTCTGAGGCCAACCTGGGTTATAGTGTGAGACTCTGCTCCATACAGACTAACCAAAAAAAAAGTAAATAAAAATAAAAAATAGCTGGAGAGCTGGCTCAGCAGTTAAGAGCACTGACTGCTCTTCCAGAGGTCCTGAGTTCAATCCCCAGCATCCATGGTGGCTCACAACCATCTGTAATGGGATCTGAAGCCCTCTTCTGGGGTGTCTGAAGACAGCAACAGTGTACTCAGATACATAAAATAGGAAAATCTTTTTTTCTGGGGACCATTTACACTAACATGCATGCAAATGCTATCACAGAATCTACCCTGTAGGTAAACTTTAATAAGTAGAAAAAGATCACTTGCATTGATAAGTGAATATTTCTGCTCCGTCAGTTTACTTACATTTACTTTTTATAAAAAACAAAACAGCCGGGCGGTGGTGGCGCACGCCTTTAATCCCAGCACTTGGGAGGCAGAGGCAGGTGGATTTCTGAGTTCGAGGCCAGCCTGGTCTACAGAGCTAGTTCCAGGACAGCCAGGGCTACACAGAGAAACCCTGTCTCGAAAAACCAAAAAAAAAAAAACAAAAACAAACAAAAAAAAAAAACAAACAAACACTACCACCACCACCACCACCACCGCCACCACCACCAAAACCCAACCTGTGCACCTGGGCTGGCCAGAAGGCTGGGTGGGAGTCTGCCACCATCTAAGTTTGATCCCCAGGGCCTAGATAGCGGAAGGAGAGAACTGATTCACCTAAGCTGTCTTCTAATCCATACATGCATTCAGCAGTGGATCACGTGCCTCTCCCAATAAAACAAATCTTAAAATCCCTGTGTATCATTAATAGCAGATCAATATCACATGTCATAAACAGAACAAGAAACCTTAGAAAGTCTAGTAACACTCATTCATGTCCGGTGGGCGAGATCTTGAACCTGGGCTTACTCCCTTAAAAAGAACAGGCCAGTGAGACAGGTCAGTTGGTGATTGCTTGTTGAACTAGCAGGAGGACTTGAGCTGTGATCACCTTTAACCCCAGCACTTGAGAGACAGAGACAGGCTGATCTTGAAAGGATAAGGTTGTAAGCTAGGAATCCCCCGTGCCTGGGCACATGGGGGGCACTTGGGTCCCCAACGCCAGTGGGGGGAGGGTGGGCACGACCCTGCGCGTGGTGGCCATGTAAGCGGAAATGACTTAACTAGTTCTTCCGGCCTCTGTGAGAGGCTGATAGGTTATCAAAGAACGTGGGTTCGGATGGTTTGAACTGATTGGCTTAGAAGCTTGTGGTAGGCGGGTTCTGTTATAAGTCTATAAAAGGCCAAAGCAAGCCAGTCCACACTGGGCTTACTTCTTTTACCCTGCGTGGGGAGACTGTAACCCCCCAGAGCTCTGGATATTAAAATTCTCTTGCAAATTGCATCAGGTCTGTCTCTCGTGAGTGTTTCGGGGTGCCGGTTTCCGAGGCATGGGGTGCAGGAGTACCCCCGTTTTTTCTTTCGGATCTTACAATCTCTGTGAGTTCGAGGCTAGCCTGGTGTACAGAACAAGTTCTGCGATAGTCAGGGCTGCACAAAGAAACCTTATCTAGAAAAAACAAACCAACCCAAACAAACAAAAAGCCGGTATGGTGTTTGCGTATTTATAATCCCAGCACTGGGGTTCCCTGCAGAGGCTGACGGATCCCAGGGATTAGCTAGCAGAACCATCGATCCCCCAGGGCCAATGAAAGACTCGCTGCCTCAGAGAAATGGGGAAAGAACTCGATGTAGCAAGGAGGGGCTGAACTACTAGAACAGAAAGCTGAACATCTCTCCTGCAGGTAATTAGGACCCAGACACTGGAACCAGCCATCACCTCCATTCTGGGTTTTAGCCTCTGCCTGCAGACAAGACACTGACTCCACACAGAGAAATAGTGAGCAGAAGAGGCATTGGAGGAGATCCCAGTCCTCATGTCCGAGTGCCAGCAGCTCCGGTGACTCTCTTAGGCCCATGGAACTATGGGATGCACCTTCTCACCGAGCCTCCCATCAGCTTACTCTGCATCAGAGCCATGCTACAGCTGAGGTGGTCCTCGGAATTTGATGGACCCGGGCTGAACACCGTGCCTCATGGCTGCCATCTCGGCACGTAGGAGGTGGAGGCAGGAGGATTTCTCTGAATTCCAGGCCAGCCGGACCTAGAGGGAGATCCTGTCTCAACAAGCAAACTAGTATGACAGGCACCAAGAGCTGTTCACCGGACTCCCGCTGTGTCTTCAAGGGCTCTGGGAAGAAAGTGGGAGCTACCGCCCCTGTCTGGTTTTCTTGGACAAGCCACTCAACTTCCACAGCAGAGTCTGCCTTTCCAGAGGGGTGTCCAAAGAGGGAGGGGGTGTTGGGAAAGGGTTTATACTTGCAGTCAGATGTGGGCTGTGGAACCATGGGTTGAGGAAGTAGAGAAGATCTGGGTTCCACTTAGGAAGGACCCCACTTCGTGTGATGAAGTCACTGGCTGACATCTTCTACCCACTGATGGTCGCCCTCACCAACTGAGCACGAAACCCTCCCATAGTGGAGATGCAAGTGGACAGGGACCAAGTAGTACCACTCTGGGCTTCCCACTACACACAAGATACCAGGATGGCACCTGTGGCTTTTGTCAGTGTCATTCAGTCTCATGGGGCAACACAATAGAACTAACCCCATCCTCCATCTGTGAATTAACGCAGATACCCCTAAGAGGCAAAATAGCAGCCAGCTACGCCACTGCCAAGGGAGATCTATGGTCCCCGCCTATGGTGGAATGTGTATGACCTTAGAGCAATGTTTCTCAACCTGTGGGTTGCACCCCCTTGGGGTTCGAATGCTTTTTTTCCTCTCTGGGGTTGCAATCAGATATTGACATTATGATTCACAACAGTAGCAAGATGAAGTTATGAAGTAGCAGTGAAATAATTTTATGGCTGGTGGGCCGCCACAACCCGAGGAAGTGTATTAAAGGGTCACGGCGTCAGGAAGGTTGAGAACATCTGAGCTAGAGGAAGAGAAGTATTCAAGAAAGGAGCTGCGAGGTCTCTGCTAATCTCTGCTAATCCTGGTTTATACTCTGTAATAAGGGCCGGCTAGGAGCGTCTAGAAAGACAGTGGACAGTGGCCAAGAAGAAACCAGACCCGTGCCCACCTCCAGGGGAGAAGAGTTTCACTCTAGTAATGAAAAGATTTGTAGAGCTCGGATAAGAGAACAAGCAGGAGCCCTGGAGCCCCGGGCCCCACTGTGTAACTCCCACCTGACACACATCTAGAGCTGTTTGTTTGAACATTCTCTGGTTTCTCAGAATTTTGCTCAGTTATGCGTCTAGAAGGGTCTCCTAGACATATGCATGGATGTACCAACTACTCCACCCAAACCCAAGCTGCCCCCGTGCTTGGGAGAGCCCTGCCCAGCTTGTCCAGAGGGGCATAAGAGTAGGGCAGGGCCTGCACACAGGCTTACAACACTGGCAAGGGGTTTAGGTATCCCAGGTCCCTAGAACACGCTCCAGCCTGGGGAAGAGGTGTGGGCTCCACGGCTCCAGGCTGTCGGGTCCCTTTAGTCCTATAACTCTGTCCAGGGGTTTTTTAAAAAGGTTCTGAGAGCTAGTTTCTATTTTCTCATAGCTCTGATCAAAAGCTTGACCAAAAAAAAAAAAAAAAAAAAAAAAAAAAAAAAAAAAAGGCAAGTGTTGAGGAAGTGCTGAGGTGGACTTCAGGCTTGAGGAGAAACGGCCCATCCTGGTGAGGAAGGGGTGGCGAGCCACAGTGTGAAGCAGCTAGTGATACCGCATCTTCAGTCAGGAAACAGAAGAGACGGCTGGGGCCCAGCTCTCCTTCTCCTTGTTATCCAGTTCCCAGCTTAGGGGATGGGGCCGCCCACAGCTTAGGGGGATGGGCCCGCCCACATGGGTCTTCCCCTCCCCCACGGACATGCGCAGAGGTGTGCACCCGAGTTGAGTCCAAGCCCAGCGAGCATGATGATGGAGGGAAGTCATCCCATGGTCCTGGGAGCGCAACACGGGCTCAGAAAGCCTTACAATCTCAGTGTCAGGTGCGTGTCCCGACCTGATCGGAATCTCGGCATCCACAAGACTAATAAATTCGAGATCCTGGGCTTCAGAGAGGTCAGTGAGTTATCTAGAGTCCCCCAGTTCTAAGCCAGCTCCGATTCTCACCCAAAGTTCCTTTACCTGATAGGACAGGATGCGAGGAGTGGCGACCAAACAAATAAACAAACAAAGAAAACGGAGGAGTTGGGACTTTTTTTTTTTTTTTTTTTTTTTTTTTTGGTGTTTCGAGACAGGGTTTCTCTGTGTAGCCTTGGCTATCCTGGAACTCACTCTGTAGACCAGGCTGGCCTCGAACTCAGAAATCCGCCTGCCTCTGCCTCCCAAGTGCTGGGATTACAGGCGTGCGCCACCACCGCCGCCGCCCGGCCGGAGTTGGGACATTTGCCACCTCCTCACAACCACCCAGAGGCCAGTCACTCAGCACGAAACTGGCACCAACTGGCCTGGCATGATGGGGGCCACCTGACCTTCCCATTCCATCCCTGGGAGCTTGGTAAGCAGAAGGCTCGCTCCAGACATCGCTTTTCAGAAAGGGGATTTTTGAAAAGGCAAGGCGAGACTTCTGCATTTTTAGTTCACAGAGGCATTATTAGAAAATGCAGAAGGTTCGGTTTCTGTTTCAAAGAGTGTTTTCTGAGTTGGCAGTGGCTCATTTCCCTCTTTGAGTCTTAGCAAAGACTCAGCAGAGAGAGAGAGAGAGAGAGAGAGAGAGAGAGAGAGAGAGGCTGAGCCTTACCTCAGCAGCTAATGAGCTCCAGAGAGCAGGTAGGAGGTGTGACCCCCTCACGGCAGGAGGTGGCCCTGCACCCCACCTGGGTTCCAACAATGCCCGCCAGGAGTGAGATCACAGCTCTGTATCTAGACTCACCCTTCAGTCCTCCCTCCCTTCTTCACCCCCCCCCAGCCCACCCTGCCCTCCCTCCTCCGGCCTCAGGTGAGAGGAGAACAGGCAGAGAAAGGTGTAGTGGAGGAGGAGGGAAGCCACCACGCATTCAGGCACACGGAGAGGCAGGAGGTGGTGAAATGCAGAGGGCACCCCCAAGTCCGTGACCGTGTCCGCAGAAAGCTGACTGAGCCCGCCATGCACCGGCTCCTTCCAGAACCTTCCAGGCGAGCCCTCAGCCAGAAGAGGAGCAGATGAAGCCTTCCCTCCCTCTCCAGCCCAGGGCAAGCTCCTGACAGCCGCCATCCATCTTTCAGAGCAGGGAGGTCCTCCTACGGGCAGCAGAGGCGACATCTGGGAACTTGTCATCCCAACTGAGCTATGCAGCGGGGCCCGGAGGGTGGATCAAGCCCTCCGCATCCTAGCAAGTGCTTCTGAGGGGTCTGATGAGAGCCTGCTGTTGCAGGACTGGTCCCGGGGGGCCTTCAGCCTCGGCTGCCTCTGCTGTATACACCTGCACGCCTCGGTCTCCACTTCCACTCCTCTGAAGTGCCCACGCTAATGCCTGCTCTGGGATTGACTCAACGATTGACAGTTCCTCTGTTTCTCAGGCCTCAGACCAAACAGCTGACTTCAAACTGGTCACGGGAAGATGCCACAGGGGCGCCTACCAGGCCCTTTCAGATGAACAGCTTTTCGCCTTGTGCCAGACCCACTTCCTGAATTGTGCGGGATGTGACTGGCTTAGTGTGTGACCAGAAATGAAACTTTGGGTAGATTCGCTTCACCCTCCAGCTTTGCTGTAGGGCATCCTCCTGTCTCTGAGAGCGGAGAGCAGACTTGCTCTCCCATGATTGTCACCTGCCAGCCAAGGCTCTAGACCTGGGTCACCATCTTGACTCCTTTGTTCCTCCTTATGGAAGCAGCGTCGGGGAGGACAAGCGATCCTCTAACTGGGTTGACCAGATAGCTCTGTGTGAATTGGTTCGGTCTTCACAAGCAGTCATGGAGACAGGCCCACGAGGAACCAGAGCTACAGAGGTTTGTCCAAGGTCATTGGCCAACAGGTTCAAAGACTCGTTTG
Source organism: Apodemus agrarius (assembly GCA_964023405.1). Lineage (NCBI taxonomy): Eukaryota > Metazoa > Chordata > Mammalia > Rodentia > Muridae > Apodemus > Apodemus agrarius. The sequence continues at coordinate 27,935,593 of OZ030025.1, read as the reverse complement.
TTCTTTTAATTAAGGTTTTTCTTTTGTTTCATGTGCATTGGTGTTTTGCCTGCATGTGTGTCCATGGAAGGGTATCAGATCCCCTCCAACTGAAGTTCTAGACCATTGGGAACTGCCATGTGGGTGCTGAGAATTGAATCTGGGTCCTCTGGACGAACAGTCAGTGCTCTTACCTGCTGAGCCATCTCTCCAGCCTCCCAGAATTCTTTTTTTTTTTTTTTTTTGTTTTGTTTTGTTTTTTTTTGTTTTTTCCAGACAGGGTTTCTCTGTGTAGCTCTGGCTGTCCTAGAACTCACTCTGTAGACCAGGCTGGCCTCGAACTCAGAAATCCGCCTGCCTCTGCCTTCCAAGTGCTGGGATTACAGGCGTGCACCACCACACCCGGCCCAGAAGTCATTCTTGAGCACAGCCCCATCTAATGTAGGTGACTCGGGTTGGAGCCCAACTTAGAACACGGACATCCCTCTCCGTTTCTGACTCTGATGGTTTGGTCACAGCTCTGACTCCTCCCACCCCAAGGGAGTCAAACACTCTGCAGCGGATGATCACTGGGATTCTGGGAATTCCTCATCCCACCCAGGAACCCCATATTAAGACCTTGGTATGGGTCTTCGAATGAGGCAGGAAGAACACGTGAAGCCCAGGGCTCTAGAATGTTCTGCTCGAGTAGTGGCATGCTTTCTCCCGCAAGGGTGTTCCTCCTAAACATTCCCCAACAGTGGCACCAAATGGGGATCAAGTATTTAAATATCTGTGTGCCCTCCCTCCAGCCCACAGTCTCCTAGCCCACCTGGGGTGGAGTCTTCATGCTCAGGAAAAGGCCTATTGTTCTCCCAAGATCTACAGCCTCCAGAGATGAGCCAGTCTTTCACTGAGCAGCTGAACTGGTTTTTCGGAGGAGATCCAGGCTTATTGGGAGAGGGTTCCCCACCCTTTAAATTCTCACTTAATCATTAAACATTGGGCCTTGATCAGAAAACTTTGTCTTGGCTTCATTATTTCTCTCACATTTATCCCTCTCACCCGACCATTCTCCTTTCTGTCCCAGCTTTCCTTCCAGGTGTGCCCGGTTCTCTGTAGTCGCTGGCGGCTACACATCTGAACCTATGGGGGACACTGTCATTCAAGACACTATGCTGTTTTGTTTTGTTTTGTTTTGTTTTGTTTTGTTTTGTTTTGAGACAGAGACCTGGCTGTCCTGGAACTCACAGAGATCCACCTGCCTCTGCTTTCCCAAGTGCTGGAATTAAATGTATGTGCCACCGCTGCCCAGCCAAACCCCTGCATTCTCTTCCCTGGGCCTCATAACCTAAAATATGGACTTCATAACCTAAAATCCTCGCTGTTCAGCAGGCTGCTCCACCTCAGCCACGAGTTTTAACCCAAGGCCTTTTGGGATATCTGTTAGGATTCTAAGCTACACCCCACAGTTACCTGGCAAGAGCCAGGTAGGCCTGGCCTACTATAAAAGGGCATGCTCGGCCCGCCCCTACTCTCTCTCTTACCTCTCTCTCTCTCTCTCTCTCTCTCTCTCTCTCTCTCTCTCCCTCCCTCTCTCTTCTCTCTCTTACATCTCTTTTCTCTCTCTCTCTCTCTTTTGTTTTTTTTCAAGACAGGGGTTCTCTGTGTAGCCCTGACTGTCTTAGAACTCACGTTGTAGACCAGGCTGGCCCTGAACTCAGAAATCCGCCTGCCTCTGCCTCCCAAGTGCTGGGATTAAAGATGTGCGCCACCACCGCCCAGCAATCTCTTCTCTCTTCCCTCCCCTCCTCCCTCTTTCCATGTGGTCATGGCTGGCCTCTGCTTCTCTACTCTCTCCCTCTCTCTGCCTTTCTCTGCCTCTACTATCCCCTTAACTCCCCTCCCCCATTCCCTGAATAAACTCTATTCTATACTATACCATCGTGTGTCTGGTCCCTCAGGGGAAAGGGATGTCTCCTTGGCATGGGCCCGCTGAGGCACCCCCTTCCCCACACCACCGCAGAACATATTCTCTTACCTCTTTCTCTTTTTATGATCACAACAATATCCATCAGTACAGTGATGTTACACAGGAATTCTCTAATATTCAGGCCTTTTAGAACACAGTTGCCCCTGAACCCTCGCCAGAATCACTTTTAAAGGTGTTCGTGGCGACAGAGTACTTTTCTACCATGCCCCGCAAAACCCTCTTTGTCCCATTCCAGGTCTTACATATATATGCATGTGCGTGTTCATGTGTCTGTGTACTATGAGCATGTGCACACAAGGACCAGAGGGCAACCCCCAGATCTTTCTCAGATACCATCCACACTCCTTTTTGAGGGAGACAGTCCCTCACTGGCCTGGGACTTGCACATAGATTAGGCTGGTTGGCCTGTGAACCCTATGGCTCTGCCTGATTCCGCCTCCATGCTAGGATTACAAATGGGCCGGGGAGGAGACTTGGGTTATCAAACTCGAGTCCTTGTGCTTGCAAGGCAAGCATTTTGTCCACTGTGCTACGTCCCAGCAACCCAGATCCTGAAATAAAAGTATACTGTTCTGCAGTGCCTTGTTTCTGGTGCTGATTTCTGTCTCTGAATACTCACTAAACAAACAAAAACAAAACCATGTCATGGGCTTAGTGGCTTCTGAACAATAGAAAGATACGCCGTACAGGTAAGGAGACCAGGAAGTCCAACACCCAAGACCACAGAGGTTTAATCCTGGCGTCTGCTCTCCACATCACCCAGACCTTGCTCTTACTTTGTTCTCACTGGAAGGGATAGGAGCTCTCTTGGACTTCCACCGACCCCACTCCTGAGTTCCAGACGGTCACTGTGAGGTCACCTTTGAGAGGCCTGGCCTCCTAATGCCACTGAATACGGGGTTAGGGTTTCTTTCCATACATGAGTAGAGGGACCTTCAGTTTAGTATACCAGGGGCTACTCTGATACATTCTGTGCTTGATCACCATGTCGCAATGGCCGTGCTACAATCCCACTGACAAACTGAGACACTGAACTGGCCCACCATCACCTGGCCCGGAAGAGGACAGGCTGCGCACCCACGCCAGTGGGCTGGACGGTGCTCAAGCTCTTGTCCTAAGGATGGACACCTGTTTTTTTTTTTTTTGTTTGTTTGTTTGTTTGTTCGGGTTGTGCTCCTCGGTGGGGGCAGCCCTTTCTGTAGCTTAGCCCGAGTGCGGAGGGTTGTCTAAGGGTCAGGGTGTCCCAAGCCTTCCCTCTCCATGCCCAGCTCTCCTGACTCTGGGAGGGGGAGGGGCGCCTGGGAGGCAGACCCACAAGTATTGGCATACACGGCGGCTAGCAAGGCCTGGATCGGGGCAAGGGTGAATACTGAGCACGGGGCAGGGTATGGTCTCTCTCACACACACACACACACACACACACACAAGGAAGCTGCCGGCCATTTCAACCAGCTGATTAAGCACCAAGATGTGGAAAGAAACCAAGTTTGCTAAGAGCTGAGAACACACCATCTTTGCCCCCACTGTTTGGAGTCAAGCTTAAGTTGGACAGCCTAAATTGTGCTCGCAGGTCGGAGGTCAAGGCTACTTTTTTTTTTTTTTAATCTACCACATGACTGAGTTGTGTACCCGCCTACGGCGCCTGCAGGCCGTGCTGCAGTGTGTGTTGTGCTGTGCATTTTGTGCGGGTGGGAAGTAGGCACGGCCCACTGTCACAGTCATGGGACTGACTGTTGTCCTTGCTTCTGAGACAAAGGAATCAAGATATAGGAAGGTCGTGGTGCACAACTGTAATCCCAGCACTCTGGGAGGCAGAGGCAGGCGGATTTCTGAGTTCGAGGCCAGCCTGGTCTACAGAGTGAGTTCCAGGACAGCCAGGGCTATACAGAGAAACCCTCTCTGGGGAAAAAAAAAAAAAGATACAGGAAGGCCGATTTGCGCTCCGGTGAGACTTCCTGACACCCACGCTGTGTCCCATGTCCCACTGCCCATGCCGGAGTGACAGTCACGGCAGGACATGCTATGGGGGAAGAGGGGCTCATGGGAGCAGGGGGCAGCAGGGCCTTAGCAATCCCAGGTCCCTTACCGGCGGCGAGAAGCAGAAGAGGATGTCTGTGCTCTGGGCTGGGGCAGGATTGAAGCGGGCCCTGCTTAGCAGGGGTCTAACCCAGCTCACCTCTCAGTTCAACGGAACCAGCACCGGTCCGGGATTCTGAGCGGTGCATCCAGATGGTAGAAAATGGACACAAGCGATGTCTCTAAAGAACCAAGGAGAAGCCGGGCGTGAAGGAACAGGCAGGTAAGCCTAGTGCCCTTGGGAGGCTGAGGCAGAAGAATCTTGAACCAAGATTCTTAGCGCAGGCTCTCTCAACAACATAAAAACAGAGCCGCGGAGAAACTTCTGACTTCGGGGAGCAAGGAAGGAGGCCGGGGGAGGCCCGTGAGTCTCCGAAGGACTGGGTTGGATTTCCGTCTGCGCTCTTCAGTAGCTGAGTGACTCTGGGAACGTCAGGAAAAGCTCATTGAGCCTCTCTGAGCTCATCCACGGCCCAAGGCAGGGAATCGACATCGAAGAATCCTCCACCCGTGGCAAGATGCTACGCGCCACGCAGTCACTGTGGTCGGAAGCAGCTAAACACACGGGCCGCTCACAACCTGCCCTGTGTCTGTCCCTGCCTGGAACTGCACGTTTCCTTCCCCGCTCCCTTCTCTAAGAGGGACGGCTCTTTGGTAATATGCCCACTTAGGAGAGTCGAAAGGAGATAACCACGCCAGCGCCAGGGGAGCAGCCACGTCTCCCCTATACCCAGGGTGGGCACTGATTCACCCCTCTGTCTGGACGCTACCAAACCACAGCTTCTGCCTGTTGGGCTGGCTGGGCACAGGCAGCCTGGTTTCGGGTAGAGCAGACTTTTCAGGTAGACTTTGAACCCCGGAGACCAGGTGGGGGGTTGGCTTCCACCTACGACCTTGTGGGCGGAGCTTCCATCTGCATGGGACGCGAGGAGTTCAGTCACCACCCCCTAGACGACCCCCCCGCCCCGCCCTGTGGCCATCAGTCACGTGTGGCCGCGCCCCAGGCCCCTAGCGTTCTGGCTGGACTCCACCTCTGCAGTCACCTGGCTACAGCCAGGCTTTCCCCGCCCCTCGGTTACCTGGCAACAGCCAGGTAACCCAGCCCACTATTAAAGGAGGCTTCTTGACCCTCCTCGCTCTCTTCTCTCTCTCTCTCTCTCTCCTATTTCCTTTTCTCTTTCTACTCTTTTAATAACAAAACATCCAAACTATGAACTGTCTCTTTTATTAAATCCGCCACGTAAGAGCATGGAGCAGGCCTCAGCGTTTCCAGCCGCCGGGGAAGGATCCGAGCCTCACAGCCAAACAGCTCTTAACAGGTATCCCCGGGCCGTGCAAAGGGCCCCGCCCTCTGGGCAAACAAATCCTCTCCTTCGCTAGCTAGCGGGGGCAGCCTCGTGCTCCTCAGGTCCACGGGCGCCCGCGCTCCCTACCCTGGCGCCGTGCGCGGTCCTGCCAGTAGCCCCCATGGCCCTTCGTGGGCTCTGCTGCGTGCGTGCCAGCGTTTTCTCCTTGGTGGGACCCGCCGTGCCGCCGCACCCTCCCGTCCTTTCCCTTCTTTTCCCCCACATCTACCACCTTCCAGTCCATTCCGACGCTACTCTGATCCCTAAGAGCCAAGCCCCTCCACCAGAGCATGTGAGAGCAGTCTATTTCCCGCACCCTCTGCCTCGTTGTGTACACTTGTGTACGTGTGCGCGTGTACACACACACACACACACACACACACACACACACACACCACAGCTGCTTCTATTTAACCAGACACACGGCCCATTTCTAGCACACACAAGGCTGAGATGGGTCTAGCCCCGGACCCATCCATACCAGAGTCCCAGAGCCCATCCATAGCATTACACTGGGGGTGGAAGGTAGGTTCCTTCCTTCCTTCCTTCCTTCCTTCCTTCCTTCCTTCCTTCCTTTTTAACTAGGTTCAAGTTTAGAAACCCTCTCAAGGGCATCTTCTCCCATCTCTCAGCTGAGTAGGAGTGTGATCAGACCCCAGTAGGGGCGCGTAAGCTGTCGCCACTGGGGGGGATTACACTGCCTCCCGCTCAGTCAGCATCTGCAGGATCCCCCCCCCCCCCAATGCTCCTCGCGCCGGCTTTTGGCTCAGAAGGTAGTCACGTCCCTGGAGACCTGCTTTCCTCTGGCTGCCAGAATCTTGGGAAAGGACACTCGGTCTGGTAAAGCTCTCTGATCCGGGAGCCAGCCCTCCTCCAGGAACAGCCTCTCAAGAAGACCCCTTGTCACCTATGAAACCAGAACTTGGTATCCGTGTCACGCATAGCCACGTGAGGGCTCACGGTGTCCTGGGTGGGGTGACAGAGTCTGGAGGTCCATTTCTGAAACTCCCTGAACTACAACTGTCAGGGAAATGAACCAGAACAAAGCAGTGCCGGACTTGTGCTGAGCAAGTATCAGCTCTGTGCTGACATCTGGAAACCCGTGACAGCGGAGGCGACAGCTAGCCCCACTGGGCAACACCTTGGGCAGACCATCTTCCTGCCCACCATCGGCTCACCTGCCTCTTCCCTCCCTGGTAGCTGTATAATCCTCAGGGACACAGCTGGATGCAGAGGGTGAGACGGGAGTCTCTGCCTCTCTCCTGAGATCACAGCTGTCTGGACCTGACCCCACCCCCACCCCCGCTTGCCCCAAGCAAGGTCACATGTGTGCAGTCTAGAAGCGCTAGCTGCTGTCCCTCCTCAGGCTACGCCTGGAAGGACCTCACGAGAGGATGGTGAACCTTCATCGTCTCTGAGACTGGCTTGAGGAGAACCACCCTTGTCTGCGGGGATGTTTCCAGAGAATCGTAACCGAGGAAGACCCGCCCTGAATGCAGGCAGTGCGGCGCTGACTGCGCCAAGGACTGAGGTCCTAGAGGTGCACGCGGCCATGTGATCAGCCACTTCCGCATCCACTGCTGTGCCGGTCCACCTTGACGACAGGGGACTGTGTCCCCTCAAACTGTGAGCCAGGAGAAACCTCTCCTTCCTTAAGCGGCTTCTGTCAGGCATTTTGTTCCAGCATGGGGGGATGGGGGGGGGAAGGTAGCAGTCCCTAAGCCGCCCCTACATCCCTCCAAATCAGCCCATCTTAGCACCCCGCTTCCTGCCAAGACCTCAATCGATGGAGACACCAACAAAGCCCGCCTTGAGGATCCTAGGATTTATTCTGCCCTTGACCCCAGGGACCCCAACAACCTGTAAACATGACTGTTAAGAAGACTCTCCCATATCCTAAATAGGCTGTAGGTAGACCATGGGGCATACAGTCCTCATCTGGAGACCAAGCCTGCCAGGCCCAGTCCCTGGCAAAGGAAGCCTTCTTCGGGAGTCCAGGCCTCAGGGAGGAAGGCTTAGGAGGCCCGCCTTGTGGGGCTCTCCCTCCAGCGGGTTAGTCTACTCTCATGCACAGAAGCCAGGAATCAGCGCATGCTTGGCCCTTAGGTCTGAGTGCTGGCCACTGCGGAGCGGGACTTCAAATCCAGGAGCCTCCTTCAAAACAGGGAGCCCTGAAGATTCTCACCCACCTCTCGCTGTGAAAGAGCTGGAAAGAGTAAGGCTGGGTTCTGGTCTTGTGACAATTACAAGGTAGACACAGGCTACTTTATGAGCTATGAAGGTAACATACCCCACTCTTTACAGTTGTGCCTTTTTTTTTTTGAGACAATGTCTCCTGTTAGCCCAGGCTAGCCTCAACTCCCTACGGAGCTGAGGATGACCTTGAACTTCTGATTCCCCTTGCTTCCCCCTTTCAAGAGCTAGGATTACAGGCTTTCACTAACATGTCCAGTTTACCAGTTTATGCCGTGCTGGGAACGGACGCTAAACAACCTGTCCTACCATCCTGGCTACAACCTCGTCCTGTAATCGGCTCTGGAGTGTTTTGTTCTCTTGAAGTGTTTGGAACGTCTCAGGGTTTTTTTGTTTTTAGCTTTTTTTTTTTTTTTTTTTTTTTTTTTTTAAAGAAATGGTTTCACTATGTAACCAGGCTGGCCTTGAACTCACAGCGGTCCTCCAGCTCAGCCCCTTAAATGCTGGGATTACAGGTGTAAGCCACCGTGCTGGGCTGTGCCTGGAACGTCTCTCCTTGCACAAGAGGTGTGCAAGGATTGTGGCTCACAAGCAGTCCGAGAGAAAGGCATTCTGAGTGGGCTCTGCTCTGCACCAAGCAAAAACATGCCGACCCCTTGCTTAACACCAGGAGACCTCGGCTCACCCTGTCCACCTCCCCAGGACCCAAGCCTCACGCGCGCACACACCGTGCGTGCCCGCATCCTCGCACCGCCCCTCCTAGATGAAGTGTTCAAGCAGAGCGGCACAGGCGGAGCCCAGCATCAAGCCCACAGACATATAGAATAACATCACTACACTGGTGGCCTCGGCCAGCTCGCGGGGCACAATCTTGGGCCCGTAGATGAGCACCAGAGTGCTGAGGTAGCCGTTACTGAGTCCCAAGAGGCAGGTGAAGAGCACGGGGTAGACGTCGGACTGGAAAAGCACCACAGTCAGGTGTGCGCGCGGCTGGTAGTTACAGAGCAAGAAGAGGGGCACCAGGCAGACCCGAGAGAGCACCAGCACGGGGAGCAGCTTGCTCCTGGGACCTGGCGCCTGGATCCAGGCTGTGACCTGTCGGCCGCAGAGGTCGGCAAAGTTGTAGAGGAGGAAGACAGTGAGGGGCACGAAGAACTTGGAGGTCCAGGGGGAGCCGGTGCCCTTGTGCATGGACTGGATGTTGGTGGAGATGGCGGGGAAGATGAGGGCGCTGACGGAGTAGAGGGAGACCATGCAGAACCCGAGGCCAGCCGTCTTCTTCAGGATGGGTCCGAGGGGCGGCGTGTCCGCCACTCTGGATGCAGGGGCCGCCACGGAGGAGGTGCTGGGAGCATCCTGGGACGGGTTCTCTTCACCGGAAAACACAGGGACGGGGACAACGGGCCTCATGTAGTACCTGCAGAGGGACAGGGACGTGGCCAGTGGGTCCCTGAGGACCTGAACCCCAGGGACACAGAGGGGAGGCGGTAGAGTCTGCATAACCACCTTGCCCTCGGAGACCCAACAGGCAAAGCCCAAGCCCTGGGAACCTCTCGACCCAGGATCCCACAGCATGATGCCGGCGGGGTGGGGGTGGGGTGGGGTGGGGGGCGAGTTGTTGAACACGTTTAATCCAGTCTGCCAGGCTGGACTCCAGTCCCTAGATCAAAGGTGGCGGCCATAGCATGAGCAGACACAGAGGAAACCAGCCCTGATCACTGCACGGGTAAATGGAGTTCCCAACCTGGTTTTCGGTGTTGGAAAGGGGGAGGTTTTGGGTAAAAACATTCAGGAATGTAAAATGTAAGCAGAGTGTGGTGGCTCAGGTCAGCGGGCCTGGCCTTCGGGAGACTGAGACAGGAGGATGGCAGTGAGTTTGGGAGCATCTTGATCTTTGTAGTGAGACCCTGTCTCAAAACCAAACCTGGCAGGCTTGGTCTCCAAGATGAGGACTGTATGGCCCAGTGATCTACCTACAGCCTATTTAGGGCATGGGGAAGTCTTTTTAACAGTCACGTTTTCAGGTTGTTGGGGCCCCTGGTTCAAGAGGAGAATAAATTCTCAATGTGAGCTTCGTTGGTGTCTCCATCAATGGAGACACATTGTGTGTGTGTGTGTGTGTGTGTGTGTGTGTGTGTGTAGGGTAACAGGGACGTACAGATGCGGCTCACTTAGAAGGAAGCTAGCTTCGCACGCAGGAGGCCCCTTGGTTTGATCTCAGGCATCACATAAAAGACGCATGGAAGCTCATATGTAATCCTGGCACTGAGATGGGAGTCAGAAGTTCAAAGTCATCCTAAGCTACACAGTGAGCTGAAGCTAGCCTGAGCTACATAGTGCATTCCAGGGTAGCCTGGACCACAGAGTGAGACCCCGTCTCAACAAATAATCAATGCTTCCCCACCCCCACTGGCACAAAACCCTATGAAATTACACACACACACACACACACACACACACACACACACACACAGAGAGAGAGAGAGAGAGAGAGAGAGAGAGAGAGAGAGAGAGAGAGATTCTGAAACAAATGTGGAATCCAGCTATACAGACCTTAAGCCTTCAGCCTTAATGCCTAGATACATTTTATAAATAATACACACAGCAGCCTAGGGAGCACACCCCAACATTCACACACACACACACACCTATCACAGCCTGGACAGGCTGACTTGTGGCCACCCGGTCACTCACGTGGCTCTGTGGCCCTCCACTCTGTCTTTGCATCACAGTCGAGCATGCATCTTAACTGCCCCCCTACAGGTGACACGCAGGCTGCCTGGCCCTTCCACACTGCCTGTCCCAGGGCAGTGTGTAATCTACATGTATGCCCGGCATACGAGAAAAGATCAGTGAATTCAGAGACTTGCACTTTTAAAGTTTTGAGGCATCTCAATAAGTAAAGGTGCATCTTGACGCCATACGTGATCACATGAGTTGGGTACCTGGAACATATACTGTGCGTGGAGAGAACAAACGTTTTTAGATTTTAGGTTGTCTTCTGACTTCTGTGTGTACACCATAGCATACACATACACACACACACACACACACTGGGGGGGGGACACATAGAAAAGGGACAGGCTAGAGAGATGGCTCAGCAGTTAAGAGCACTATTGCTGAGCCGGGCGTGGTGGCGCACGCCTTTAATCCCAGCACTTGGGAGGCAGAGGCAGGCGGATTTCTGAGTTCGAGGCCAGCCTGGTCTACAGAGTGAGTTCCAGCACAGCCAGGGCTATACAGAGAAACCCTGTCTCAAAAAACCAAAAAAAAAAAAAAAAAAAAGAACACTATTGCTCTTCCAAAGGACCAGAGTTCAAGTCCCGGCATCTACCTAGTGCCTCACAGAGGTCTACAGCTTTACTACCAGGGAATCTGACACCCTCACATAGACACACATGCAGGCAAGACATCAATGCACGTAAAAATTTTAAGGAGCTGGAGAGATGGCTCAGCAGTTAAGGACGCTGACTGCTCTTGCAGAGGAGACTGGGGTTCAAATCCCAGCACCCACACAACAACTCACAATTGTCATGTTTCTCCAAGATCTGATATTTTCACATAGAAACACATGTAGGCAAAACACCAATGCACATAAAATAAAGGTAAATAATAAAAAAAATTTTTTTTAAAAAGAGGGGATTTATTACAATGGCTGTCTTCTTAGCTGTTCTATTGCTATGAAGAGAAACCATGACCACAGCAACTCTTAGAAAAGAAAGTATTTAATTGTGGTTGGCTTACAGTTTCAGAGGTTCGTTCCATTATCATCATGGTGGGAAACATGGCAACACGCAGACAGACAAGGTGCTGGAGACGTATTTGAGAGTTCTACATCGGGATCCACAGGCACCAGGAAGAGAGAGCCACTGGGCCTGGCTTAAGCTTTTGAAACCTCAAAGCACACCAGGTACCCCACACCACCCCCTGCCCAGTGACACACTTCCTCCAACAAAGTCACACCTACTCCAACAGGCCATGCCCCCGATCCTTCTCAAATAGTGCCACTCCTTGTTGACTAAGCACTCGAATCATATAATCCAGAAGCCCAGGCCAGTGTCCCCCCAGCTCAAACCACCACAATGGCTTGCAGGCTGTGGTTCAGTTAGCCCAATAATGGCTGTCTACCACCAGAAAGTCCAAAAATCCAGTAGTTGTTCAGCCCATGAGACCGGGTGTCACAGCTAGTCGTCAGTATATGCCAGAATCCTGTCAGTGAAGGGAGATGGAGAGCAGGCAGGCAGAGTAAAACCTTCCTCCTTCCATGTCCTTTACATAGAATGCCACCAGAAAGGTTTGGCTTCCCCAGGTGAACTGAGAAACACCCCAGTAGCACCTCGGGGAGGCAGTGCTGGGGTGTGATGAAAGAGAAGGGGGCGGCAAGAGAAGACCCTCGAGGCCACAGTACCAGGCTGGGAACAGCCCCAAGGTTAAGCCTCACAGGGAAGGAAGTCTGATCCTCCATCCTTCACCTCTGAAGGGCTGGATACAGGGCTGCGCCACCATGCCTGATATGTGTGCGTTGGGGATGGAACCCTGGGCTTCATACATTAAAGGCAAGCACTCTACCGACTTAGTTATCACCTCGGCCTCAGCTTCAGTCTTCAAAGAGCAGTAGAAGGTACAAAAGACATGGGTGGAGCTTGAGAAAGACCAGGGGGTCCCACAGGTAGCGAGATGAAATAGCGGTTTGAAGTCCTGTCCATCCTGGCCCTGCTACCTCCTGACTCCCCCACGGCTCTGACCCCTGGTTTCCTACCTTGCATGTAGAAATAATAGCTAGTTACCAAGACCTTAAGAGAAGCAGGAGTATGAAGGTATAAATGAGACAAACTCAGCTAGACCGCACCTCCCGCCGAGCCCGGGCGTGGGCGTGGCCGCGGGGCGTGGCCGCGGGGCGGGGACTGGAGCAGGCGAGCGTCCCATTTCCACTCAATCCCATTTCCACTGTGGTCTTTCCTGACCACAAGCTTTTAGGCAATACTGCTTTAGAGGTGTGGTCAGAACCAGCTCCGCCCACCCGAGACCGATTTACAGCACAACTGAGGGACCCCGGAACAAAACTCCTTCACAGTCAACCGATGGGGACAGGGACCTATGATCCAATCACATGACCAGATGTGGAGGGCAGGACAGGACAGGGGGACCTCACCTGGCATACTCCAGTCGGGGCAGCAGGAGGTAGAGCCCCATACAGAGCCCAAGGAAGACCGCTGCCGTGAGGAAGAAGGCTAGCGCGCTGTCCCGCACGTCATTGGACGCTGCCAGGTCCACCAGCGAGGCCACGGCGCTGACTGTCCCTCCCATGGCTCCTCCTATAGAGAGCAGAAGGACACCATGAGGACATTGCAACAGGCTCAGGAGGGCACATGATCTCAGAATCCAAACCCCAACCATCACCACCACCATCCTCCCCCCATCCCCCACCGAAAACACCTTGGTGCTCACAACATATGAAGCTGGACAGGAGGTTGGGGATGAGGGCAGAAGAGTCCCTGCAGCCTGGGGTCCAGAGCTTTGGACAGCGGGCAAGCATTTCTGTCTGTCTTACTGCCTCTCCCATACTGCCGGAACTGCCCCTTGGTGCGGGTAGACAATTCTTCCAAGTTCCCCCCAGACAGGTTCTCAGCCCCGGGTGGGGCTGGAAGCCAGGACTTGAGGGCAGGCAAAACACAAACTAGCACAGCGATCCTGGGGACACGGGCTGTGTGATCCCTGACAAGCCTCTAGACCTCTCTGTGCCTCGGCTGGCTCCTATGTTAAGTGGGAGTGCCCACCCTTAGGACCGCCATCGGGATTAGAAGGATTACTGCTTGTTAAACAGAGTCTGACGCAGACAGGAGGCGAGCGCCGAGTAAAGCTTCAGGTTCCCAATTAACTACTTGGCTATTCCCGTCTTTGCCACATCAAAGCAGAAGCAATGGGGTAAACCTTTTGCCAGGAGGGGCGCCCACTTCTGAGAAGCCTTAATCCCCACCTGGGCGCGCTCTGGAGGAAGCGAGGCTAGCTCACAGAGCCGGCTCGGTGGCGGCCGGGAGGAAGAGATCTTAACAGCCCTGCCTACTGATCCCCGCTCCCTTCCAACTCGAATCGACAAATATTATCGGCAGCCACAAACCGGGCCTCCGGGAGCTCATCCTTCATGACTCTCTCTATCTCATCACTTATGGAAATATATGCAAATGAGGGCTTTGGAAGGAAAAAAAAAAAAAAAACCACCCGCACGAAACAAATGAATTGTTCCTCGGATGCCAACATGCGCAGGATTCACAGATGGGTTCCTCTGGACCAAATAGGAAAGGGGGCTGGGGCCGCTGGGAAACTGAGGCAGCTCGGTTGGCCCAGGGTGCTGGCCCCATGCCGGGGAGGGCGGAGCACCTCAGTGCTGTCACACACGGAAGTCTTCATTTCACCTGTTCTTTTTTTTTTTTTTTTTTTTTTTGGTTTTTTGAGACAGGGTTTCTCTGTGTAGCCCTGGCTGTCCTGGAACTCACTCTGTAGACCAGGCTGGCCTCGACCTCAGAAATCCACCTGCCTCTGCCTCCCAAGTGCTGGGATTACAGATGTGTGCCACCACTGCCCGGCTCACCTGTTCTTTTTATTCTTTGAGGCAGAGTCTCACTATGTGGCCCTGCCTGGCCTGAGAGTCACATTCCTCCTGTCTCAAGTCTGTGAAGTACTGGGGTTATGGGTGTGTGCCGTATACCCCAGTTTAAAATAAACAAACAAAAAAACTAGACTTTCAAAGAAAAAAAGACATTTCCCAGGAGACCCTTTACTCTAGAGATCTTCAGGTGGACTGGCGGGGCCACGCACCCTTGCGGGCGTTCAGCAGGGCTGTGGCGGTATTGAAGAGCTCGACAGGATGGGGAAGGGGTGGGAAGAGAGGGGATAAGAGCCTCTTTCTGAGGCCAGTCAGCGGTGACAGGGGGATTAGCGTTTGACAGCCGTTCCTCCGGGCCCAGCCCTGCTTTTTAGAAGCCATGCCAGGAGCGTGTTGACTGTATTCAGAAAACCCAATGACAAGTTCATTTCTATTTTACTTTGGGCCCAAGGGTTTCCCGGGATAGAGGAGAAACCTAATCCTATATCAAAAATGGCAAACAGACGGAGCTCCTATCTGGCCTCTGATCCGCAGAGAGTAATTGCCTCAAGTGCTGGCTTGAGAGGGAATTAGAGGCTCAGGAGGAAAGATAGGGATCTATTAGTGATGTCTGGTACTGGTGTGGAGCGGGGAGGGGTGGACACGCGCGTGTCAGCGCTGCTGCATCCCGCCTGGCATATTAACTAACGGGCACAGTCCTGCGCGTTCCGAGACTCTTCTCAGGTAGGCGAGTGTTGAAAAGCACCGGGGGACCCTTGGGGACACGGAGAAGAGCAGCCTCCGGGCTTGCTACAGGGGACAGTGGTCTTCACATAAAACAGATGCTCACTGACCCAGCTCTGTTTACCTTGCGGGGGCCATCTGGGTGAGAGGAAGAAAAACCAGCCAAGGTCCCCGGTAAACCAACCAACCGGCTTAGCATCCACTTCCAGACTGGCTAGAGAGATGTCTCAAGTCAGGGCCCAGGCGAGCCACGGCATGGCACGGTCTGGGGGGAACCAGCAACTTAGCCCCGGAGACTATCGGCTCTGATGGGACATCCCTGGCACAGGGTAGAGCCTCTATAAAACTGGAAAGGAAAGAAAGACAGAAAAGAGGGAGGGAGGGAGGGAGAAAGGGAGGGAGAGAGGGAGGAAAAGGAGTGGGGGAAGGAAAAAAATGAAGATGCTTTGAAGGCATAGGATGCTTCCGCCATGGCTGTGATCCTACCCACCCCCGACCTGTTCCTCTGCTGCCAAGACTCTACACCTTAAAAGAGAGCCAGAGACCCATCTGGAGTCTAGGTGAGCTAAGGACCCTGGACATTGCTCCCAACATGGCTTCCGTAGCTGCCTGAGTCTCCTCTGATGTTCACTCTGTGTACAGCCTGGGCCTATGCCACAAAGAGAGACCAGGCAACCATGGTGAGGTCCAAACTCAGTGCCGCCCAGGCCCACCTCTGTGAACACTGGGCCCATCCCCCACCCCGCCCCACCCCCATCTGCCGCCTAAGCGGCAGACAGAGCAGAAAGAACGGCTCCCAGCTACCCAGTCTGGGACGGTTTTCTTGGTGACGCTAGGAAAATAAAGTGGACCCAGGATGCATTTCTTTTTCTGGAAGGACCACTGTGGCTTCCTTTCGTGGTCGGCTCTCACCTGAGATGAGTGCCTGGGCATTCCTCATGGGGAAGGAGCCTGTCAGGCCGTACACGCTGCTGTTGAAGATGGTGGAGGAGCTGCTGACGATGGCCATGCAGGCGATGGCGACGCTGAAGAAGCCTCGGGTCCAAGAGGAGGTATCCACCTTCGCCAGCACGACCATAACCACGAAGATGGTCACAGAGACGGACAGCGAGGCCAGAACGCGGACGTGCACCTGGACCCTGGGGAGAGGGCCGGAAGCAGGGGGGGGGGAGTTGGTCAGACTCCCCTCAGGCCTCCGCGAGGGTGAGGCCGGGGAGCCACGGGAAAGAAGGTGGTCAGCTCAATGGGGGAGTGACCTTGAATTCTGCCTGTCCTGTGATATCCAAATGAGACTTGGGGGCCCAGCTTCCACGTCTGCGGACGGGGTGTCCATGGGGAGAGGGGGGCTCCAGGGAGCTTTATGTAGCACAGAGATCCGAGCCCAGGGCAGGGCTGAGAGATACTGCCATCTGTCACCAATCTGTGAGGCTCAAGGCCAGGCCACCAGACAAGACCCCACTTCTGCTACATTGCTGAACTCCTGATGGATCCAAATTTGGCAGTGGGGGAGGGGAGAGTGTCACCATCATTGATGTCACAGAACTTGGTTTGTGCCCAATTTCCTTCCAAATGTTCTCTATGCTCTCCCTCGTCCACCTTCCACAGAGCTCTGTGAGACAGGCCTACTATACATATACATATGCATATACATATACATTCACATATACATATGCATATACATATACAGTATGTATGCATATGCATGTGATACACATATACATATACTATACATAAACATATTATACATATACTATACACACATACACATATATATACATATACTACACATACACATATACATACTATAATATACATATACACATACACATAGATACATATACATATACATATGCATATACATACACACACAAATACACATACTATACATACACATATACATATACAGTACATATACATATATGATACATATACAATACATACACACATGCTATACATATACATATACATACACATACACATATACATATACACACATACATATACTATACATAGGTAAGGAAGCTGAGCTCAGAAAGGTTTAGGAGCTGGCTCAAGATCACTCTGCCATGAGGCCAAGAGCTCTCAGAAGCTTCTCCTAGATGGTCTTAGCTGGGATTGCAGGTGCCGAGACAGGCCAGTGCCAGGGCCCATGCATTCCATTAAAACACTACCCTGCACCCAAGCCAAGCACTCCTGCTACCACCCCCGACCCCTCCACTGACCAGGGAGGAGAGCAGGGACAGGAGCCATCATAGGCGGCTGTGCAGGCCTCTACCCTAATAGAGAGGACACCACCCCAACGCTGTTGGGCCCACCATCAGATTAGAAATACTCTTTAAGCCTCATTGGATGTTCAACTCCGTTCCCCACTAACTAGAGAGAAAGTGGGGGGTGGAGAGAAAAGCCAGATTAGACGCAAAGATGTTTTCTGGATTAAACAAGGACAACGACAAAGTCAAACTTGAAAGGTGGAAAAAGAGAACTGTGTACACAGCTAGGTGTGGATCCGTTTGCACAGAGGGAAGCGAGGATTATTACGGGCACTCCAACCCCTGGCTGGTGGCATGTTTGTCCATCAGGGCTGGAGGGAAAAAGGGGCAGCCTCCCTCGTGTACGGGGAAGGAAGGACACACAGGGCGTCCCTGGAGGCTGGGATGTGAACCTATGTGAGCATAGCCCCAGCCCGGATTCTTCTGTGACCCTGTGTCCTGTAAGTGCCAGGTGTGACCACCAGAGTGGCAGGGCTCAGTGCACCCAGTACTAGGGACTCTGGGACTTTGGCAGGAAGGCTGGTGACATCTCCGGTCACAACTGAGGGGGCCACACGTGTGACCTGGCTGAGCCTTGCCTGGGTGAACTGAAGACAGGCAAAACCCCAGTCTGCATGCGAGGGAGCGTCTCATCTACCTTATGAGTCTGGCCTTGATCTTCCGAGGGGGCACGGGGCGGGTCTGCAGGCTTTTCTGTTAGCGTCTCCTCTCTGGGAGAGAGAGCGTTCCCTCACTTCCAGCATGGTGGAGGAGGGGGCTACACCACCCATGCTGGTCCAGCTTCAAAGAACGGCATTACTGATCCTGGTTAGGATCCTGAACGTGTTAGGAGCCTGAACCCGGCCCATGCGGCCCATGGGGTGGTGTCACGGACCATGCAGGAGCATCTGCCTGTGTGTCTAGCCGCTGGCTGCTGCTACCTTGCCGGCTGTGTGCCGAAGGACTACAATACGGAGCATACCCACTCCAGGAAGACGCCGGGAGCCCTGGCGCCACAGGAAGGGATTCCCCAGACCCAGCTATGCCTGAGGACGAATCTGACTTTAACTTTCCGTTAGAGAAGAAATAATGCTTCCTGCATGCCATGTTACTAGTGTGCCCACTAACAGAGACACCGGGGTCCCAGGCTGGGGGAGCAACACTGACTGAAACTCAAGAGACCGTTTCAGGACATTGTGGCCCAAGGATAAGTTGGGATCAATAGATTACTGACTTCCCAAGGCTGGTGAGATTGGTGGATGCCGGTCCTAGCTCTCGGCGGGGGTGGGGGTGGGGGTGGGGGATGGACATGGGACACTCCCTTAGATCTCTGGGGGCTCTGGGGGCTCTCCGTGGGACTGGTGACAAGGTCTCTTCTCTTGGCTGCTTTCTTTCTCTCTTTACCTTTATCCCTAAATTCACGACATGCTCTCAAACGTCCCCTTGTTTTGGAGGCCTGCTTCTGGGAAACATCTAGCCCCCATAACCACTAGGTTATGCCATGCTGGCGGGGGTGGGGGGGGGGGTGGGGGGAGGGGGGTGGGGAGGGCTCTCCTTAGACTCTGCTTCAGGCAAGCTAGGGCCCAGGTGGAGTGGCCGGAATCGGTGGCTTCTTAATGGGGGTTGGGGGGAAGAAGAGCCATCAGCAAAGGCGCCCACTGAACTGTTCATACCTGTCTCACCTGCCCAGGGCTCCTTCCCAGAGGCTCTGTCCCTCCTGCGTAAGCACCTTCCAGCAGAGCCCCCCAGAAGCCCTATGGGAGCTAGTCTCAATGACATGACGCTGGAGGCCAGGGTTATGGACGTTGTGGAAGCGCTTGAGGTTCTAGGGAGGTCTAGGCTTATGCTGGCTGGCTTGCCTGGTGTTCTCCAGTTAGGAGCTAGGCTGAGATCACATGGCCCGGATGATCCTGGAGGGGGGGGGGGTTCGGCCCATTCACACTCCTCTCCCTTGCCGGTGGGAGCCCAGGACCCCCCAGGGGACTGATTTCTTCCCAAATCTCCAAAATGTAAATCGGGCTCATCTGTATTTATAAAGCTGCAGATTTAACATAATAAAACACTTGGCGATTATGGATGAACCAGACTGGAGAAGCCAGGGTGCTCGGGGAGGGAGGGAAGGAAGGAGACGTTTCAATCTTCCACATTAAATCAAAAAAACAGCTTCGCCCTAAACTGTCCTTGGCAGCTGGCAACCAGCGAGGCTGGAGAGCTGTTTCCCTGAGGCCCTCGAATATCGCCTACAGCCAATAGTCTACTAGGTTACCCCCTCCCCGCCCAGCCCCCCCCCCCTCACCACTCTCCCCCATGCCCAGCGCTAAGCCTGGAGCCTGGCCCGGGGGTTGGGGGGCTATAAAGTTGGAGAATTAAGCACCCAGGTTTCACGCGCAGACAGTCTGAGGAGATCCTTCTAGAAATCAATCTTGCCCTTTGGCCTCAGTGGACAAGTGACCTGCGGTGGTCACCTGAGTGAGTGGGCTGTTTTCCTTCAGGCAAGGCCACTGATTGGCCGCTGTCTACTGTGACTGGAGGTCAAATACTCCCAAGGTCCCAAGAGGGTCTTTTCCCTGCTCTGGCTGACCCCGGAACTGGGCCAGCCTCGGGTTCCAACGGCCACCAAGGGAAACATCAGGGATGTGGCTCCACTGTGGTACATCTGTGACCAGGAAAAGGAGGACGACACTCCAGCCTCCTCAGTCACCGCGCATACAGGGTGGCGCACTGAAGGGGTGGTTGGTATATATTACCCGCCCCCCCCAGCCCCCCTCCCCCTGTTGGGTGGTGGTGTGGATCTTCTAAAGACAACAGGAATTCCTGTCCACGGTAACTGAGCTGTTCCAGCCTCTCTGTCTCTGCAGGCGCTCTTGTGTCTCACGTGTGGCATCTCTTCCTCTCACCTCTCTGGGCACTGTCTAGAATTCAACTTTCTCTTCAGTGGCTTGGTAGTGCTTAGCCTTGAGAGCAGGGGATAGACCCTGGCCGGGTGGGACAGGGAGCCCAGGATAGCCACGCTGAGAATGTCCTTGCTGGAGACCAGGAATGCTAGGAGAGGTTCTGGTCCCTGGTCCCCTGTATCTCTTAGTCTTGCCTGGAAACTATACTTGAAGGTGTGACTGATAAAAAGGTGGGGTATCTGAACACAGTCATCGGTGAGCCGACTGTAACCGTACTGACACTTCATTCCGCTCCACACCTAAGTCATCTCTGTGAAGGACATCGTAAGTCCTTCATAGGGCCCCACAGGAGCAGCTCCGTGGTACCCCGTTTCCCAGGACCCCCTCCTGCTGTACAGGAGCTCTGTCCCTTCCCCCAAGCTCCTTTCTACTTATCTGCAACTTCCTTTCCAAATTCTACCCTCTGTGGCGTGTAAATTCTATCTTGTTAGCAACACGAGAACCCAAAAGGCACTCCCTGGCTTGGGTGGCTTTAAGGGTGGTCCTTGAGTTTTCTGCAGCCTCTTCCTGCCCCACCCCCACCTGAGCTCACACCGAGAGCTCAGAAAGGCTCTGTTGAACTCAAAGACACCTCCACATTTTCCGTATCACTTGCACCCCCAAGGGTGGATGTCTGAAAGCCTAGGTATCTGGGAGGAGATGGCTGCAGGTAGCCCTGGGGGCCAGGAGGTGAGGGTGAGTTTTCTCTCAGACTACACTTTGGTTTTAGAGGGATACAGGTTCTTTGACACTGCCTCCATGGGGAGACAGGGTCCCTGTCCCCTTAAAATGGAGGAGGCTTCGTGACAGCTTAATCAGTTGAGTGTGACGAAAGTGGAAAGTGACGCTCTGTGGCTTGTCCCTGGCTCTCACGGAACATTTGCTCTTCATTCACAATGGGAACAGTCTCTGACCCCATGTGAACAAGCCAATGAGGAGAGACAGACAGGGTGTTGGGAAAGGATGCGCGTCTCCAGCCCCAGCACGGGTCTGACTGTGTCAGCATGTTCCTGCTGAGCCTGGTTGACCCCAGAACCCCAGAGAGTAAAAGAAACTAATTACTGTTACTGTTGTAAGCCACTATGCCTTGGGATCTTCTATACAACTGTGCCTGTTTAGATAAGACTGCTCTGTACACAGGCTTAGCACACAGGGTACATTCTGTTCTTTCCTCCTGTGCCCGGAGCAGACATTACTAATCAATCCCAGCACCCTTCCTGAGGCCAGATGTACCTTAGGATGTTTTTCAGCAGGAAAATCCAGGAGTTAAGTTACTACCAAGTGACCAGAGCTAAATCAGTTTGTCGCCAAGGATCTGTGACGTTTCTATAAGCTGAAGCTCAAGATTTTGGACCACAGCGAGGCTGTGCTTATTATTGCCTCGAGACAGCTTCAGGAAAATGCAGATGAAATAGTGTCTCTGTTGCCACTGTCAGGACAGACTGAGACTGCACAGGAAGGGATGGCTGGCAGGGTCTATAGACCATACCAACTTACCTATCTCTCAAATATTTCCATCTTCCACAGTGTTACCCAGAAGCCTTTTGCAAATCTTTACCTACCAGCTCCCACCGTGAGTAGGGGACACATCGGCTGATATCATCAACATATTACAGCGGTGACTGCTTCCTGCAGGTAGGACAGTTCAGAGGGTGCAGCTGCCTGCTCTCAGGGCGAGTAGAAGAACAGCTTTCTCCACACAGCATACTTTAGCTACAAGAGCTCGTGGTGGCCCTTCAGGCCTCCCAAGGGGAGATGGCCCTTACCTGGGTGTCCAGTAACCCTGACTGGAGCCCCTGGGCACCGGCTCTGATCTGTGAACTGCATGGCAAGGCTGAACTGCCTGCCGCCAATTTGGGGGGGTCACCATTTAAGCAGAAAACTCCTGCTGTAGGCTGGGGGAGAACGGGAGCAGGCAGGGGGAGGGGGGACAAGGTCAGGGGAGGGAGCCATTGACCTACCTGTTGACGAGCAGGAAGTTAGCCACCAGGCACAGCAGGGAGGGCACAGTGGAGGCAACCGCCAGGTAGCTCTCAAAGTAGTTCTAGAAACACACAAGGAAGGAGACTGCTTGTCACTCGGGTGGTGAGGGCCCCTCCCCCCCCCCAGGGAGGGCTGCTTTCACTGTCCCCAGACACCTAGGAGCCATGGCTAAGTCCACCCCACTCCACTCGGTCCCACCCCTGTCTCCAATCTGAGGCTCACTCAGTCATTCAACCAACAGCCTCCAATGACAGTTTGTGCTATATTAGCTGAGCTGAGTGCTGGGCTCACAGGGCCGGCCCTGACACTGCTCTCAGCTCCTGGGAGGCCCACACTTCCGCTGTTCCACTTCCCCAAGCCACGGACTGGGTGAGGGGAGTGGAGCCCAATGGATAGCTAAAAGGTAAGCCTCACCCCGTTTAATCTCCTTAGCCCTTTGACTATAGTAACCGGCTTCTCAGACCGCTTAGACCAGACCT
Source organism: Apodemus agrarius (assembly GCA_964023405.1). NCBI lineage: Eukaryota > Metazoa > Chordata > Mammalia > Rodentia > Muridae > Apodemus > Apodemus agrarius. Next base: position 27,913,056 of record OZ030025.1, on the reverse strand, counting down.
CAGCTTATAGGAGACTCTGCTCCCCAAAAGTTACTGCAGGTCAAAGCCAGAAGGGTTAATACCTCCAAGATGAGGCAGGAGACAGGGCAATGCTCCGGGAGCTGGAGAGGGGGTGTACGTGCACACGCGCACACACACACACACACACACACACATGCACACGCAGAGAGAGAGAGAGAGAGAGAGAGAGAGAGAGAGAGAGAGTAGGCTGGGACTCAGGGCTACAGTCTGGCATCTGGATGCAGAACCCCAATAGCTGTCCACTCATTAGGTGAATCTTGATTGAATAGGCTTTGTCTCTGGAAACACCTATATTTAGAGTCAACCACAACAAACTAACTGAAGGGGAGGAGAACTCAGCGGCCTTCTACCCACCCCACCCCCCAGCACTACAGAGAGGGAGAGAGGGAGGAGAGAGGAAGGAGAGGAGGGAGAAGGAGAAGAAGGAGCAGGGAGGGATGCTTTGGAGGAAGGAAGAAGGGGGAGGGAGGGAGAGGAAAGAAAGAAGGGAAGAAGGGAGGGAAGGAGAGAGGGAGAGAAGGAGGGAGGGAGGGAGGGGGAGGGGAGGGATGCTATCAAGGAAGGATGATAAAGGAAGGGAGGGAGAGGAAGGAAGGGAAGGAGGAAGGGAGGGGGGAGGGAGAGAGGGGAAGGAAGGGAAGGAGGAAGGGAGGGGGAGGGAGAGAGGGGAAGGAAGGGAAGGAGGGAGGGAGGGGGAGGGAGAGAGGGGGAAGGAAGGGAAGGAGGGAGGGAGGGAGGGGGAGGGAGAGAGGGGAAGGAAGGGAAGGAGGACGGAGAGAGGGGGAAAGCCAACCAAGGGCTGACTGTCTTGCTTTGGCCGTGAACCCCAGAAGAGCTTTGAGCTGCGGTAAGGCTTACACACATTAAGCGGTGTAACAAACAGGAGGGATTTAAATGGATTAAGCCATTTAACTCTAAGCAAAGAGAAGGCAGCACGGGAGTGCTCCTCTCTGGAGCGCTTAAGAAACCAACACACAGCGGAGGAAAGAGATCACGGGAGACAAGTGCGAAGAAGTGCCTGCCTGTGTAAAACCCTCATCCCACCGACGCCCAGATGGAGGAGTCTGAGATGTACACCACACACACACTCACACCCACCCTCCCAGGAACGCGGTGCATCCCACTGGGAGTAACAGAAGGTGTGTGAAGGCTTTTTTCACAGCTCCAACCCCAGAGATCTGTGAGAACTTCCTGCTGTTTGGCTAACCAGGAGAGAGGTGAGTTTCACGGAGTTCCAGGGAAGAGGTGGGACCTGCCTGGGGCGGAGACAGTGGAAACTGCACGGGGGATAAGGAAAGGTCCCAGAGCTGTGGGGCTGTGGTCAGACCTGGACAGAGGGTCTGACTGATGGTGCAGAACAAAGATGAGGGGCATACATGCCCTGGGCACCCCTGAGCTGTGGAGAGACCCCCTCAAGTCCCTTGAGGGCTGCAGAGGGCTTCGTGCTCTCCGGAAGGGGCCACTCTGACTATGCGGTGACAGCCTTGAAATTAAAATGATAATCGCAGCTCATCACCCGTGAGTCTTAGAAATAGCCTGCTGCCTCTGAGGTGCCCCTCATTGTCCCTGCCCTGATGGGCTCAGCAGAGCCTGCCCTGAGCTGGGCAGTCAGTCAATTACCTCCTGACACACTGGCTGAGCCCATGTGAGGCCAGGCAGGCCGAGGAGGGAGAGGAGAGAGTTAGGGACAAAGGCCAGAGGGGGAGTGGAGACCCTCTGTCCCCGCAGGCTTCCTCCATCCCCGACCAGACCCGGGACGGTGGCCACATAGGGTTTCCGCCTTCTCCAAGCAGGCGCAGAGTCCCTGGGTATTTTAGGGACAGGGATTTTCCAGGTAACTGAATGTTCTGGTTTGCACACAGCCGAGCTGAAGACTGTGCCTTTTAAAGTCGGGAAGCTTCTTCAGCACTGACAACTGCAGGATTCCCTGAGCCCCGTGCTGTGGACGAAGCCCATTGCTGTACTTTATGAAGGACAAGCCAGTGGGGGAGGCTGGACTCAGGCTGGGCCATCGCTCCAGAAGCAGGGCCTGGAGCTGCAGAGGGGGATATGGAGCGGGTCTGGCGCCTCCCACGCAAATATGGTGTTTGCATTGTGAGTGTGTGTGTGAGAGTGTGCATGAGAGTGTGTGTGTTAGAGTGTGTGTGAGAGAGTGTGTGTGAGAGAGAGATAGTGTGTGCGCATCTGTGTGTGTGTGAGAGAGTGTGTGCGTGTGTGCGTGTGAGAGAGTGTGTGTGTGTGTGTGTGCATATGTGTGTGTGAGTGTGTGCATGTGTGTGTGTGAGAGAGAGAGTGTGTGTGAGAGAGAGAGAGAATGTGTGTGTATGTGAGTGAGAGAGAGTATTTGTCAGTGTGTTTTGTGTGTAAGAGAGGGGGAGGAAGAGAGAGGGAGAGAGTGTGTGTATGTGTATGAGTGTGTGTGAGGAAGAGAAAGGAAAGAGTATGTGTGTATGTATGTATGTGTGTGAGAGAAAGGGAGGGAGAAAGTGTGTGTCAATGTGTTGTGTGTGTAAGAGAGAGAGAGAAAGGGAGGGAGAGGGAGAGAAAAAGGGAGGGAGAGAGTAGAGAGTGTGTGAATGTGTGAGAGAAAAAGAGAGAGAAGAGAGGGAGAGAGTGTGAGTGTATATGTATATATGTCTGTGAGTGTGTGTCTATGATTTATGTGTGAATGTGAGTGTGTGTGAATGTGTGAAAATGTGTATGTGTATATTTGTGTATGACTATATATGTATAAATATGAGTCTGAGTGTGTGTGTGTGTGTGGGAAGGGTGTGTGTGTGAGAGAGTGTGTGAGTGTGAGTGTGAATTTGTATGTGTGTGTGTGTGTAATTAGGGCATGAAGCCAGGGCTCTGTCCCTGACAGGCAAGCACTCTACTACTGAGCTACAGCCCCCTGCCCCTTTATTTTGGGACACAGTCTCACCAAGTTGCCCAGGCTGTCTTTGAACTCAGTCTTTGTCCAACCAAACCTTGAGCTTTGTATCCTCCCTCTGCCTCCTAAATAGCTGGGATTACAGGCCCAGCCTGGTGGCAGACACTTAAGACGGCCCCATAACCTCCACCAGGGCCATCCTCCGTCTGGGACGCTCTAGTCATCTAGCCAGAGGAGGTCAGCAAGTGTGATAGGCATACATGACTGACTGACCATCCAGACCAGATGGGATCGGCTGGGTTCTTCTCCTCAGCTGACTTAGAGGACAAAGGTGGCCTGCTGGGAAACCCCCGTACATCAAGGATCTGCAGGTGACCCCAAGTTGCTGAGGCCGGTCTCCTGTAAGAATGAAAGCTGTCCGGTGGTCAGCCACCAGGTACTAGATTCTGTCAGGAACCCAAGGCGGCTTGGAACTGACCCTCCAATGGTCCAGTCTCATCAGAGAACCCAGCCGAGCCAAACCTGGCCCTCGGGCCTATAGTTGCCCTCAGGGGAACAAAGGTCTGCTTGCTGGGAACACTCGCCCCTCCAGCCTCACCCTGACACCTCTCTGTGGACACGCCCTGATTCTAGTGAATGACACTTGGCATATGTGCTACCAAGGCCCACCAAGCCTGTACACCCGTCTGTTGTGCGCGGGACCTCGTAACTCTCCCAGAAGGGGGCCATGGGCAGGAGGTTGACTCAATGACCCAGAGTTAACTCTGGCCAGGGTGAGGTAGGAAATGAAAAGAAGATGCCCACAGATGAAATGGCTTGTCTCTTCCCATCCCAACTGCAGTTCTGAAATGTGGCACAGTTCCCGTGGCTCCTGGGGACACCGTCATGGAGCTGGGTATTAGCCGTATCTGCTGCTGCGCAGTGGTCAGCTCTAGGGTCCTGAAGCCTGTGTTCATCCTCTGCGCCAATCTGGCTTCCTTGTCCTTCACTCTGACTCCTGGCCGAACCCCCACAAAGAGGTGGTTATGTGACGGCTGCTGAGCTTTGCCCACGCCCTGGAGAACTGCCTGATGGCGCTGTTGTTGACTGATAAACGCTCCAGAAGCCCCGAAGGCCAAGTGGGCCCTGTGGGACAGTGACGAAACAGAAGGACCTCGCCAAGCAGGCTTTTCAGCCCTAGCAGGTTGGGCCCCAGGCACAAGATCTGAACCTCACGGGACACCCTAGGCCCTCAGTCATGGCTGGACAGCCACCGTCCACGCCAACAGCACCTTCTCTTTTAACTCCTCCCTTTGCTGGTATCTCACGGCCATGTGTAGTAAATACAGCACAGCGCATATGCTCCTGGGCAGACATGCCTCCGTGCCTGCCTGCCTTTGCGGGTCTTCAGAAGCACAAGAGGCACTGTACGGTGGACACAGAAGGAGGCGTGGCCAGGGGCTTCCAGTAGGACCAGCCTGGGTGGCATCTGGGAAGAAGAGGGGGAGGGTAGTGTGTCTACAGACATGGGAAGAGGGCGGTGTGCAGAGGAAGACTCGGGCGTGGGGTGATGTCCCCTTGCCATGTTCCCTTTGGAAGCTGACCTACGGAGGCCTTGCTGCCCTTAACGGGGCACCAGGCATTCCAGGATTCCAGACAGCCATGCTCCTAGGGTGCTAATGTCCGAGGGGGGTTCAGTCCCATGCTGAGTACCCAAACCCAGCGTGAAGTGAGACCCACGCCCACCGCCATCTCCCTGGGTTGCCTGGCTCAGGAAGAGCTCGGTAGCAGCGGAAGGGATGACACCAAAGGCCACCTTAGCACCCGTGGTGACTAGAGTGGGCGCATGAAAGCCATGCAGAACGTGGGAACAACGGGGCAGCTCCCACCCAGCCCTTTGTTCTTATGGTAATCTGTCAGTGCAGGGAGGCCTGGGATAGGCCCCATTTTTTTACAAATTAGAAGCCCGAGGCTGGGGTGAGGGAGATGGCCCAGTCAGTAAATCCCCATATTTTAGGATTACTGTGGCTATGAGAAACATCATCACAGTCAAGTGGGTGGAGGAAAGGGTTAATTCATCTTTCAATGCCTGGAGGCAGGCACTGACCGGGCCACGGCGGGAACTCTGCTTGCTGGCCTGCTTCACCTCACAGCTTCCTCAGCCTGCTTTCTTATAGCATCCGGGGTCACCTACCTAGGGGTCACACTGACGCCAGTGGGCTGGGCCCTGCCACATCAAATTACTAATTAAGGAAAAGGTTCCCAAAAGAAAGCTTGCTCAGAGGTGATCTGAGGGAGGCGATTTCTTACTTGAGACTCCTCAGGTAACTCTAGCTTGTTTGGAGCTGATAAACAAGCAAGCAGCAGGGTGGTGGTGGCGCACACCTGTAATCCCAGCACTTGGGAGGCAGAGGCAGGTGGATTTCTGAGTTCGAGGCTAACCTGGTCTACAGAGTGAGCTCCAGGACAGCCAGAGCTACACAGAGAAACCCTGTCTCGAAAAACCAAAAAAACCAAAAAACCAAAAAAAAAAAAAAAAAAAAAAAAAGCAAGCAAGCAAGCAAACAAACAAACATGATACAACAGAGAACCCAGGTAAAACTGGGTCTGTAGCACATGTCTGTAACCCTAAGGCTCAGGTGGGGAGACGGGAGACAGAGCCAGGATTTCCATGGGCCAGCTAGCCTGGCATATCCAGAGACAAACAACAAAGGCACAGTGGTTCAAACAAAGTGGAGGACAGGAGGCTGACATCCAGCGTTGTCCACTGAGGTTCACACCTAACCACGCACGGCGGCGGCTAAGTTTCAGAGACACACACCTGATGGTGGAGGCGGGACCCTTCCCACACTGGACCTCTGGGGGACACCTGCCATTTTATTCCGTGATCCCCACAAGTTGCACAAGCCCGTACTCTATCATGGCCACGGTGTGTCGCCTGCCTCAGTGGTAAGACTGAGACGGCTAGGCTGACGCCATGACAGGCTTCAAACGGGCAGTTCAGGAGACTGGGCCTAAAAATCTCTATCTCCAAGATCTGGGCAAGTCCAGGCCTCAGAAGCTGCCCCACCACCTGGCCTGAGGCAAGGACAACGGGTCAGCAGCAGTTTCCAGACTTCCTCAGCGACAGTTTCCAGACCTCCCCAGCAAGTTTCCAGGCCCCACACCCCTGTAATGGATTGTCTGAAGAGATGGACCCAATAGATTAACATAGAGGCCTACCCCGGGATCACCTAACTTAAATCAGACCTGCAAGCTCCTTGGTTATCTCTCTGTCTTGGTAATGGGAGACCCCAGCGTGCTGGACATCTGCAGAATCAAATACTCTTTGCGTTTACATACTATGTGAGTGTGTGTGTGTGTGTGTGTGTGTGTGTGTGTGTGATTCCTCTGTGAATCATGGATGTCTACAAAACAAGCCTTTCAAGACAAGCCTGCTTCTTCCTGTAGGGACTGTCATATTCTTCTGCCCCAAGGCAGCAAATGTTGGGGTTTGATACCTGTCTGTCTGTGGGGTGACGAAGAATGTGGGCACTGTCTCTCCTCGTACCCTGGGCATTTACACAGGTGAACAGCTCTACCCCGTATTAAGAAGAAAACTCTTGCCTCGACTGGTCCCAGGGGATGGATAGCCGTGGTCAGTGGTTAAACAGAGATCACTTTCAAGAGGGCAGATGGGCTGGGGTGTGGCTCTGTGGTAGAGTGCGTGGCTGGCATGTGTGGGACCCTGCACTCTGTGCCTGGCACCACAAAACCATGCTGGACCTAAGGTGGCACGGTGAGCAGCAGGGGGCAGATTTCCAAGCTTCCTCTCGATGGAGTCAGCACCCCCCAAACCCTCCCAGGAAGGTATGGGACAGACCCGGGGCTATGGACAGAGCCTGGCTGAGGGGTAGCTGGTACCTGCAGCCTCCCAATGGCCGGCGAGTGTGCACAGGCCACTCCAGGCCAGGGCCGGGGCTGCCTGTTTCACTAGCGGTGCGATAAGGAAAGCCATTTCATCTACTATCCTCCGGAGTGAAAACCAGGAACCAGAGGACCACTCTTCAAATGAAATTCAAAAGCCTAGCTGAGTCAGGCGGCCAGATGCAAGGCCATTTTCCAGCAGAGGACTTCCTCCAGCTACCTCGCTGAGAGCCCCCCCCCCACCTCTGCCCGCCCGCCCGCCCCCGCCCCCGGCCCCGTGCTAAGCTGCTCTTCTGGAAGAATCTGATTCTGGGCTCAGGGTCCAGGTAAGAAGGTTTCTCTGGGCAGGGAGGCCCTGAAACGAGCCCGTTTATCTCCGGCAGGCCTTGGGTAAAATTCTCTCTCTTCGGAATGCCATTTGGACCCTTTGATATGAGCAGAGTACATTAGTCACGAGCCCTCAGCGGCCTCAGCGTCTGAAGCCAACTGTCGTTTGAGCCGTTCTGCGTGGCCCCCGCCTCCGGCCTGCAGTGGAGGAGGCTAGCGGGGGCTCCTGCAGGGTAAGGAAAGTGATTCCAGCCCGGGGATGGTAGCTCAGGGCGGCAGAGCGTTACCTGGATCACAGGGCCATGAAATTAGCAGCAGCGAGCCGACTGCAGCCAGGAACGATTGGGCACGCGGGCTCCTGCCTTCAGCTGTCTGGTTTCACGGCCCGCGTGATGTTAAGGATGCGCCCTCATCCTGAGACAGTCCACTCCCGGCTGAACAAGGTAAGAGGTAAGCAGAGGGAAGATGGTGGCTTCCTGTGCTCCTGGGGTCTCATGGAGGGGACATGGGGAAGTTTGAAGTCTGGGACACCTCCAGGTGGGGGGAGGGGACTGGGGGGTCCAAAGGAGGGAACAACTTGAGTTGGAATCAGACAGGGAAGCCTCGGAAAACTGCAGTCCACCAGACGGAGGCACCATAGGTCCCTGAGGATGGGGAGACCCTATCAAATGATTCCCTCAGCCCTGGGTCCCTTGACTCTTTGGGTTATCTTGGGCTAAAGATACTTTCCCTGTCTGCAGAGAGTCAGGAGCACTCCTTCTTCCCTCCCCACCAGAAGGGAGCACTCCTTTTGGCCTCCCAGACAGCAGGAAGCACTACTGTCTCTCCTCTCTTCTGCTGCCCAGCCATTGCGCAAGACTGCCCTGACTCGCAATTTCTGTTTCCTTCAGAACTGGCTGGCTCTTCCTTCTCTGTGGGTCCAGAGCTTTAAAAAAAAAAAAAAAAAGGTACTTTGACCTCACTGCCCTCCCCCCACCAGCTCCTGACTTCCTTTCCCTGAGGACTCCTAGAAAGCCAAGGCTCTGCCCTCCCTGTAGGGGGCTCTGCCTGCCTTCTTCCCAGGCTGCCCTGGGAAACTGTCCCTGCATCTGGTACCAGGGCCCCCACAGCCAGGTCATCTCTAACCGCATGCTTCTGTCCTCTGCCATCACACCTTCCACAGTGGGTCCAGGAGCCCCCGCTCTGACCTAGGCTTGTCTTAGAGGCCTGGGGTGAGCCCGGGTTTGGAAAGGAAGTCTCGGATCTGGACTAGAACGAGGGGAGGCGAGCTCCACACCCAAGGCCTGGGGCACACGTTAAAAGAGAGGCTGTGCACAAGGTGGGGGAGGGCACGGCAGACCCAGGGTTGTCAAGGGTCCAAAGTCCCCAGAGGCTGCAAGGAATGCTCTTCCCTGGAGCCCTGGCTCCAGCCCTCACCCCCCAACCCCAACAATCTGATTTGTGCCCAGGCCTATACCACCAACACAAGCAGGCCAGAGCCAGTCCCAGAGCCAAGGGTGGCCCTCAGCCTTCTGTAAACACAGGGATGTGGTCCCTCTCATCACTCCTGCCTGAGATGGCTTCACTGAGTATCCTGGGGCCCCGGAAGTGTTTGATCTCTGGGCCTCACAGGATGATTTTACAGACCAGCCTGGTCTCATATCATTTTACATATATACACACATGGATGGTATGTGTTCTTTTTTTTTTTTCCGAGACAGGGTTTCTCTGTGTAGCCCTGACTGTCCGGGAACTAACTCTGTAGACCTCGAACTCAGAAATCCGCCTGCCTCTGCCTCCCAAGTGCTGGGATTAAAGGCGTGCACCACCAACGCCCGGCAATGGTATGTGTTCTTATGGGTGTGTACACACAGTGTGTATTTGTGAGTGTGAAGGTCAGAGGTCAATGCCTGGTGTTTGTTTTATTTTTGAGTGTGTGTTGGGGAGAGGGGTCTCCCGCTGAACCTGGAGCTCACAGGTTTGGCTAGACTGGCCACAAGCACCCCGGATCCTCTCATCTCTACCCCTCAAGACTACAATTACACACACATTCTGCTCGTGTGGGAATCTGACCTCAGAGCCTTGTCTCTCCAGCCCTCTTCACTCTTTTTCTGCTTGTTTGTTTGTTTGTTTTTGTTTTTCAAAACAAGGTTTCTCTGTGTAGCTCTGGCTTTCTTGGAACTCACTCTGTAGACCAGGCTGGCCTCGAACTCATAGATCCTTCCGCCTCTGCCTCCTGAGCGCTCAGATTAAAGGCGTGCGCCACCACCGCCTGGCTAATTTTTTCACTCTTAAAATGGACATATAAGTTCCTATTCACTAATAAGGGTGAAACACAGCTGGCTCTCCCAATCCATGGTCCTCCTGCCTCAGGAGAAGTAAAACAGCAGTGTTCTTTCTACCCACCCCACCCCACCCACCCCTGCCAAGCTTTCTCTAGGCCCCTGTAGGACAAGCCAGCATCTCTCCTGTTCCTCTTTCTATTCCTCCTGCACCGGAAACAGCCAGCCAAACAGTGGCTCTGGGGGAGGCCACAGAAAGAAGGACCAGAGAAAAAGGAGTCTGAGAAACACACACACACACACACACACACACACACACACACCCCAGAGACAGTCAACATGCGTGTCCAAGTCTGCTTGTCTCTCTTCCAAAGTCATGGGGACATAGGAAGGTGACTTCCTTAGAAAACCCCTATTACCCATCCAGCCATGTCTACACAGAGCAGCCTTCTATAAACCGTAGGTGGGGCCCATGCAGCAGTGAAGGACAAGGGCCATGCCTGAGACATGGCTGTTCAGGGCCTCTTGCTAGCCCTGCCAGGTGCTTCCTCCTACATGCACAGTGTTTCCATTGTGGCAACAAACTTCTCTAAAGAGTCATATGGGCTCAAAGTTACAGGTTGTGACTAGATTCAGGTGCACACCCACACATGCACACACATACTCATATACAGACACAAACATACTCATACACAGCAGACACATACACACTCATGCACAATCACATACACAAACTCACAAAGACACATACACACTCATATAGACACACACTCATACACTCATACACAAACTCATAAAGACATATACACACTCACATAGACACACACAGAGACACACTCACACACAGACACATAAACACATGCATACACATACTCACACAGAAACATATGCTCACACAGACATACACACACACTCATACACAGACATATAGACACATACAGAGACATATAGACAGACACACACACTCACACACAGACACCTAGACATGGACACACACACACACAGACACATACACTCACACAGACACACACAAGACACACACACAGACTCACTCACACACAGACACAACACACACACAGATACACACACACACACCACACACACACACACACACAAGACACACACACAGACTCACTCACACACAGACACAACACACACACAGATACACACACACACACACCACCACACACACACACACACACACACACACACACTTACACACCACTGACAATCTAATGGAAACCCAGGCCCTCCATTGCCCCTGTAGAACTTTCTCAGCCAAGGACTGCCCTTAAGAAAAGTACATTGAGGCTGGAGAGATGGCTCAGTGGTTAAGACCACTGACTGCTCTTCCAGATGTTCTGAGTTCAATTCCCAGCCACCACTTGCTGGCTCACAACCATCTGTAATAGGATCTAATGCCTTCTTCTGGTGTGTCTGAAGACAGCGAGAGTGTCCTCATATACATTAAATAAATAAATAAATAAATAAATAAATCTTTAAAAAGAAAAGTACTTTGAGTTTGTGCAAAGACGCCAATCAGCTTAGCTCTCAACTTTCTCACCACAATCAACCATATTAAAAAAAAAAAAAAAAAAAAAAAAACAAACCACCACAGCCCAGACTTCCCTCTCTCACGCTGGGGAGGTTGTCTTTAGAGTCTAAAGATCTATGCAAAAAGAAATAACATGGGAGGCAGACAGGGAGAGAGGAAGGGATGGATGGGCCTGGGCGGCTGTACAAGTGGGGGCAGGGCTGGCGAGCAGGTGGGAAGAGATAAAAAGGGAGGGAGAGCTGCAGAGGGGGCCAGGGACGTGATTGACAGCTTCACGGGAAGAGCAGAAGAGGGGCCTCCCAGGTGTGACACACGGGGAGCCATGCTGGCTGGCCTGTGGTTAGTAACAGGGAACTTGCAAATTGACTCTGTTTTGGTTCTGGGTTATTTTTTTTTTTTTCCGAGACAGGGTTTTTCTGTATAGTTCCGGCTGTCCTGGAACTCACTCTGTAGACCAGGCTGGCCTCGAACTCAGAAATCCGCCTGCCTCTGCCTCCCAAGTGCTGGGATTACAGGCATGCACCACCACGCCCGGCTCTGGGTTTTTTACAAATGGCTTCCAGCAGCCATCCACACAGGCCGAGCGATGGGTAGCTGGCATGGAGCCAGGCAGCCGACCCTTATGCTTGATGGCCGCCATCTACCCACACTCTGTGGCTGACAGCCGGAGCCCCTAGCAGCCTCCTGGCCACTGCTATCTCCTTTTGAGGAGTGGCTGGGCCCGGGTAGGTGCCTCAGTTCACTTTGGAGTGTGTGAAGGGTGATATCTAGATAGCTCTAGAGAGATAGGATTGGACTTTTTAAAAGTTCATGACCAAACAGGAAGAAATCTGCCTGTCTCTAGGACAGTAGTGTCCCTATACTGAGAACAGTTTTCTTGCAGGTCTGGTCCCCCTGACAGCTGGCCACATCTGCCCTTTGGGAGGCAAGTCTGCAGGATAGGGCTAGGAGCTAAGTATACGACAGATATCGTACCTAGCACTGACGTGGGAGGCAGCCCTATTCATCTGAGCAGCCACCAGCAGGCTCCTCACATATCCCAGTCCCTTTGTGAGCAGAGGCCATGGACATGTGATCCTCACACCTCACAATGGCAGGACGCCTCTTACATTATAGGCTAAGACCCGTGACAGTCTAGGAAGCAAGGGGATGATGGGTCCTGACCAGAGTTCCATCTTACCCTGCTTTCTTTTTGCCACCTGCCTTTCTTACTGTGGTGGTTTGAATACGCTTGGCCCAGGGAGTGGCACTATTAGGAGGTGTGGCCTTGTTGGAGTGGGTGTGTCACTGTGGGCGCGGGACTTACGACCCTCCTCCCAGCTGCCTGGAAGTCAGTCTTCTCCTGTTTGCCTTCTGAACAAGATATAGAACTCTTCAGCTCCTTCCTCACCATGCCTGCCTGGATGCTGCCACACCATGATGATAATGGACTGAACCTCAGACACAATATGCCAACCCCAATGAAATGTTTGCCTTCATAAGAGTTGCCTTGGTCATACATGGTGTCTGTTCACAGCACTAAAACCTTAAGACATCAATGAATGTACCATTTTCTGGGGCCCTCTCCTCTAGCCTCCCTTTTTAAAAAATGTACACACACACACACACACACACACACACATCTATATCTATCTATCTATATATCTATATCTGTCTATATTTATCTATCTATCTATCTATCTATCTATCTATCTATCTATCTATCTATCTATTTCCTGGTGGTACCCTCCAAGGCCAGAAGAAGGCATTGGATCCCCTGGAACTCAACTTACAGATGGGTGCGAGCCACCATGTGGGTGCTAGGAATTGAACTTGGGTCCTCCGGAAGAGTACCAAGTGCTCTTAACCTCTGAGCTGTCTCCATCAGCTCCAATGACACAGTCCTGCTCCTGTTAATTGAGTAAATACCCCCTAGCAGGCCAGCAGGCTGACCATCTCCACTCCCCAGAGTCTCTAAGAACACTGGCCCAGGGCCCAATCCAAGGGTAGACTGTGTCCATCCCGCCTGTCATATACCACTGCCCCCCCCTCCCTGCACAGAGAGGCTTGCTCAACGGCTTAGCTCACTGGGGACCGAACCTAGGACCTCTCACACACTAGGCAAACACCCTCGCTGCGTTCACTCCTCGGTCCTCTTTTTGCTTTTTTCATTTAAGACAGGGTCTCACTAAGTTACCCAGGCTGGCCTTGAACTTGCCTCTGCCTCCAGAGTACCTGGGATTAAAGATAGGCCTACCCTGCCACGCTAGGCTGAAGGGGTTGTGACATTTTTACACAAAGACAGCACTTCCGGGAAGTACAGTTTTGTTGCACACGTTGGCTTTGCCAGGTGAAGCAAACATGAGGGTCAAAAAGAAGTGGAAACATTTAAAAATGCAGACACGGAGGGCAGGGGAGTTAAGACCGGAGATGACAGCCAGTATCCTCGGCTTAGCCCCAGTTGTCACGTACGTGTTACTGGGAGTAACTTCCTGTCTGCTCAGTCTGGGTGATGGTCCCTGCAGAACTGCTACACATCAGTGACAAAGGACCAGGAGACCATGCTTATGAAGGCGCGCTGCCTGGTGCCGGGCGTGTGCTAAACACAGAAGAACTGATGGCCTGTGCCGTGTCCCTACACAAAGGCTCAGTAAAGGCTGCCGCTGTGGCCTGCTTCAGAGAAGGCTTCAGGACACGTGTGGTAAAAGCGCCAGGCCCTCGTCCTCATGGTTTCAGAGCACTGTGTACATGCCACGGGCTCAGAGACCTCGGGCCTCAGAGCATGTCACCTTCTTGTCACACAGCAGATAGGGATGTGACTGGGCCGTCCCAGCTGCCCTACAGCCCCAGGAGGCAGCCCGGGCCCTACTTCCTCCCACATACCAGTGATACAAGTGATCCCAGACTCTTCTCCCTTCTTCACTAAGGGGAGGTTCCTGGGCCTGTTGGAGCCTCACAGAGGAGAGGGCAAGAGGCCACGGGGCCCCTTCCTTTCTCAGGGCTTCCTGTGATCTTGCTTTTGTTCCCCTCGGACAACAACACCTATCCTGAGGCCCCCACAGGCCCCACTGGTTCTGTCCGTAAGCCCTGGAGACAGGAAGAGGAGTCTGTAGCCCTCTTCCTAGTCACACTTAGTAGGCTCTCCAGTCCCACCCCATGGTGGGCATCTCTCTGAGACAGGGTTAAGCGATCTAAGACCATCTCTGGCTGACATGCAGCTTAGAGACAAGGCTGATACACTGAAGAATCAGCTAAGCTCAGTGCCCTTACATTAGCCAAGCCTCCCCCAGGCCCCCAGCCTCATTTCTAGCCCCCCCCCCCCCCGGTGCCCAGCCCTGGCCCCAGCCCCCTTGCTACGTAAGGGTCAGGACTCCCAGGTTCTCTTCTATAGCAGAGGTCCTTCCTTGGACTTCCGGGTAGGGTTGATCTAGTTCTTGAAGCAGGAAAGGGGTTTGCCACTCAGCGCCAGGTTTGGCAACTTGACTGACACTGGGAAGAGTTCTTGGAGGAGGCTCCCTGGTGCTAGAGCACTGCCCATTTAATAACTGCTTTTTTGCCCCACTAAGTGCTGTTTGACTTTGATCTTGGTTCTTCCCCGGCTACAAAGCTGGGCATGTGTGTGCCCGAGTGAGTCTGAACTGGGTGGGTGGGTAGTTTGTAGCAACTTCCTGGTGACTCCACTGTGGTGGGGACAGGGACAGTAAGGGCGTGGTGATTATGGCAGGGTCTTGAGCTTGGTCTAAATCTCAGCTCTGTCACTTGCTAGCAAATGACCGTGAGCTGGTGGCCTCAAACCCGGGAGCCTCGGTTTTCCGGTTTTCTTGTCTGGAAATTGGAGACAAAACGCTAATCCGTCGGGGTATTTCTACGGATGGTGGGTGGTAAGTCAAGGCATGGGTGGGTAGAAGCGACACTCCGTAACAGTCAGCAGATCTCCAACAAGCTCTCTCCAACCCATCCTCCAGTTCCTCTTTTTGAAATCAGTTCATCGCGGTTCCTTTTAACCCTGGAGTGGAATGCCTGCTCTTAATTATATAGGCAGCTCCCGGGCGGTACTGTCCTGTATCTAGGCAGTTGGAACAGGACCAGTAGGTTGTAAATACTGGAATGGGACTCCCTCACCTGCTGACTCATTTAACATCTATACCATATATCTGAAAGGTGGGTCGGCCACAGTGACCCCAGATCTGTTTCCCTCCCTTAGATCAGGATAAACTTTCCTCCTAGACCCCGTGATAACCCATGCCCTATACCCTTGTGACATATTACCATGTGCCTAGCACCAACCAGAAGCTCCCCAGTGTACTTCCTGAGGGCTGACAGTGCAGAGAGAGGACAATCCTCCCAGTAGTCTGGATCCGACGTCCCTTGCTGTCTAGGGAGGCTGGGCCATGCTCACCCAAGATTGGCTTGACACCCTGGGCTTCATGGGGGGACCTTGATGGAGGAGCACTGGGGTTCTGAGGGCACAGAGGTAAACCTGTGACCCAGAGAGAGCCTGGAGGTTCTCAGGAAACACCCACGGAACCGAGCTCTTGCTTTCCCATCTGGGGCAGAGGGGACTGATTTTGCTGTTTTGGGCCTAGGAGAGCCCATTTAGACTGCAGCAGGGCTGAGAGCATCAAGGAGTCCTCCCAATAGGAAGGACCACCTACAGCAACACACAAACACACACACACACACACACACACACACACACACACACACACAGAGTCAGACACAAACATATACATACTCACACATACACACACACAGACACAGTCACACACAGAGTCACACACGCAGTCACACACACACACACACACACATACACGCATACACACATGCATACACATATGTTGGCGAGACAAGTCTGCTCTTGACAGCTTCCTTTTCTTGAATTCAAAGAAGAAACTGAGCCTCAATGGAGTTGCTTCAGTTGTGGCGAGACAGCCACCAGGCAAGAACTGCCTCATTTCATCTACAGACAAATACTGTCCAAAAAAGGGACGCACTGTGCGGAATAGCCGACTGATAATCTCTGCCAAGACAGAGTAATCAGCCCTTCAAAATTCTACATTACCAAGGTCTGTCGTCAGATGATCCTGGGCCAGAAGGCTGAAGACTGATGCTCCAACTTTTCGAAGTATAGGGCCTGTCCAGGTGATCAGCGGTCTCTATGAATTGGCTAAGTTTTAGAAGCTATATTTTGTGCTTCTCAAATTTTCAGTTATTATTGGTCGCTCTTGGATTTCTGACGGGGTTGAAGACTGTTAGTCTCGTGGCCAGCCGAAGCTGTTTAACTTTGGGAAAGTTGATGTAGATTTAAATAGATGGTTTTCAGATGACATAAAATTTATAGCCAAGACATGAGTCAGGTATCAATCATTACAGCCTTTTAAGATAGTCCAGATGACAGAGGTTCTGTTTGATTAACAGAGAGGATGGACTGGGTGTTAGGTCTATCTTATTATACTTTATATTTTATAAAATGATAATAGTTGTGCTCAGATTAACAGAGAGGATGGACTGGGTGTTAGGTCTATCTTATTATACTTTATATTTTATAAAATGATAATAGTTGTGCTCAATTTATATTTGGAGAGAAAGTTTTTTTTTTTTAATTAAACAGAAAGGATGAGATGTTGCAAGATATTTCCTATCCATTCACACTGAGGCAGTGGGAGGCCAGTGATTGGAGAGGAGAGAGGAGGAGGAGGAGCTAAGAGAAGGAGGGGCGGAGAGGTAGTGAGAGGCCAGTGATTGGAGGGGAGAGAGGAGGAGGAGGAGCTAAGAGAAGGAGGGGTGGAGAGAGAGAGAAGAGAGAAGAGAGAGAGAGAGAGAGAGAGAGAGAGAGAGAGAGAGAGAGAGAGAGAGAGAGAGAGAGAGAGAGTGAGAGGCCAGTGATTGGAGGGGAGAGAGGAGGAGGAGCTAAGAGAAGTGAGGGGCTGAGAGAAAGAAAGGGCGGAGAAGGAGGCACAGATATCCAGATGGCTTCAGACATATTTCTGGCGTTTTGGAGAGGTTAGATAATTATGATAAGACTTTATCATTGTAAATTGGCATTATGTAATTGGGAGTTTTTATATACATAAAGATATTTGGTTAACTATTCAAGCTTAAGAGTCATGCTTTACCAGGTACTTGGATGGAGTGGTGCAGAGGCCTGGCGGGGTGAAACTCTTTCCTAATAATTATCCACTACACACAGACACATACAGTCAGACACACAGTTACACACAGAGAGACACACACACAAACACATACACAGACACACTCAGGCACACATACAGTCATACACACACACAGTCAGACACACAGACACATATACACCCATACACACATACAGTCACACACATATATGCACATATACACACACAGACACACAGACACAGATACATACACACACAGTCAGACACACACAAACACACATATATTCACACACAGACACATAAACACAGAGACACACACAGTCACACACAGAGACGCACACATAGACAGGGGTAGAGCCCAAGGCCTCTTGGTCTTCAAAGTCAAGTGAGACGGCGGCCTGGCCACAGCCCAGAGCAGCCTCCCACACAGCCCTCTCAGAGCGGGTCCAGTCTGTGATCATCCACCCACCCACATTTCCCAACGCCCTTCTCTCCAGCCCTGCCTTGCTGTGTGATCTCGGGCAGGTTGCTTAACCTCTCCGAGCTTCTGGCTTTCTGTCTCCAGAAGAGGCTACTCAGATCTTTCGGGGCTATAAGCGAAAGTCTGTATCACCCTGGATTGTCTGGCAGGTCTAGGACACCAGAACCCACACAGCATCACCCCCTGGGACCCCACCCCCCACCCCACCCCAAGCTACCTTTTCACGGCAATCAGTCTATTGGTGCTCTGATGGTTTGGGACCAGGGTGGATGCCCCAAGCTCCCCCAGTGACTTAATCTGAGGTTCTCATTCTCAGGAACAAAGAGAAGAGGGCAGGGGGGGCGGTGAGCTTTCTAAACCATCTCCAAACCTGCCACAGGCAGAAGGAGATGAGCCCAGGGTTGGGAGACGGCCCGGAAGGTGACACATGGGCGAAGGCTGTCAACATCCCTATCGGGGCCAGATTCCTCCATCCCAGCAACGCGCTGGAGGACGGCTGAAGAGGAACAGGCTGTCCTCCCTCCTCTCTCAGTGGCCCTCAGGACACAGGGCAGAGCCGGGCCATCAGCAAGATGGGGAGAGAGCAGGGGGGGAGAGATGGGTAGCAGCGGGGGCCACCATTGAGGAGGCAAAGAAAAACAGCCCCGTCAAAGGCAGAAAGGCCCGCAGCATGCTCGCTTCCCCAGCCTGGCCCATGAATCGAGGGGTGACAGGTCTCTCATCTCTGATGCCAAGAGCCAGGAGCTGCGGGCAGCAGGCAGGTACTAGGCCTGCACCTGCCAGTGCTTGAGAGCGGCAATAAAGTATCCTAGCAGGACCTGGAACGCTAAGTGCTTGCAGCTGGGCAGGGCTGCGAGCACCCCCGGCCCTTCTCTGGCAAACAGGCCTGATGAGGGTCGGAGGCGGGCGGGACAGGTGCACATAAGTCTAGCCCTGGCCTGGGGAGACAGACAGATGGACAGACAGGCAGAGAGGGTCTGGAGGAAGTGCTGCCAGTCCCAGAAGCCTGCAGAAAACTGGATGGCTGGTGTCCTTAGTTCACAAAAGAATGGGCCCAGACCCGAAGGATGCCGGAGAGGCTGCTTACACAATGCCTGGGATGGGGGTGCCGGGCCTTATCCCGTGACACGTAAGGATGGACCTCATTGTCACGGACAGGCTAGGATGGCAGAAGGGCTGGTATATACACGAGGACCACAGAGAGGGTGCAGGGTCTAAAGCCCATGTTCGGGGTGGGGTGGGGGGGCGGGAGGGGGAGGGCTTCCTGAGGTTCGCCACGCCCATCAGCCACCCACGTGATCAAGTATGCCCTGACTCCAGGCTCGGGGTGGAATCGGGGCCTTTCTCCAACACGTTCTCAGGCTGCTCGGGGTCCCACAGTCCCACACGGGGGCAGTGGTACTCCAAGACAAGGTGGTCTGTCTCCCACGCCCCCTCCCCGGGGACACTCTTCAGGTGCATGTATGCAGTCCCTGGAGCCGCCTATGTTTTTTTTTTTTTGTTTTTGTTTTTGTTTTTCGAGACAGGGTTTCTCTGTGTAGCCCTGGCTATCCTGGAACTCACTTTGTAGACCAGGCTGGCCTCGAACTCAGAAATCCGCCTGCCTCTGCCTCCCAAGTGCTGGGATTAAAGGCGTGTGCCACCACGCCCGGCTGGAGCCGCCTATGAATCAAGAGGTGTGCAGAAACAGCCCCCTCAGAAGTGAGCCCGCTCTGGGGCCACTGGAGGGCCAGCTGGGGTCTGCTTGCACGTCCCTTCTTGTCCCCAAGGAACCCGAGGAGGAGGAAGGCATAGCTTCACAGCATTAGCCTCCTGTGCTTCCGCGTGCTAGTAAGCTAGCTCTGTCCCCAGGCCCCGCAGACCCGCTCCTGACAGATCCCATCACCAGGTTCATCCAGGGCTCCTTTGAGCCCACCTCCCGTACTAGGCCTTTACCTCGGCCCCAGTGACGGAATGGCTTTCCTTAGGGCTGATAAACACGCCATGGCCATGGCCATGGCCATGATGGAGGGAAGGTTGCCATGGTGACCTATGGATAATCTGTATCCTCAGAGCGAGCAGGGGAAGAAAACAAAGGACTCTGAAGTCAGTACCCCCTTCTTGGGGTGATTCCTTCACACCCTTCTAAGCCACCTGCTCCAGACCACAGTGACCTGCCTGTGTCCCCAGGGCTCTGCTCCCCTGGGGTTATAGTTGGTATATGGTCTGAGAGCTCTGAGAGCCCCAGCCCCTCACCCCAAACTTTCCTATGCAGAAATACACTCCTCACAGGGATGGGTTAAGAGGATGGAAACTGAATCCAACTGTGACATCTAGAGGAGACTGTGGATAGTCACAGGGTGGAGCCCCTCCGCCCCCAGCCCCAGAGGAATCCTGGTGGCTTTATGAGAAGACAGAGGGGGACCAAAGTCACACAGATACACACCTCTTCATCTTCCCTCGTCACAAGATGCCTTGTGCTACCTGAAAGATGCCACTAACAAGAAAGCCATCACCAGACACAGCCTCTCAACCTAGAGCCATAAGCAAGAGCCAATATAATCTTCCGTTCTTTAGAACAATCATCCCCTACCTGGCCTGTGGTCCTTTGCTCCCAACTACAGTAAATAGACTAATATACTCTCTTTCCCCTAGCTATCTGGCCTCCAGGATAACAAGGATGTTGTAAAACTATGCTGAATGACTATATTTGACAGCTCTCTCTCTCTCTCTCTCTCTCTCTGTGTGTGTGTGTGTGTGTGTGTGTGTGTGTGCACATGCGCGCATGCAGGGTATCACATCGTGCAGGGCATCTTAACATGTGTGAAGTCTTGGGGTTTTTTTTTTTTTTTTTTTTTTTTTGGTTTTTAGAGACAGGGTTTCTCTGTGTAGCCCTGGCTGTCCTGGAACTCACTCTGTAGACCAGGCTGGCCTCGAACTCAGAAATCCGCCTGCCTCTGCCTCCCAAGTGCTGGGATTAAAGGCGTGTGCCGAAGTCTTGGTTTTAAGTGCCAGGACACAAAAAAGACTACATTTCCCAGTCTTCTCTGTAACTGGTCACATGATTGAATTTAGACCAATAGGATGCAAACAGAAGGAAGGTACAACTTCTAGGAAGTGTTCTCACAAGCAACAGGCATTCCCTCCTTTCTCTCTTCCTAAAGATGTAATGGCTGGAGCATCAGCAGCCATCTTGGACTATGAGGTGACCCTGGACACGAGAACTACATGTGACAAAGCAACCCACCTGCCCGATGTCGAATGTGACAGAAAAATTACCTTCCCTTGTCACAGCTGCCTTACTGTTGCAAGAGTCACACCTTCACATTGCTGGGAGCAAGGATTCTGTGTTCTTACACACACCAGCACACAGTGTAGAGAACCATCACGCCCACCCTCCTCCCACAGACAATGGCAAGGTAATCTGAAGTACGGACTGGCTCTGCCCATCTCCATCCCGTCGGCCTCAGGAGATAAATGAGATGAGCCTGGGTATCATCACACCATGCAGGGTGTAGGGCCCAGTGGATCCTTTCTACTGTGCGCACGCCAAGCATCAACACGCAGATTCCTCAGCATGTACCCCCGAGGATGGCCTGGCTCCGGACTGCCTCCTCCCCTCCCCCTTGCGAGGGAAACAGCCCTTACCAGGATGTCTGCGTCCTCAGGGTCCTTCCCGGACGCTGGGCTGGAGCAGTTTCGGAGTTTAAAGGCCCAGTACTCCTTGGCCGTGACAAAAAAGTTCCAGGGCAGTAGGCCCCCGATTCCCAGGCTGAAGAAGATGATATAGGCCCCATTGAAGCGGTCCTCTGGCCTCTGCAGGCCCGGGGCTGGGTAGTCTAGTAGTTTCCCCAGCAGGGCTTCCTGGTCAGCTTCATGATGGCTGCTCGGGGCTCTGTAGACAGCATTGGAGCTGTGGTACACATTGTCCTCGGAGGCGAAGGCCACTGTGGGGGCAGAGAGACACAGACAGGGCAGGTGAGCCAGTGTGCATGGAGACTGGGGGCTGGCAGTCTCTTGCCAGGCGGTTGTTGTGAACGCCTTTAATCCCAGCACTTGGGAGGCAGAGGCAGGCGGGTTTCTGAGTTCGAGGCCAGCCTGGTCTACAGAGTGAGTTCCAGGACAGCCAGAGAAACCCTGTCTCGAAAAACTTGAGGAGGAGGAGGAGGAGGAGGAGGAGGAGGAGGAGGAGGAGGAGGAGAAGGAGAAAGAAGAAGGAGAAAGAAGGAGAAGGAGGAGAAGGAGAAGGAGAAGGAGAAGGAGAAGGAGAAGAAGAAGAAGAAGAAGAAGAAGAAGAAGAAGAAGAAGAAAAAGAAGAAGAAGAAGAAGAAGAAGAAGAAGAAGAAGAAGAAGAAGAAGAAGAAGAAGAAGAAGAAGAAATAATCTCTCTTCCATGCTGGCAGTGATAACTGTAGTAATGTCAGAGGTCATTCCAACCACACAAGGACAACACAGCAACACAGCCAGGGTGAACATCATTGCAGGTGTGGGCTATGGCAAGCCGTGCAGAAGGGCAAGCCTGGGCTAAATGCATTTACATAAGAAATCCGAACCCTCAATGGGAACAAGCATACCTTGGAAGGTCCCTGGAGGTCTTCCAACAGTGGGTGTTTTTGAGGGAGACTGGGACAGGGAGGGAGCGTCAGTGTTAATTCTTATCTTTGTGTGTGTGTGTGTGTGTGTGTGTGTGTGTGTGTGAATTTGAATTATGCGTGTTAGCTGTTCAATCAAGTTAAGCCAGGAATGGTAGCACAGGTAGGTACATCTGCAACCCTGCAACACCCAGGAGGTGGAGGCAGGAAGATCAGGATTCAGGGTCAGTCCTGCTACAGAGGGCTAACCTGGACTAAGTGAGACCCTATCTCACAAAAGAAACGACTGCAGGACTTCAGAGTGCCAGCGACACCCAGTGTGTGAGCCATGACAGCGGGTATTAGGTATTGAGGAATCTGAGACTCAGAAAGTCCAAGCCACTTGCCTAGGTCACAGTGGCATGGAATGGTATAGTCACACTGTCAGGATGCCCCCCCACCCCCGGGGATCCCCCAGCCTCATCCCCTGCCCAGGGACAATCTGGGAATGTAACTCTATGTGCTGGTTCCAAGTCCCTGCAGCCCTTCCTCCCAAAGGCTTCCTGGAGCAAGAAGCTATGAGCAGAGATGGCGGAAGGGGACTGCCCCTCATCGACACTGCTGAATGAATAGATCCCTGCCTACTGCAGCCGCGCCCTGGCACAGGCAGGCTGGAGGTTCTACAGTGTCCTGTCAGGCTGAGCAGGGCCCTTCTATAGCCTTAATTCGCACGGAGAACAAAGATGACCCTCTAACGAGATTCCCCCCCCCATGCGAATGTGCTTAAAATTATTGTTTAAAAAAAAATGTAGCCGGCGGTGGTGTCACACGCCTTTAATCCCAGCACATGGGAGGCAGAGGCAGGCATATTTCTGAGTTCAAGGCCAGCCTGGTCTACAAAGTGAGTTCCAGGACAGCCAGGGCTACACAGAGAAACCCTGTCTCAAAAAACAAAACAAACAAACAAACAAAAAAAAAAGTAAACATTCTGGAGAGATGTCTCATCAGTGAAGGGCGCTCACTGTCCTTTCAAATGACCCGAGTTTAGTTCCGAGCACCCTAGTCAGGTAGCCCAACTGTTTTAACCCCAGCTCTGGGGGATCCTAAGTCCTCCTGTAGCTTTTGTGGGCACCCGAAAGAACTGCACATACCCACACAAAGGCACACGCACATATACCTTTTTTTTTTTTAATGTGAAAGATAATCATGAACCATCAGAAAACCGGCAAGGAGCCATTCCGTTTCCAGAAGTTCAGGCTAGGAGGGCGGGTGCAGGGCTCAGTGGCTCAGCGTGGGCCACCCAGACCCACACAGGGTCGAAGTCCCTTCTTAGCTACTGTGTCTATTCATCCAGGGCCACTGAGCCTTGACCAAGCATCTGAAGTAGCCAGGGATCCTCTCTAACCAGGTCACGGGCGGTGCAGTGGACTGAGCAAAGCCTTATTACTCTTTATAAAAGGTAGCTGTGGCTTTGGAAGAAGAGAGAAAGACAAAGAAAGGAGGGGAGGATGAGAACTTCCCCGGGGTCAGGCTGCTCCTGCCCTGGCCGGGGATCCTGGGGTAAGGGCCAGTCAGAGCCGGAAAGGCTGGGAGTCTGGCGACTGAGAACATTCCTGGCCAGTCCGTGTGCCTTGATGGCTCCTGAGGACACAGGCTGGGGTCCAAGAGCGAGCCTGACAGTAGGTTAAAGACAAGTGCTCTCTGCAGAGGCAGCTGTGGCATCCAATCCGGACCCGCAAAGCCTTCTGGATCCTTCGGGCTGACCTGTCCCCACACGCAGGACCAGAGAGAGTGTGGCGGGGAGGCCAGGCTCAGCCTCGGGAAGGGGAGACCCAGCCAAACATGGGGGCCGCTGCACCCGCACTTACTGTCACTGCCGCTGCTACCTCCACCAGCTCCCAGGCGCTGGGCCACTGCGACCAGAGCTCAGCCAGGCCGGGCTCCGCCTTTGCCCTGCCAGCCCCGCCCTCCCCTTCTCAGCTCGCCCCGCCCTGCTCAGCGCTTCCGGGTTTACTGACTCCTCCCACTGGCCCCGCCCCCCCACGCAAGCCTCTGCCTGGCGTAAGGCAGTAACTGCAGGCATCCAATTGCAAAGCGCAAAAAGTGAGGCTTTGGGACCGGTCCCTGCCTGACTCCCCATTGGTGTCCACCGCCTGAGACCTGGGAAAATCTTCCCGTCCCCTGCCCGGTTCCCTGGGGTGCCCCACCACGCTCTGATCCCTCTCAATATTTCCAGAACAAGATGCACCCGCAGGATGAACTCCTCCCAAGTCTAGGTGGAGAGACTCAGAGCGGAGCTTGAAGCTATTTGGTGGCAGTGAGCGAGGCCAGCTCTTACTCAGCGCAGGTGTGTGTGTAGGAGCAATCCAGACGCCAAACCCGCAGGAGAGAAACTTTTGGGGGACTCTGAGGTCAAATCCCGTGTGCCGAAGGGCAGGACAGAGCAGAGTGAGGGCTGAGGAGCAGGTCTGCCTTGTTTTTGTTTTCTTTTGGAGAGAGAGAGAAAAAAAAAAAAAAGTAGGGAAACACCCTAGAGTGACAGAAGTCTGGGCTTCCTTTCTACCCAAGCCCTTACCCCTGGGGGTAACTTCCTCCGCTGACCTGCAGGGGGCGTGGGCGTGGAGATGCTCGCCTCCCACCGCACTTGGGAGGATCTGGGGTGGGTCCCGGCTCACCTCAGCGACATAGTAAGCTTGAGGTCAGCCCAGGCTACTTGACACCCCGGCGGCGTTGGGGGTGGGGGATACATGCCTGAGCTGTCCTTACAGATCACCCTGAGGAGAGGAGGTAGGGGACAGAGCAGGAGTTGGCTGCTGTCCTGGGCTAGACCGGAGAAAACGGCACAAGCAAGGCTGGTGTGGGCCAGTCCCAGAGAGCAGCTGGGGACTTACCCGTGTCAGATCTTAGTAGACTTCTTATTATAAGTGTGGAGGGGAGAAAAAAAAATAGCATTTTCTCTACCCATCGTGATTCCTAGTTGGCAAAGGATCCCTAACATCAAATACAGAAGAAAACCAACAGGCTTTTAATAATGTGTAACACACACACACACACACACACACACACACTTGCCCACTTTCTCTCTCACACACACACATGCACACACACACACATGCACACTCACGTACATGCACATGTTCAGACACACTCATATATATGTATACATGCACCCATGCACACACATACACACATGTATACACATGCGCACACCACATCAGACATGCATACCCACATACACACGTGGGTGAGGCTCAGAGACATGAGTATATCTCAAAACATGGCCTAAATACCAGCGTCAACAGCAAGGGGAGAGCGTGGGGACTGGAACGTAGCTCTCTGTGGGAGACCAGAAGCTAGCATGCTCCAGACCCTGGGCACATTCCCTACAGGGCACAGTGTGGGCAAAGGTTACCTCGGGATCAGAAAAAGCACAGCAAACAAGAAGGCGGCCTGAGCAGTCCTTGTCTCTCTGAGTTTTGTGCTGTAATAAAACCCTGAGAAAGAATGACTCCGGACGGAAAGGGTTAATTTCATCTTAGAACTCAGAGCAAACACTTAAGATAGGAAGCTGGAAACAAGAATTAAAGCAGACAGCCGGCAGTGGTGGCGCACGCCTTTAATCCCAGCACTTGGGAGGCAGAGACAGGCAGATTTCTGAGTTCAAGGCCATCCTGGTCTACAGAGTTCAAGGACAGCCAGGGCTACACAGAGGAAACCCTGTCTCGAAAAACAAAAAAACAAAACAAAACAACAACAACAAAGAATTAAAGCAAACACCAGGAAGGAACTGAGGCTTACAGGACTTGCTCTGGGTGGCTTGCTTAGTCATGTGTGTGTGTGTGTCTGTGTGTCTCTGTGTGTGTCTGTGTCTATGAGAGAGAGAGACAGGGTTTCTCTGTGTGTTCCTGGCTGTCCTGGAACTCACTCTGTAGACCAGGCTGGCCTCCAACTCAGAGATTCGCCTACCTCTGCCTCCCAAGTGCAGGGATTAAAGGTGTGGGCCACTACCTGGTGCCCAGCCTTATTTCTTACATAACCAAAGACCGCCTGCCTAGGGGTGGCACCGCCCAGAGTGGGCTGGCCCAGCAGAGTCAAGCATTAATCAAGAAAATGCTTCACAAGCCAGTCTAATGGTGGTTTTTCCTCAACGGAGAGTTCCCCTACAGATCTGTTTGTGTTTGTATCGAGTTCACAAAAACTGACCAGCCCACTGGGACCGGAGGGCCACCCTTCCACACAGAGACCTTCTTTATAGACAGAAAGTTCTTCTACCGAAGGGCAGCGTCTCCTACCATGTGTCTTAGTAGGAGTTACTATAAAACACCATGACCAAAGCAAACTTGGGAAGGAAAGGGTTTATTTGGCTTCTCTATCACAGTTCGCCACCAAGACGGTGAGGACAGGAACCCAAGCAGGACAGGAACCTGGAGGCAGGAGCTGACGCAGAGGCCACGGAAGGGTGCTGCTTACTGGCTGGCTCAGTCTGCTTTCTTATTGAACCCAGGACCACAGGCCTAGGGATAGCACCACCCACAGTGGACTGGGCCTTTCCCATCAACTACTAATTTTTTTGTTGTTGTTTTTTTTGTTTTTGTTTTTTTGTTTTTCCAGACAGGGTTTCTCTGTGTAGCCCTGGCTGTCCTGGAACTGACTCTGTAGACCAGGCTGGCCTTGAACTCAGAAATCTGCCTGCCTCTGCCTCCCAAGTGCTGGGATTACAGGCGTGCACCACCAACGCCCGGCAATCAAGTAATTTAAAAAAATGCCCCAGAGGTTTGCCTTATCTTAGGGGGGTAATTTCTGAATTGATGTGCTCATGTGACATGCAGTGATACACAGTCATATGACTGTCACTTGTGTCAAGTGGACATAAAACTAACCAGCGCGCCACACCTCTTCAGTTTCTCAAAACAACTGACTCAAAATAACCCTATGTGAAAGCGGCATCTTTCGGTTTGGCTGCTTCTGGTCTCCTGCCGTCCTAGTTTGGGGTAGCCTGGCCTGTCCCGGTCTCATCAATGTCTGTGCATGGGGCAGCCATACTCTCTGTTCTGAGGACTCAGACTCCAACTTTGGGGTCCCTGGGACATTGCAGCTGAGGAGTACCCAGACAGTCACCACTGAAGCATGAGCTTTGTCAGACCAGGGAAGGGTTTTGTAACAACCTTCTGGCAACTTTGTTCTTACACACACAAGGAAAAGGAAGAGGAGGAGGAGAGCCAGGTGTCCTAGTCGGTGCTGTCACTGCTGTCATGAAACAGGAGATGCCATGACCAGAGCAACCTGGGGGGACAGTGGGGTGCTTAGCTTATGCTTCCAATATCATCCACAATTCATCGCCAAAGCAAGTCAGGACGGGAACTCACACAGGGCAGGAACCAGAGGCAGGAACTGATGCAGTGGCCATGGAGGGGTGCTGCTGACTGGCTTGCTCCTCATGGCTTGCTCAGCCTGCTCTTACAGAACCCAGGACCATCAGCCCAGGGATGGCACTGACCACAATGGGGTGGGCCCTCCTTCAGGAGCCGGGTGGCGGCGGCCAGCAGCGGCGGTGGCAGTGGCGCACGCCTTTAATCCCAGCACTTGGGAGGCAGAGGTAGGCGGATTTCTGAGTTCAAGGCCAGTCTGGTCTACAGAGTGAGTTCCAGGACAGACAGGGCTACACAGAGAAACCCTGTCTCGAAAGAAAGAAAAAGTATCTCTGGGCTGGATCTTTATGATGATGATGATGATGATGATGATGATGATGATGATGATGATGATGTTTTTCGACTGGGTTTCTCTGTATAGCCTCGGGGACAGACAGAGTGTGGAAGCAAGATAAAAGCCAAAGGTGCTAAACATGGCGAGGACACCGTGTTCTGAGGCACAACAGGGATTGTGATAGCTTACTGTGGTGGTTTGAATTCATGTGACACCCACCTCGCCACGTCCCTCCACCCCCAGACTCCTGAGTTTGGATGCTTGGCCACAGAGCATGTCACTATTAGGAGGTGTGGCCTTGTTGGAGGAAGTGTGTCACTGTGGAGGTCTTAAATGCTCAAGCTCTGCCCAGTGTGAAACACATCCAGTCCCCTCCTGGCTGCCTTTGGATCAAGGTGTGGATCTCTTCATCTCCTCCAGCACCACGCCTGCTCCCATGATGCCTGCTTCCTGCCTTGATAAGGGACCAAACCCCTGAAGCTGTAAGGCAGCCCCAGTCAGACTTGCAGTTAGAAAAGTTGACTGGTAGCCGGGCAGTGGTGGCGCACGCCTTTAATCCCAGCACTTGGGAGGCAGAGGCAGGCGGATTTCTGAGTTCAAGGCCAGCCTGGTCTACAGAGTTCCAGGACAGCCGGAACTACACAGAGAAACCCTGTCTCGAAAAACCAAACCAAACAAACAAAAAAACAGAAAAGTTGACTGGGTCATGGTGTGTCTTCACAGGGATAAAACCCAAAGGAAGGCACACGCATAAGACCCATGCAAACTTAAGTCAGACAAAATCCCAGCATGGAGGTGGGGAGGTGGGCAGGAAGCTCCGCCCCTACCAGATGAGCTAGTGCCATTTGGTAGCTGCTGGGGAGGGACCACTCTCCAGGGTGGGGCCCACACTCAAGATAATTTATACAATGAAAATTGAGTAAGTTGAGGTGAGAGAGAGAGACTGAGACAGGAGAAAGGAACCAGGATAGCCCAGCAAGTTAAGTAGACAGGCAGTTGGAGTGGAGCTGGGGTGAATATGATTAAAATACAGTCTACAAGCCGGGCGGTGGTGGCGCACGTCTTTAATCCCAGCACTTGGGAGGCAGAGGCAGGCGGATTTCTGAGTTCGAGGTCAGCCTGGTCTACAAAGTGAGTTCCAGGACAGCCTGAACTACACAGAGAAACCCTGTCTTGAAAAAAAACAAAACAAAACAAAAACAAAACAAAACAAAAAAAATACAATCTACAAAATTCTTTAAAAATTAATAAAATTCTTAAACATTTAAATTCACAAAAGAAACTGTGTAAACGTTTTCAACAAAATTAGTTGGTACTTTTCTTGCCCCCCCCCAAAAAAAAAAACTCCCCAAAAAACAAAATAAAAAGGACAGAGTCTTCCTATGTAGTTCATCCTCCTGCCTGGGTTCTGCCAACTTCCCCTCTCCCCCCCCCTTCCCCCCTTTTCCCTCCTGTCCTAGGAATACCTTCTTTGGAGTCAGCCTGGCAAGTTCAAGGGCGTCCATCGGAGTTTACTGGTAGATGCTGCCACCTTGAGGTCATTTTCTGCCACTGCAACGTTCCTGTTTTAGGCTTGCCAGTAGGATCTTCTTCAGGGTTCCAAGGCCCCCCAGACAAGATTCCTACAGTCACTAGTTCTAATCCAAGTTCTTTCCCCCGTTGGCTCCTGTCACCTCTGCTTGATATGTGCTGGTTCATCAGCTCCCTCGGAAAGTTATGACCTTTAGGGGATTCCGGCCCCTGAGCCCTCTGTCCCTGCTCTATGCGTGGGGACACCCCTTTATTTTCACCCTTTGTCTGCTCAGATCTTAGTAACGCCTAAACACCCATATCTCTGTTTTCCTGGTGCCCTGGGCGACTCGCTTTGACCCAGTGTATGAGTGTGTCTGGAGAGACATCAGCGGTGCCGCGGGTCCATCGGAATCCATGACGGCCAACCCAAGCCAGGGCTTCCCAGCCTTGCCTACAGACCTCAGCTTCTCTTTCACCTACTTCAAAGTCCAGGGCCACACCCTACCGGCATGGTCTGCCCTCCTGTCCCCACAGAAAAGATCAGCATCACCAACTAGGGGTGTTCACCCTTCCCTGTATCCCCTGCCCCATTCTGCCTTCTTAGCCTGGTCCCCTCTTCACTGCTCCTCCCGCTGACTACTCCCTACCCTGCTCCAGAAGCCACGCCCTTTCCTGCTAAGGAGCCGCCTGGACCCACTGACCCTTGTCTTTCTCACACTCTCCACCCCAGGGCCTGCCTCTATCTATCTATCTTTATTATTATTATTATTATTATTATTATTATTATTATTATTATTTTCAACAGGGTTTCTCTGTGTAGCCCTGGCTGTCCTGGAACTCATTCTGTAGACCAGGCTGGCCTCGAACTCAGAAATCCACCTGCCTCTGCCTCCCAAGTGCTGGGATTAAAGGCGTGTACCACCACCAACCGGTTTATCATTTATTTATTTATTTGTTTGTTTGTTTGTTTGTTTTTTTTTTGAGACATGGTTTCTCTGTGTAGCCCTGGCTGTCCTGGAACTCACTCTGTAGACCAGGCTGGCCTCGAACTCAGAAATCCGCCTGCCTCTGCCTCCCAAGTGCTGGGATTAAAGGCGTGTACCACCACCAACCGGTTTATCATTTATTTATTTATTTGTTTGTTTGTTTGTTTTTTTTTTTTTGAGACATGGTTTCTCTGTGTAGCCCTGGCTGTCCTGGAACTCACTCTGTAGACCAGGCTGGCCTCGAACTCAGAAATCCGCCTGCCTCTGCCTCCCAAGTGCTGGGATTAAAGGCGTGCGCCACCACCGCCCGGTTTATTATTCATTTTTTAATCTCGCATGTTCCAGCTTCCTATAACCCACATAGAGATCTGTATGCAAACCTCACAGGGTGCTTGCGAGTGACCTCACTGGTGATGACCACACCACCCACATCCCAGCCAAGAAGCCTCCATTTCTTACTGCTGGGATAGGCTATCGATCAGGCAGAAGGAACTTAATGGAGGGCTTTTCTGGGCTCTCAGTTTGGTGGCTCCCAGTCCTCCGCTGTGGTGGGGCAGGCCTGGCAGGAACCGTGTGAGACAGCTCGTCAGATGTCATGTCTGTGCAGGGGCAGGCAGTGGAAGGAGTATTGCCCAACCAGGGGCCCCAGCCTATGTGACCGTCCCGCTGGTCTTCCCGCTTCAATAACGCTTCTAGAGAACTCCTCACAAATAGCCCACACGCTTGTCTCTCCTGTCAAGACGAGACACACAACTGGGCAATAATACTTCCCTTCTGCTCCCTATAGCTTAAAATGAATTCCCTTTACACGCTACAGTGTAAAGCGTTTACTATACCACGGGGCGGTGTGCAGCCAGCACAACCATCTCTGGCCCGTGGTTTCTGCTACATCTCCAGGAAGGTTCAAAGGCTGCGGCTCCAGTTCCCTCCTTTGCCTGTTTGTGTGTCTGAGTGGTGGTGCCGGCTGTCGCTGGCCCCTGAGCTGGAGCCCCTGACCTCAGTAGAAGCAGCTTCTTACTGTGACTTTTTAGGCTTCGTTGGATGGTGATGGCTGTGAAGAGACACCGTGACCAAGGCCACTCTTATAAAGGACAACATTTAGTGGAGGCTGGCTTACCGTTTCAGAGGGTTAGCATCATGGCCGGAAGCGTGGCCGTGCACAGGTAGACCTGGTGCAGGAGGAGCTGAGAGTTCTACATCTTGATCCAAAGGCACCAGAAGAGAGCCAGAAGAGTATTCTGCACTGGGTGGAGCTTGAGCACAGGAGCCCTCACGCAAGCCCACCCCCACAGTGATGCACTTCCTCCAACAGGCCACACCTCCTAACAGTACAGCTCCCCATGGACCAAGCATTCACACACATAGGTGTATGGGGGCCATAGCTGTTCTAACCACCAGTCTCTAAGGGCGGTCATCTTTTTGTGAGCCAGGAATTAATTATCCAAGGTGGATCCTCACAGGGCTGACCTCTGGCTCAGTACTTAGCCAAGGTTGGCCACTACACCTGGCTAATCTTCATCACTGGATGGAGGAGTTGTTAGTTTATAGGCGATTCTGCAAGGCTCATCCCAGGGACCTAGCAACAGCTTACATCATCACCTGTTCACCTGTTGGCCCACCAGGTGCAGGTGGCTTGGTATATATAAAAAGACTCTGGGGCCGCTGAGATGGCTCAGCGGTTAAGAGCACTGACTGCTCTTCCAGAGGTCCTGAGTTCAAATCCCAGCAACCACATGGTGGCTCACAACCATCTGTAATGAGATCTGACGCCCTCTTCTGGTGTGTCTGAAGACAGCTACAGTGTACTCACATATAATAAATAAAAATAAGTCTTAAAAAAAAAGACTGCTTGTCACCTCGGTGTTCTCTGTCTCTCTCTGTCTCTGTTTTTCTCTGTCTCTGTTCCCACATGTTCCTGGCTGGCCCCAAACAAACTTCCCTTAAACCACCAGGTCTGTCGCATGGTGTGATGTCTCAGGGAGACATGGCATGGGCCCACCAGATACTCTTTTACCCCTGCCCACGGCTGCATTATATTTCATAACAGGAATGTCCAGGTCATTTTGGAAGGAAATTGAAGACGGCAAAACTGCATCATAGAGATCCCAAGACACTCCGGTGCCGCAGCCCCTGCTGGGTCTCGTGTCCCTGTGCTGCAGTAGTTTAATCTACGCTATCTGAGAACTGTTATTAATGCCCAGGTGCCACCCACCCTGTGCTCGACTCCACCTGCAATCACTTCTGTCTCCATCGAGGTCAGTCTGTTAGCCTTTAGAAGGACAGCTTCTGGGGTCACCGGATAATTCAGTGGGTTATCAGTTCAGGAACCTACATAAGGGTGTATGTGGTGGTTTGTATATGCTCGGCCCAGGGAGTGGCACTATTAGGAGGTGTGGCCCTGTTGGAGTAGGTGTGTCACTGTGGGCGTGGACTTTAAGACCCTCATCCCAGCTGCCTGGAAGCCAGTCTTCTCCTAGCAGCCTTCAGATGAAGATGGAGAACTCTCAGATCCTCCTGCACCATGCCTGCCTGGATGCTGCCGTGCTCCCGCCTTGATGATAATGGACTGAACCTCTGGACCTGTAAGCCAGCCCCAAATAAATGTTGTCCTTTGTAAGAGTTAGCTTGGTCATGGTGTCTGTTCACAGGCTAAGACAGGACGGACAAAGAGAACCAGCTCCACAGAGTTGTCCTTTAACCTTCACACTGTGGTACACGTGTGCTCTCTCTCACACACTAATAATATCAATATTTTAAAAAGAAGGGTTTTGAATTCTTAGTTGGTTTTCTTTTCATCTCATGGATATTGATTTATCACCCGATGCTTCTAATGGTGATTTCTGTGAATCAGCGCTGTCTCGTTGCCATTCCCATTTCAGACCAGAGGAGGGCGTGCCTGAGCTGCCTGGAGAAAGGCAGTCCAGGCTCCCTGGGCGGCAGTCATAAACCTCGGGGACTCTGGAGCTCTGGGGAGCCAGATACTTCCCGGTTCTAACTGGGTCGGTTTCCGGGCGCCATCTACTGGTTAGTTTCTTATTGTTCCTGTGGCCCGTTGGCCAAAATGTGGCTTAGCTACAGTTCCCAGGGCCAGGTGTTGCAGGGGACCCTGAGAAGCTCTCCTTCACACCGAGGTCCATTGAGGGGCCGGGCCCTAGAGATGAGCATCTGTGAAGTCTTGCCAGCGTGGAGATCAGCTGCTAATAGGTCATCGAAGATCGGCTGCCAATCGTCCCCGGGAAGTGCCACAGCTGTCTCTCTAGTCCCCGTGACCCAGAAGCCCGAGTGGAAGTGACCTAGCGTTAACAATGGCTTGGAAGACTCTTGTGCCTCTATAAATTAGTCTGTCCTCCTCTGTTTTCTCACACTGCCAGCCATTGGGGTTCACAACCCTTGTGCCCAGGTCTGCATGACCTCGCTACCCCACCTACCCAAAGATAACCTCTCTCTCAAGGCAAGGACCCTTCCTTCCTGTTCTCCCCTGCCCTCCGAGTAGCACCCATAAATTTCACGTTTGATTCTTGAGTTGCCTAGGGTAGTCAAGCCTGGCTCATTTCCCATGCCCCCCAGGACATGTCCACCTGCCTGCCCGATCAATACATTCCTCTTGAAAGACCTTCACCCTGGCACCGTCAGGAACTTGCCGAGTGTGGTTATATCATGGGTCTTGGCTGACAAAGTAGTGAAAGCAGTCCGTGTGTGTGTGTGTGTGTGTGTGTGTGTGTACAAGCGTGCATGTATCATGTGCCCTGCCCCCTCCCCCCACCATAAACACCCAGAGGACCCATGGACTTCCTTCTGTCTTGATAATTTCTCACTCTGGACCCATCCCACTTGCTCTCCACAGCCAGAGCTGGCAAGGCCCACGGGAAACTCACACTTGAAGCTTAGACAGATGTTTGGTAGAGTGTCGTGTGTTAGTGTAAGATCAGAGTTTCTCTACGGGACTTTCCAGTACGTGGTGGGCACCATGATGCACCACAACCAGGTCAAGGGCTCTCACACCAAACTCAAGGGACTGGAGGCCGCGGAGCTGGGATCGGCCAACCAGAGGCAGGGTGAAGCCTGAGGTCCACAGGGTTATGGGAAGCAGCTTAAGCAGAGGTCACTATCAGTCTTGAAAATTAAAATATGCACTCCTCCGCCTGCAGACTGGCCCACTGGCTGGAAAACAGGCTTGTGATTTCATTAGCAGGCGCCACCTGCTGGCAGACTCTGGCAGAACACACAATGCGGTCACACTCCTTAGATGGAGTATTTGCCTGGGGTGTAAACCAACCAGGTTCACATCCTGACACCCAACCACACACTCCCATTATACACAGGTCCCGCCTGCACGGCATTCAACTTGACCACTCAGCCTGTTACGGGCACATCCTACTGGACGGGCCAATGGTTGCCGGTTTTACGCCTTCATCCCGCCTTCTTCTGCTCGGGCCAATGGGGGCCGGCCTTACGCCTTCATCCCTCCCTTCTCTGGCTAAGGCCTGGCTGGTGTGCAAGGTGAGATCCAGGGACCCTAACTTGCTGTGCAGCTGTCAGAAAGCTGTTTTCTCTTCTGTGGGATGGGGCTGTTGAGCTGGAGCTCTGAACTGCTGTGGAAATACAGAACTCGCAACTGCCATTAAAATGTTGACACCGAGAAGACATCAGACCAGGACCTGGATTTTTTTTTATTAGACTAGGAAATATAATTTATTTCATAAAAATTAATTTTGTTACAAGAGGAATGCTAAAGACTATTTACAAGTTGTTTACAGAATGAACGGGCGGGGCCGGGACCGTCCGCAGCGTGTCGGAACCCTCAGACACACAGCCATGTTCGCACCCCGGCACCCAAGCTCCCACCCACCTACATCTGAGGGTGGTGGGAAGGCGGGAGCCTCGAGATGGGGGCCAAAGAAGCCCTGTAACATCCAGGGACGAGGAGGGTCCCTGTCCCTCTGGGGGTATCTGGCCAGAGCTCAGAAGCCTGGCCCCATTGAGAAAGGGCGGGAGAGGCACATAGGAGATACAACGACTGACTGTGACTCGGGGACAGCAAACAGGCTTGTCCACCTCCAGTGACACAAGCCTGGGCACAGAGGTCATGTCCACATGTGGGGACAGGTGTGTGCGTTCCCGGGGGTGGGGGGTGGGAGGGGAGGGTGCCCTGATGTGCCCAAGTTGAAAAGCGCACGCGCACACGCACTCACGCGCACACACACGCGCGCGCGCACACACACACACATACACTCACACGCTGGCAATCACACATACATCCAAGATGACACAGAAATACCCTGCAGGACCCGGCAACACCGAACTGGCCAGGAACGAGGCAGCAATGGAAACGCAACCCAACAGCCCTGTCTGGCTCAGCCCAGAGTTGGCCGACATTACCCGGGCTGTTGCTACCGAACTGTCCGGTTGGAGCTCTACTGCAGGCTCCAGCACCAGCCTCTGTGCCCCAGACGCTGAGCACCTTCTAAGAGTCGGACTGTAAACTGGGACTCGCTCACTAAGCGCTCCGTCGGGGCCCAGACAGGCAGGTTTCCCAGGACGGGCAAAGGAGAGAGAACGAGGACCACAACCAACCTGTCTCTGCTCAGAAAAGTGTGGGAGCCCAGGGGGCCTCGGGGAGCATCTCAGGCTAGGACACTTAAGCCCGGAGAAAGCATTTCTATGCCTGAAGTCACACAGCACAGCTACAACTTGGCTCCTGGGCTTCCCCCTTCTGCACGCGCGCCAGGCTAACAGTGACCAGCAAGAGTATGCCCACACGGGTGAGAGTCTTTGGCGGCAGGAGCTGAGGACTACTCTGAGGCACTGTTCACCTCGATGCCAGGGGCGCCTTGGTCTCAGTCTCAGAGCCCCGCCTCAGGAGCCACTGCAGGAAAACCAGGGCACAGATGCTTGCTGGGTGTGGGGCCCCACAGAGGCCCCAGCTCTCAAAGCTCAGGACCCGCCCAGGCTGCGACTTTTACGACAAGCCCTGACTCTAGGGTCAGTGTCCTCCAGTAAGTAGGATCTCTATGTCTCCATCACTGCCTGTGGGCTGAAGGGACAAACCAGTGGCCCTGTGGCACACCCCACTGATGGGCTGTGGCCAAGAGTGGGTGTGCAGACAGCTGTCTACTTAGGAAAGTTACCTTCCTATCTCCTGACTCCAGAAGGAAGATCCACCAGTGGGTAAACTGAGGGCTAGAGGCACAGGGGTGCGGACCGGCTAGTGCCACCCAGCCTGGGAGAGAGAGGACCCTTCCTGGAGTAGCCCCTCCCTCTGGGTAAGAGCCTCACCCTCGACCATCATGAGACCTGAACAGTGTCCCCAAACCACAGCTGGCCTGCATCTCCATCTGGACCCTCAGAAACCAGAGGAGGCCACAGAAGGGCATCTGCTGGGGGAAGTGGGAGGACCGCCAGGCCTCAGCTTCTGCTTGTGATTTTAGAACTCAGTGCCACGGCTAAAAAAAACCCTGTCTTAGCTCCCTGCACAGCTGGGGAAACGGAGGCCTTGCCATAGCAAAGCATTCCCCGTCCCTGGCTCCCCTCCCCCAACCCCACCCCGCACAGCCTCTTACTGACCACACCCACGCACGCACGCACACACTCATGCACACACGTGCCCACGAGTGCACTGGCCTATAGCCCAAATCACAAGCATAGCCACTCGTAGCCACATTCAAGGATAAAAGGTTTTTTTTTTTCTTTTCTTACTGTTTTGCTTATTTGTCTGTTTTCATAAAAAGGACCTATCCAAGTATCTGGATAATAAATCATTTGCGTTCCCTAAGAAACTGGGTCTTTCTTTGCCCTTATCGTTTCCTGTTTTTTGTTTTTTTTTTGCTCTCCCACTGCCTGAGTCTCGATGACCTCTGTGAGGCTCATTCTCCACCCTGCCCCCATCCCCCCACCCCCCCTGCTTGTGAACAGGAGCAAGCAGTTTGCTTAACTAAACTCGACCCTTCAAAGAGGACCAGGGATAGGAGAGCGGTCCCTTAGCCGAGGACCACGTGAACACAGAATTGAAACCTGTGTGGCCCCAAAGTCACAGGGCTGAGGGTGGTATGTCTTGAGAGCTGAGGGGAAAAGCCTCTGGCCTTCAGCTGCCCCAGAGGCCTCAGCCCACCCCAGAGTGAGCTGGGGAAACGGTGGGGCAGAGGCAGATCCCGGCCTCTTGGCAGTAGAGCACAGAGACTTTCTAAGGCTGGTGGTGGTCTGAGGGTTGTGGCGGGCAGGGGGGTGAAGGACCGTTCCAGCTGTGAACCAGCGATGGTGGAGGCTGGACACCCCCGAGGAAAGGCTGCCAGGCCTCCTTGCACCGTCTCCGACTGGTCCCCACAGGCCTGCGGTCACGGGCACTCAGCAATCGCCATCGGTGGCCATGGCGACCAGCATCTCGCTCTTGCCCATCTCCTCCAAGGCACTGGCCAGGCTGTTGAGGTCCCCGTCGTCCTGCTGCCGCGCTTCCCAGAGGTCTAAGATTACGCCTGTGGGGCTAGCTTTGGTGGCGAAGTAGTTCAGGTACCTGTTGGAAGGAAACGGAAAGAAATGTTGGCGCCCCTGAGGTGACCAGCCTGTGACCTGGGAAGACCCAGGTGGTGGGAAGACTGTGGGCTCCCGAGTCCCGCAGCCTTGAGTCTGACTCCTGTGTTCCCCAGTTGTAGGCTTTGCTGTACACGCTAAGACTCATCCCTCTCTTGATCTCCTACTAGCAGGGTTTAGAGGTGGGGCTCCGAGCAAGCCCCTACAACCAGAGCATCTGCAACAGATAAACCCATGGAGGGACTCAGAATCTGCACGAGGGCTGGTAAGACTGTTCTGTGGGTGAAAGTGCAGACTTGAGTTCAAATCCCTGCAACCAACATGAAAACCATAGGTCAAGCCGGGCGTGGTGGCGCACGTCTGTAATCCCAGCACTTGGGAAGCAGAGACAGGCGGATTTCTGAGTTTGAGGCCAGCCTGGTCTACAGAGTGAGTTCCAGGACAGCCAGGGCTACACAGAGAAACCCTGTCTTGAAAAACCAAAAAAAGGAAAGAAAAGAAAGAAAGGAAGAAAGAAAGAAAGAAAGAAAGAAAGAAAGAAAGAAAACCATACATCTATAATCCCACTGGTTCTTTGAGTACTCCATTTCAGGGAGATGGGGAACACAGACAGGGGAGTCCCTGCAAGCTTCTGGGCTAGCTGGCCTGACACTCTGGGCAGAAGAACAGAGACTGGAGGTTATCCTCTGACTTCCACACATGCTCCATGCAGTGTGTGCTGTATACACATATACATGCGTGTCCAACATCTCAATACATTGCTGGCCAGGGCTAGACCCGTGGAAGGTGGGGCACCATTGGGGGGGGAGGGGGACTGGTCACTGGGGTGTGTCTATGTCCGAGGTGACTGCTCCATCAATCGCAGTTTCCTGACACAGTGGTCAGTGTTGCTTTAATGCACAGCAGCGGCAGTGGGAACTGCAGGGCCAGAAGCCCCGAAGCTGTGGGCCAAGCTCCATCTTGCTTCCTGTAAACTGCCAGATAAAACTCCACAGTGAGGAGGGGTCGATTCCCACGTCTCCTCGCACAGCTGATCTCACCCAAAGCACCCTCTCCTCCTCTTCATCATCATCACCGAAAGATGCCGGGATGCTGAGAAACCTGCCAAGCAGGTGTGCTACCGTCTTCTCTGACATTCACACTCAGTCTGGGCCTGATCCTGCCTCACCTCGAGAGCTTCTCTGAGGGTTGGAGCAGAGTCTCAGGCCATCTTTGTTAAGCTCCTCCCGTTTAGAGTAACTAGACATCTTTTTAAAAATTAAATGTTTTTTTTTTTTTTTTTTTTTTTTTTTTGAGACAGCGTTTCTCTGTATACCTCTGGCTGTCTTGGAACTCACTCTGTAGACCAGGCTGGCCTCGAACTCAGAAATCCTCCTGCCTCTGCTTCCCAAGTGCTGGGATTAAAGGCATGCGCCACCACTGCCTGGCCTTAAAAATTGATTTTTAGCATGTGCATGTGTGTGAGAGTGTCTGTGCTTGCATATGTGTGTGTGTGTGTGTGTGTGTGTGTGTGTGTGTGTGAGAGTATGTGTGCATATGTCTGTCAAGATGACAATCTCGTGTCATCCTTAGAAATATTATCCACCTTATTTGAGGCAGGGTTTCTCATTATTCAGCTAGAATGGCTGGCTCCCAGGAAGCTTCCTGTCTGTCTGCGCAGTGCTGGGACTATCAGTGTGTGTCAGCACACAGAGCATTTCACAGGCTCAGCTCTCCATGCCTATGAAGGAAGCGAGTCATTGACTGTGCCATTGGGAATACCATGTATATCTATCTGGCTTTCAGCGCTAGTGGTGACCACGTGTACCTGGTTCTATCCCTGGCT
Organism: Apodemus agrarius; assembly: GCA_964023405.1. Lineage (NCBI taxonomy): Eukaryota > Metazoa > Chordata > Mammalia > Rodentia > Muridae > Apodemus > Apodemus agrarius. Next base: position 27,873,444 of record OZ030025.1, on the reverse strand, counting down.
CTCCCACATGGCAGAAGACCCGGGCTTAGAGAACGGTAGCAGTCACTTAAAGCCCACCTGGCTCGCAGGCCAGCTCTCTGAGAGGGACACTGTTCTCTGAGAGGGACACGAAGAGGGACTGCCACCCCAGACTCGGTGCACCCGAAGCCAGCTGTGGATCTGTCACGGACGACGGCACGAGGGAGGCTGAGCTGGGAGCTGACCTTTGTCAGCCGGGATACGCACTCCACCGCTGTGCCAGACCCTGAGGACGAGGACGGTGGGGGGCGACTGCCGCTTTGGGGTACTCACCGGTCCATGGAGAGCTTCTGCGCCAGCAGCCGCCAGTCGTTGCCCCGTGAGTTGGGGGCGTCGAGGCTGGTGCAGATCTTCTGGCGGATGGACAGTGGTATCTTGAAGGCATAGGGTCCCAGCTGGGTGGTGACAGCACTACCAGGGGCAGAGCAGAGGGCATCCAGGGAGCCAGCAGGCGTCTGGAAGGGCGGGGACGGGAGTGAGATAGCCTCAGCGCGCTACACAGGGGCTCACCCAGTCTGCCCGCCTGGGTAAGGGCTTGAGGGCTGAAGCTGGAGCTTACATGGGTCCAGCGCTTGCCCGGTACCCATGATGCACTGGGCTCTATGCTCATCTTTATCTCTTCTGGGTTCTCTCTAGCTAACCCACGTCTGGAGGGCAAGGGTGGCTCTGGGTCCCAGCCAGGCAGGTGTGACCTTGTTGGGGATCGGCCTCAGGCACGTGCTGACTTAGCCATGGGATAAGGAAGCCGCAGGGGAGTCACAACCACTGCCTAGCCCACAGGGGACCTGCCTAGGGCACGGTCGGCTTGAGACCAGTCGGAGAGCTGTTTACTGCACTGGTCAGCTTAGGGGGTCCAGGCTGAACCTACAGCTTAATTCGGATTTAGCGGTTGGGAGTCACAGGCCAGCCCTTACCCTGACCAGATTCGTGTGTGGCCATGTATAATATACTGATACTCCCTTCCCTATGACCTTTGTTTGTTTGTCTGTGGAGATACTGTGTCATGTCTCAGATTTACAATGTCGCTGAGGACATCCTCCTGCCTCTACATCCCAAGTGCTGGGGTTACAGGTACGTAGCACCACACCTGGTTTTATTTGGAGGCGGAGACAGAGGCGCCATACTCACGGTTCTACCTAGTGAGCTACAGCCGTAGCCCTTGAGACTTTCACACGGGGACCATTATAACCCTCCCCGAATGGGCGTGATGCCTCGCTAGGGTGATATACGTCATGTGAACGGTACTCAGTAGGTGACTGTTGCTTACGCTAGGTGACCAGCCCCTGCTATGACTCGGGAGGCGAGGGAGAGGGGTCTTTATGGGAGATGCTGGGGACTGAGGTGCTCGTGTGCCAGAGCCCCCCCCCACGACCCCCAACCCCCAACTCCTCCCACGACCCCCTACCCTCCACCCCGGTGTCGGTGAACCTCACCTCGGCCAGCGTTGTGTGCAGCTGGAAAATCTGGCCTTCCCCCTCCACCTGGCGCACGCAGACCTTACAGCTGAACTCAGTGGAGGCCAGGCTATGCCTCTCCAGGGTGAAAGTGCAGTGCAGAGCTTTCTGGCTGCCGTTCCAGACGTGGTAGAAGGGAATCTCCTGCAGGGAAGGTGTTGCAGGTTAAGACCGGGTGCTTGGAGGAGTGGGTGGGGCACAGCCTTAGAGAGGGCGGGGCTCTGGGGGCGGCTGAGGTCTATCAAACAGTAGGGAGTAGGGGAAGCTGGGTAGCTAAATGACATTGATGTCTTGGTTCTGGGAGGGGGTGGAGACACAGCAAGGAAGACAGGAGTTTAAATTCTCATAGATAAAGATGCTGGGGAGGGGGGGTTGGGGGGAGGGGAGAGCCAGCCTAGATGGTGTCATAGCTGCAAGAGCAGAGCAGGAGCAGAGCCAGCGAGGAGCAGAATCAGTCTGCAGACTTGCATTTGTTCCGATGGGTGTGGCCCCAGACCAGCAACTTGCAGTACAAAGGGCCTGAAGGGGTGTGTGTGTGTGGTGGTGATGGACAGATCCTTTGTGTTGGGGGAGGGGCACGAGGGGGTGAAGATGTGGTTGTTTGGAGAATGGTCAAGAGGGGTGACAGGACAGGGACAAGAGACCTGGGAGGTGGAGCTTCCCTACACAGGCCGGAGCAGTGGTTCCCCGCCCCACTGCCCCTCCCTAGGCACAGTACTCGCCCCGCCCTGCCCCGCCCCACCCCACCGCCCCGCCCCGCCCCAGGCAAGGCGCTCACCTGGTACTTGGCCAGTAGCTTGCTCCTCCAGTGGGCATGGGGGATGTCATGGAGGGAGAGGCGCAGGTTGTGGTAACTGTCCTTAAAGAGCAAAGGCTTGGGCTCCTCCACCAAGTAGCCACCCAGAGTCCTCTCCAGCTCCAGGACCTCCTGTGGGGGGAGGGGCAGAGGGAGGGACTCGTGACCCTTGGCCTGAGGCTTTATTTTAGACTTCCAGTTGCTGGTCTGGGGCCAGACCCGTCTGATCCAGTTAAGAAGGTGTTTCAGATGAATGGCTGGACCGGTATACCAGTGGATGAACGGAAAAGGTGTGGGCAGGTGGATTGATAGATAGATGATTGATAGATAGATAGATAGATAGATAGATGATAGATGATGATGATAGATAGATGATAGATAGATACAAGATAGATACATGATAGATGATAGATTAGACAGACCAACCAATGGCATAGATAAGTGGACAGATGAAATGGATGGATGGATGGATGGATGGATGGATGGATGGATGGATGGATGACAGTGTTGTGGATTTGGTCTATTGCTTGTATTACGTTCATGGGTTTCCCGAAATTACATGGGGGAATTTGCACATCTATAGGTAAGATGCTGAGGGTCCCTGTCCCTATTTGGCTTTGTTTGGTAAATAAAGTTGTTCAAATGGCTAGGCGGGGGTGGGGGGGGGACGACAGAGGCGGGGCTTATAGGATTCCTGGGCAAGAGACACAGGAGAGAGAAAAAGGCAGAACCGCCATTCCGGGGAAGCAGAAGAATCAGCGTGAGAAATATAAAACAGAGAGACAGCCAGCATAGGAGAGTTGGGGATCACGGTCAGGGGTGGGGTGGGGTGGGGGCTATAGGTCTGGGTCTGGGGAGGTCAAGATGGGATGGATATAGGTTTTAGAAAGTAATAATTCAAGAATATCAGAGGGGAAGGTGTATTAGCCTTGGAGAGGTTTGGAAGTGCCCAACCACTGAGCTGATTAAGGCATATTAAATGTGTGTGTGTGTGTGTGTGTGTGTGTGTGTGTGTGTATGTGTGTCTTCCATTCAAGAATCCAGAACCTTGGGGTGGGTTCCTCACTACCTGCCGGGGAGATCAGAACAGACTAGCCAGCTGCCGTAGTAACATGATGGATGGATGGTGGCTGGCTGGACCATCGGATGGATGGATGGATGGATGGGAAAACAGACAGACAGATGCACACATGAGCAGGAATACGAATGGAACGCCTGGAACGCCTGAAGGAGACACACTCGAGTGAAGAGGTGGATAAGGGCTGGATGAGCACACGGGCTGTTTACCGTGCAAGTGTACCGTGTATTACCATAACGAGTGAAAAGGGTGGATGGGCGGGTGAACAGACATGGCTTAGTAAAGAACACAACCGGGCCAGAGTGTGGCGACTTCCCGGCTGATCTTCACGCCACCCTCTGGCTAAGATGGACACCGGCCAACACCGGGGCCACCAGATCCAGCTGGAAGAAATTCCCAGTAGTGCCCACCCCCACCCCACCCCCGGAGGCCTCCTGGAATGTCTGGGTAGTACAGTCCCCACAGGGGACCGAAGCCCTTCTCCCCTGGGGGGCCTTTTCATCTGGGTTGCATCAGTCCCCGGCATACAGCCTGAGAAAGCCACATCAGACTCAGGGGACAGGGTGACTAGGAGGGGCCACAACTCAGAGCCGGGAGGAGGCATCGGTCCGCCAGAAAGAACCATGAGGCTTCTGAGAAGGCTGCAGGCAGGGCGGAGAAGAAAGACAACTCTATAGTCTCCATATCATGCTAGGAGGAGACGGGGGACCTGGGAATGGGACAGGGTTGGGGAAGGACGGGGCAGTGCCTTTGAGGCATGTTTGACAGACAGGTGGTGCCTACATGGGGCTCCACATCGGCCAGTCTTAGCCCCCTCCACCTTTGCCCCTCCTCTCCCTCACTTCTGGTCTCCAACGCCTTTTCTTTTGTGTCCGCTAGAAGCCCAGGCTTTCCTAGCTCGCCCTACCGGTTCCTGGTCTGTCCGTCCTACTGGCCAAGGTCTAGTCTCATCTCCTGGCTACTGCCACTGCCTGCTGTCTGGGGCTTACCCCCAATTTCCCAACTGGCCTGTGCCTCTTGTTTGCCAATGCTCCTGTTATACACACACACCCACACACACCCACACCATATAGCTGTAAGGAATTCTACAGAGTACCTGTGAATACACACACACCCTACTCTGCTCACAATGGGGAGCCGCACGCCTGTCTTGGCAGAAGGTCGTTCTGCCGGTCTGAAATGCCCCTCCCCTTCTCTAACCAGAGTGACAACTTGTCACCCAGGGCCTAGGCCTGAGGTATGCTCTCCCAGACCTCTCAAAGAGATGCCCCTGCTGGTCTCCCACCTCCCGGCCCAGAGCTCCGAGCTATGGCCTCCATGCCTGTTCTGAGGCCGGTGCCAGAGAGAAGCCCGGCAGGGATCACGGCATCCGGGGAGGCTGTGCTGATGGATGATGGCCCTGCTGTGCCCCCACAATGCCCCTACCTTCAGTGCCACAGGGGTGTCCTCCAGACAGTAGACCCTGAGGCTGTACTCCAGGGAGGTGCAGAGTGCCGGGGCGAAGATGACCAGCTGGAGCCTCTTAATGGCGGAGCGCGAGTAGGACTCGCCCGTGAACACGTAGGTACCCAGCTGGTCCAGCAGGATGTGACAGGATTTTGCCTCCAGCTGGCAGTAGCAGGGCGTGTTCAGGGTCTCCTCGTCCAAGGTCACCACCTCCTCCCAGTGGCCCTGATGGGCCTGGGTCTTGAGCTGGAAGATCCAGTCTCCGGCGATGACTTCAGCACAGTGGGGTACGGTGAGGACGACAGGGCGACACAGAAGGAGGCCTGTGGGCCCGCAGGTCACCGAGGGGCTCAATACTGTCTGGGAACCTTCTGAAAGTGGGCTGAGGGGGAGGGCGGAGGGAGGGAGAAAATGGAAGTACTCATTCATTGGAGATACTCGACTCCTGTGGAACCCCCCCAACTCCACCCAGGGCCCGCGCCAAGGCAAGTCTGCCCTTTGGGGACTGGAACCAGTTCTCACAGGGATGGGGAGGAAGAGATGGCATAGACGGCATGAAGAAAGTTCTAGGGGGCTGGAGGGATGGCTCAGCGGTTAGAGCACTGACTGCTCTTCCAGAGGTCCTGAGTTCAAATCCCAGCAACCACATGGTGGCTCACAACCATCTGTAATGGGATCTGATACCCTCTTCTGGTGTGTGTCTGAAGAGAGCGATGGTGTACTTATATACAATAAATAAATAAAAAAAAAAAAAAAAAAAGAACAAGTGAAAAGAAAGTTCTAGATTTTTGATGTCCCAGCAAAACAGTCTCAGCCAAAGCTTTGCACAGTCTCAAGGTTTGAGGCTTTATAGAACACTGCCCTTTTTTTTTCTTTCTTGAAACAAAACAGCAGAACAAAACAAAACAATTTGAGGCTGCTGGGCTTAGTGGTGTACGCCTTGAATCCTAGCACTTTGGGAAGCAGAGGCAGGGGCGATCTCCGAGTTCAAGTTCAAGGCTAGCCTGGTCTACAGAGTGAGTTCCAGGACAGGGAGAACTAAAGTGAGACCCCCCATCTTGAAAAATCAACAATAAAGACATATTGTGTGTATGTATATAAGTGTGCGTGTGTGGGTGGGTATATGGGTGTGTGTGTGTGTATGGGTGTGTGTGTGTATGGGTGTCTCTGTGTGTGTATATGTGTGTCTGTGTGTGTGTGTGTCTGTGTGTGTGTGTGTGTGTGTGTGTGTGTGTATGTGTGTGTATGTGTATGGATGTCTCTGTGTGTGAATTACTTGTTCACGTTCTACACCCATGTTCAAACTGAGATGGTCAGTTTTTCTGTCGTCGTGATCGCTAATCTTTGCTGCCAACCTGATTGGGTATGGGGGTCACCGTGGAGATGCACCCCTGGCACGCCTGTGTGTAAGCATGATCCCAGAGAGGTTTAGGTAGGAGGGAAGATCCAATCTGTATGTGGACCGCATAACTTGCGGGCTGGGGACGCAGACTGAATGAAAAGGAAAGAAGATGAGGGGGACCCTTGGCCCCCAGCGCTCATCCCTCTCTGGTTCCCGACTACGGACGCTTCACGTTCCTGTGAGCACAGGGAGAGGGACTCTCACCATGGCGAGCTCAAGTGAGCCCCACCTCCTTAAGTTCTTATCACGCCTTTGCCACAGCAATGGGACATACACAATATGATTGTTTGCTGCTGCTAGGTTTCACCCATTACAACACGCTTTCTCGGGGGGGGGGGGAGGGCTGGGCATTGGGACCAAGCTCCAAGGGGCAAATGGAACCACGTGTGCCCAGTGTGGGCCGAGCAGGAGCAGGCTCTGGCTGGCCAGGGCTGGCGGGTCTACTCACAGGGTGCTTTCAGCCTTGTTGATGTGCAGATACAAGTCATAGAACTTGCCCTGGGGAATGGCTCCGTTAGGTACCAACAGGCTGACCCCTAGGGAGGAAGAGGGAGGAGAGGGTAGGAGAGATGAGAAGGATGGCTCTGGCTCTAATTTGAGGAAGGGAAAGACTCTAGACTGAGGGGAAACAGGGGTGGGCAGCCTCAGGGAGCACACAGCCCACTTGGGCTAGTCTGCCCACGGATACGGGGGCCTCTAACATGGCTGGGGAGTGGGGGTGGGGGATGGGGGGTCAGAAGGCTCCAGTCTAGCTTCACACTGGCTCAGGACAGGACTCTGAAAAGCTGCCAGCTGCTGCTTCCACAAGCTGAGATGGGCATCCTGGCCCTGCTGCCCTTTAAAACCAAGACCGCTCTGTAGGACTAAAGATAAGAGCCGTTCTCCCAATCTAAGCGGAAGTGAGACCCCCACCCCCACCCCCTGCCCCAAGCGGCTGACCCAAGACTTTCCTGGCCTAGAGCGGCCCAGGAAGTCCTGATCTCAGGTCTCCTGCCACACTTCTCTACGTCTAATCCGCCCCAAGCCGTAACTCCCCATCTGCGCAATGGAACCGGGGCCTACCCGTGCCGGGGACGCTCAGCCTGCCTCCCAGGCAACCAAAGGTGCCGCTGACGCTGCTGCCGGGGTCTCGAGGCAGGCCCAGGAGATGCTGCGAGCCAAGACTGGCGCTGCGCAGGTGCAGGAGGTGGCTGTCCCGGGGGAAATCGCCTGGGTACGTGCCGGGCGGCAGGACACCCAGCAGGTCGGCTCCCTCGGCCAGGCCGGACCCAGAGCCGATGGTGCTGGAGTGATACACCTTGATCTTGAGGCTGGGCAGGGGATCCAGCAGGGGCGAATTAGTCATGGGGATCTTGTCGGCGGAGTCCTGCAGGGCGTACACGGGCCCTCGGTAGATGCCCGCACTGGCCGTCAGGTCTGGAGGGGCGGACGGGTGCAGGAGCTGCGGGTTGCCTGCAGGGGTGGATGTGAAGGTCAGAACCACCTTCCCGGGAACTCCTCACCACCCTGGCCCAGCCCACTCTGTTCCCACCAGGCCTCTGTCCCACCCACGTCTAGCCACAGAAGGTTCAAGTGCCACGTGCCACAGGAAACTCGGGCAAATGGGGAAGTTACCCCAGCTCCGGTGACAGCTACACCGTTCTGGGGTCCTCCAGCCATTCCTGTCACACCAGGCTTCTCCGGGTCCTTACCGGGCCTTGCCGTCTTGAAGTTGACAGGGTGGAAACCACCGGTGAGGGCCGCAGAGGAGTCAGTGATGTCCGTGTCAAAGTCCCGGCAGTTTCTCCGGTACACGATCACTCCCACGGCCATGAGAACCGCTACCACCACAAAGACGGCCACCACGAGGCCTGCATACAGCGCCACATCTCCCGACGGTTCCAGGGCTGCAGAGGCAGTTGGGTTTAGGTGAGGGGCAGGTTGGCCCTTTGGGGTACCAAGGAAAAATCTAGAGTCTATGCTTTGCCCACCAAGGCAGATTGGTGGCCTCGGGCAAGTCTCACAACCCTTGAATCCGCCTCTTCCTCATTAGGTTGTTCCAAAGTTCCCACCCTCTTGCCCTACAGTTTGGAAGGTATCGGAACCAACAGATCTGGTTCACAAGCTCAGTCGCGGCTGGTCGCTGAAGAGCCAGGGGTGTGAGGCTTGGAGCCCTGAGGGCACATGATCCCTCCAAGCCTACAACTTCCATATGACCAAATGGCCCGCCTCCCCCCCCAAAACCATCTTAAGGAGTATCTTTGATAGGCATCGGATGGGAGGTGCAGCGGGGGAGGGGAGGGGGAGCCTGGGGGGAGGGGCAGAGCGATGGATGGAGAGAGGTGGTTAGCAGATGGCAGAAAGAAAGATGGGACCTGGGGAGGCCACCTATGCAGCTATACCGCCCCCCTCCAGCAGGGGGCTGCGGTTGCAAATAACTACGCACTGCCATGCGGGGGCGTCCAGGGATCATTCTAGAAGGATGGAAATATCCTGCCCCCATCATCCTGGGTATGCTCAAGTAGACCTCTGTGGCCACTGAAGACCAAGACACGACCGGTGCAGCTGAGCAGCTGTGCTTCCTAATGAATTTCGTTTTAATTAAGCGAACTATGAGTTTTAAAAGCCACCCGGGGTCGCCGGAGACTAGCACACCAGCCAGCAAAGCGGAGGCCACCCGACGGCTGCTCTTTGACCTAACTTCTTTCGGGAGCTCCAGGAAGCGCCCGCGCATCATGAAAAACAGGGAACTCTGGGAGCGGTAGCCTGAGGTCTAGTCTGGCCTTCTGCACCCTTGGGCGAGCCCACACCCATGCCTGTTGGCCGTGGCTTCCGGCTGTGGGAACGCAGTCTCTACCTCACCTCAACAATCTCACTAGCACACACACCCCGACCCAGCATCCTGGCAACCCGGGAGGTGCCACAGACTTCCTCGGGGCTGGGCTACCACTTCTCCGGGGGCTCCTGTCCCAGCAGGCACGGGCTCTTCCCTAAGCTTAGCTCCTCAAGCTAATGTCCACACTCACACTGGGGGGCCACTAGCTTGGTGATTTATATTCTCTGAAGCAGCCCCGGGGCCTGGCCTCGCCTCTCAGTGAGCTGAAGACTTCCTTCCCTGCAGACTTTATGATTCCAGAACGATCTGGAAATTGTTCTTTAATTACCACAGGCTGAAGGAGAGGCTGTGTTGCCTGATATTGCTGTCAAGGCAGTAAGGGCCCTTGGGGGGCGGGAGGGGAGTCTTTTGGGAGCCGACTCGGGGCAGCAGCACGCAGACCAGGCTTAAGTTGGGAGGTGTGGCGCAGTTGCTAAGGAGAGATAACTCGGGGCACACAGACGTGGACAATCATGTCACTGTCTCCTGGCATGTCCCAGAGAGGAGGGACAAAGATTAAGACCACCTGCTTTGGCCACAGAAATATTTGCGTTCAAGTCCTGGTTGTGATACTCCCTGGTTTGTTCCCCCGGACAGGTTTCTTCCTCCTCTGAGACTCAGTTTCCCGTTCTGTAACAGGAGTGTAATGGGGCGGGTGTGTGTGTGTGTTTGTGAGTCCGGGGCCTTTCTGCCAGCCAAGAGTCTCATTGCCTCTCCGTGACAGGAATGTGGGAGCATGCACGAGGTGCAGGGGTCCTATGGGGTTATACTGGGAGGCAATAACATCAACTCTCCCTGCCTCGGAGCCCACACCCATGGAAAGCCGGCCAAGGAGAGCTAAGAAATCCCCAGAAGGAAGAAGAGAGACATGAAATGGGACTTACGGTGGCTTTTAGGGTCGTTTAGAGTTCTCTGATCTGTTAAGGGAAATAAAGGGAAAGATGATGACTCAGGTGACAGAGAAAGGGTGGCGGAGGAGGTGGCATGGGTGGCAGGGATGAGATGAAGGGTGGGTGTGGGGGGCGGGTGGGACGGAGGCCCTAAGGCTTGCTCTGCTCAGGGTGAGTGAGCACAGTGGCCCAAGGCTGGGCCAGGGCCGAGGGGGCCTGTCACCCGGCTCCAAAGCACTCACTCAGCACGCACAGCCCATCCGTGCAGTTCTTGGAGTCAAGCAGCGTCCCGCTGCAGTCGCGGCCTCCGTTCTGGGGCGGCGGCGCCATGCACTCGCGGCTGCGCCAGTGCGCGCACTCCGTGCTGCAGGCCGACCACTTGCTCCACTCGGTCCACGCGCCATCCACTGCGGGAGCACAGCACAGACATGGGCACGCGGTTCCGCGTTCCAGCGGGGACACGGAAACAGTATGCATACGTGCGCGCGCACGCACACCCACCCACGCACGCACGCATGCACGCATGCGCCCAGCATATCGATGAGGGTAAAGATACTCAAGGTTACTGGCACAGAGACCAAAACCTAGGTGAGAAAACAGTCACTCGGTCACACATACACAATCAGGGTACAGGCACGGGGGGGGGGTAGATACACCAAGAACAAAACAACCAGGGGAAGACAGTCAGTCGGTAGGAGGCTGCCGAGAGGGTGAGGGTCTGTGGCTAACGGGAGCTCAAAGATACATGCAGGGAGCTCGCTTGTTGGGACCCCAGCAGCTCCTGAAGCCAGGCTCAGCCCTCTCCAACTCACTGCCTCTGGTCCCAGCTCCTGGGACAGAATCAGAAACTAGAGACCAGAGTACCCGAAAGTCCTGGGCTCGGTACTCTAGGCTATTGGGAGAAGGGACCAGTGCCAACTCTATACATATCCCATAGGCAGGAGAGCCCGGGTGGGCTCGTGGCTCCTACCTGGGCACACGGTGGTGCACGCTGTCTTCTGGAAGGCCTGTCCCTCGCAGAAGGCGCCTCCATTGAGCGGGGCTGGGTTGGTGCAGGTCCGAGTACGCTTCTGCCAGCCCCGGCCGCAGCGATTGGAGCAGGGTGACCACTCCGCCCAGCTGGACCAGCCTCCGTTCACTGTAGGGAGGGGCCGGCACATGAGTAACGTGGATGTGGCTGCCTCCAGGTTATCTTCAGCCCATCACCCACCTTGACTAACCCAGCCACTCTGGTTGGAAACATTCACCCGTGGGGCTGGGCACCAAGACGCCACCATCTCATGCTGGCCCGTTGTACAGTGATACAGTGAAGTTATTAGAGGGATACACCTAATCATGGCCACCCAGTGTGTGGTGGGGTACTTGGTAGAGGGTAACACCTAGCCAGGGTCACCCAGTATGGGATGGGGTGCCTGGGATTTGGCCTGGGACTAAATCTCAGGAGAGGACTCTCTACTAAATTTTTGTCACCTCCACTGTGGTTTCTCTCTCTATCCTTGGGCCTAGAGAAACAGGAGAGAGCAGCGGGCAGGCATGGATAGCATCCCTACCTTTACTGGGACAAATGACTCGGCTGTCTGGTTGTGACCCTGCCTTGGGACTAACTCAGGAGAATTGAGTCTTTATTTACAGAGGGCCAAGGGGGTCCTGAGAAGTAGGAAGTGCGCCCAGCTGGGGGACCCAGAGTCCTAACTTGGCCACCTATCTTTCTGGATTGCCTCTCCGCACAGTTTAGGGGGCCCACCGGCCTCCTGGAGGTGGTGGTGGTGGTGGTGGTGGGGGTTGGGCATGTATTGCTTCAGGTCTCCCTACGGTGGACCCGAGAGCTCCCGCCAGAGGGCACCCGGATAATCCCAGCACACGCCGGCAAACGCCCATCCACACACACCGTAGACGATGACCGTGGCCGTGGTGCTCCGGCGCTTGGCCACGATATTCTTGGCCACACAGGTGTAGTTGGCCGTGTCCGAGAGGCGCGCCTGGCGGATGATGAGGTTGTGGTCAATGGTGAGCAGGAAGTTAGTGTCCTGAGCGGGGTCGATGACGTCTTCATTCTTGAGCCATTCCACCTGTGGGGGGAGGGGGGAGGGGCAGTGGGGACTCACTGTCTGCCAACTGACACTGGGGAGGGGTCTCCCGCAGGGGTCCAAACATAACTAGAATGGTTGGTCCCGCCTGAGTCCGTGCCTATGCCTAGTTTCAACGCCTGGCACCCACAGGCACCAGCGCCACTGTGGGGGACATCATTTATCAGCTGGGTGATCTTACTGACTGTAAGATGGAATCTGAACAGCACCCGCCCCACGGGGCTCCGATGAATGTGACCCTGCTGGGCTCAGAGAGGGTCCAAGCAAGCACAGACCACTAGCGTCTGGCCTTCCCTACGTCCCTAAAAACAGCCGGATCCTAAACGGTGGCCGTGCCCACACCGCAGGGCAGCTGAGGAGATCAGAGCCCCAACAGGTGGCAACCGCCACTCAAGCCCACCTTACCCACTGCCTAGGAGGGTACACAAGCAGAAGAGACCGGGTGACCAAGTTCGGGGGCTTGACAGCTGAGCCGTGAATGCGAGGCCTGTTTCCCCTCTCCTCACCTCAGCCACAGGCACTCCCTCCGGTGGGCGGCACTGCAGGAGGACCTCATGATCCAAGGGTACCTCCTTGGCCAGAGGCTCCTGGTCAAAGTTCTTGCGCAGGTCTGCGGAGAGGAGTTGCAAGACTATCAAGGGATTGCGGACGTGAGCGCGAAATGCCCACTGTGGCCACTAGGGGGCAGGGCACGCCTAAGGAACTGTTTATAGGATCCCTTCACCTGCGGAAACAGGGTCCCCCTACTCCCTGACTCTGGGACCTCATCTGGAATCTTCCAGCTTCCCTTCACAGGTGGCAAGGGCTGCTGGGAACCCCGGAGCCCTGGGGAGCCCATGTGGCCTGACATACCGTGGAGGGCATTTCTCTTTCTGACCTCAATGGGGAGGTGGGGGATGGGAAAATCAGGCAGACATACAGGCAATGCGGATGTAGGCTCGGCGACTCTTGGTGGTTCCCGACGAGCTCCAGGCCACGCACTGGCACCAGTAGTCCTCGAGGCCGAAGAGTTCCTCCACTTGCTGCCGCGACACCTCGATCTGCACCTCTCGCACCCGCAAGCCTGGCCGGGAGTGGACGGGGCGGGCCCTCAGTGGCGAGGGAGGAAACCCCGTCTTCCTTCTACCTCAGCCTGTGGCGCTCCTGCAGAAGCCCACTGGCTTCCATCTGGATCTATCTAAGGCCATTCCCGGGTGAAAACCAAAGCCCTCAAACCCATTCACACACACACACACACACACACACACACACACGGGCACTGCACAATGTCCTCTCCTGTCTGGAACTCTTCAGCCCACTCTATGCCCAGGGCACTTCTAGTCACCAGCAGGATGGCTACCTGCTAGTCCAGGCAGGAGCCGCAAGCATGCCTGCCCATCCTCCCCCCCCCCCCCCGTCACCGCTGTCCTTCCATGCGTGGGTTGTGGGACCACTGTCACTATACATAACCAATGGGGACAACAACCCCAGATCCCAGGGCCGGCAGGTACCATGTGCCCCTGAATGGAGCAAGAGCTATGCTGTCACTGTTACTAGGAACCATGGGATTTTTACGGCACAGGTCATCATCTGAGGCCCCCAGCAGGCAAACTGTCTCCTGCTTGGACCAGAACTTAAGGTTGGCCTTGACTGGAAGAACTAGGTCAAAGGTCATAGAACTAGGTCATAGGTCATAGGTCAAAGAACTAGTTGTACGAAGCCAGGAAAATCCATAAAGAACACAGAGAGGTGTTTGGCAGGGCCCAGAGGGTCCTAGTTCTCTGCCTGGCTGGTCCCGTGCATGTAACATCTTGTGGCCTCCCCACCGGGACCTCCTGCTAACAAAGGGAAGGACACGGGGCCCAGAGAGGTTGTGCGACTGCCCCACAGTCACACAGCCAGAGGGATAACGCCTGGATGGTGGATTAGGTTGACTTCTTCTGGTTTTGTTAAGACAGGGTCTCACTGTGTGGCCCCGGGGCTGAGAGGCCCATATCATCACACTGGCTGTTCAGACGGGCTTGCTCTGTTTTGCTTCTCATTCTTTTATCTGTCAGATGGTAGATGAGAATTCGAGTTTTGAGTCTTTTTTTTTTTTCAGGACTCCCCCCCACCCCCACCCTCAGGTGTTGGTTACGTCCTGTCTGGGGTGTGGCTTTCCAATATGGACGGGCCTGAAATCAGGGCATTTTCAAGGCAAAGCAGAAATTGAAGGAGAGAAAAGGGGGCCCAGGGGCTTGGGGGGCCAGAAGAAAGCAGGAGAGACTCAAACACAGGAAGAGACGGGAACAAGGGATGTGACCAAGGAAGGGAAACAGGAAGACAGGAAGAAGAAAGAGCAGGAGAGAGCAGTCAGAGCCAGGCTGGAGCAGCGCTCATGGGGCACAGGCTGCTGGGCTCAGCACAGCGGGCACCTGTACCCGTCTGTCTGTCTGTCTGTCTGTCTGTCTGTCTCTCTCTCTCTCTCTCCCCCTCAGCACAGCGGGCACCTGTACCCGTCTCTCCCTCTCCCTCAGCACAGCGGGCACCTGTACCCGTCTGTCTGTCTGTCTGTCTGTCTGTCTGTCTCTCTCTCTCTCTCTCTCTCTCTCTCCCCCTCAGCACAGCGGGCACCTGTACCCGTCTCTCCCTCTCCCTCAGCACAGCGGGCACCTGTACCCATCTCTCCCTAGCCCTGTGTTCTGGGAAAGGCCTTTTACCCAGGGCTCCCACCCCCTGCCTAGTGACAGGGGCCTTCCCTAAGCCAGTGCCACCGGCCCTTGGCAGCCCCCGGGAGAGGTTTAGAGCTGGTTGAGCCTCCACCGGGCACCCCGGTGAGCCACACCTCGGCAGGAGGGCGCTGTGCCTCTTCCCAGCCTGAGGTCTGGTCCCTGTCCTTCCTGCCTGAGAGTCTGGACTGCCTTTCAGCACCAACTGTTTAATCGTTCCCGTAATTTATAGGGCAGGGCACCCCCCAGCCTGCAATCCAAAATGCTCGCCAGATGAACTCTTACTATTTATTTATACTTTATCTATTTGCTTGTTTGTTTGTTGTTTGTTTGTTTGTTTTGAGACTGGCTCTCTGTTCTTGAATTTTCGAGACGGAAGTTCTCTGCGTAGCCCTGGTTGTCCTCGAACTCTGGGATCCACCTCCCTCTTCCGCCTGCGTGCTGGGATTAAAGGTGTGTCCTGCCACTGGACGGGGGAAATCTTATTATTTAAAATATTTTTATATTTAGTGTCCATGTGTGTGTGCTCATGAGAGCATATATATGTATGTATGTATGTGTGTATGTGTGTGTATGTATGTATATATGCATGCATGTATGTATGTATGACTGTATGTATATGCGTGTGCCACAGCACATCTGGAAGTCAAAGGACAAGTTTTCTGGAGTCAGTTCTCTTTGTGGGGCCAGAGACTGAACTCAGGTTGTACACCAGGTACCTTTACCCTCAGCACCATCTCCCCAGTCAACTTTATGCCATGTAAGGGACTGAACCCGTGAATTCTGGCAAGCGCTTTGCCGACCCACAGCCCGAGACCCTCTTCTCACTTTTTTTTTCAACAGGGTCCCAAAATAAACTTGAACCTGTCATCCTCCTGCCTCAGCCTCCAGAGTAGCTGAGATCAAAACTCTATATACCACAAGTCCCCAGCCCCAAACCCAAACTCGACTGTTGACACAATGCCGTAGAAAATTGCAGGGTTTGGAGCATTTTGAATGTTGTGGGTTTTTGTTTTTTGTTTTTTTGGGGGGTGGGGGTGGGGTGGTGCACAGCAGAAACTCTCTGATTCAGAATCTTAAGGAAATTCAAAGCCCAAAAAAATTCTAAAGTCTGGAATACTCCAGGTCCCAAATGTACTGACAAGAGCCACTTAACACGTGTGAATCTTTCCTTTATACCAAGAACAACTTCTGGCATGGAAACGCACCAAGAATGTAACTGAAAAACAGTTCCATTTTTCCCTAACAGAAAGCTATGGAAAGGAAAGACACCGCTGGTGTTGTCTGGTGCACAACTTCAAGACTGGCCAAGTCCCGGGAGGTATCTGACTTCCAGATGTGCTGTGGCACGTGCATATACACACATCTTGGGAGGATGGGGAGCCCCTGCTGGTGCTTGTAGCCAACACCTGGGGACCCCGAGGGGACCCCGGGGACGTCATGGCTCCGTGGCACCTCCGAGGAGCCCAGGTGGGGCTGGCCTCACCTGTGGCCTCATCCAGGCTCTCCTGGGTGATGTGGTCGTTCTGGCTGACCCACTCGCCATTACACTTGAAGTAGATCTGCGTGGCGGGGAAGGCTCGGCAGCTCAGCTCCACCGGCTTGTTCTTGACGATGTAGGCGTCCTGTGGCTCCAGCAGGAAGTACGGCAGCTGCTCCGCGGGGGCTGATGGGAAGGAGTCCGGGAGCACCTGGCCAGCGGGGTCACCGCCTGTGGAGGCAGAGCGTGCCGTGAACACCACATCCTGGGGGACCTGCACTGCGGCTCCCGCGAGGCCTCCAGAGCCCGCAGTCTTCCCATCCCGGCCGGTCCTGGGAGGTTAGTGGTCCAGAGGCAAGGACACGCCCACTGGATCTGCGCACGTCTCCCACTCTGGCTCTGATCCGCTTCAGTCATCTCCCGCCTCAAAGTACTACAAGACGTGTCTAAAGCGTAAGTCAGGCCAGCTCTGCCTCAAAGTCACCACGGACCTTCAGTGTGTGTGCGCGCGCGTGTGCATGCATGTGCGTGTGCGTGTGCGTGTGTGTTGATGGTGGTACTGTCCAGCCCCACTGGAGACACAAAGGCATCCAGGACCTTCAGAGTGAGTGAGTGTGTGTGTGTGTGTGTGTGTGTGTGTGTGTGTGTCGGTGGTACTGTCCAGCACCACTGGAGACACAGAGGCATACAGGACCGTGTGTGTGTGGTGTGTGTGTGTGTGTGTGTGTGTGTGTGTGTGTGTGTGTGTGGTGGTGGTGGTGGTAATGCCAAGCCCAGGCTCTAAGCCCCCTGCAGACACCCTTCTCAGGCTCACACCCTTAGCAGACCCGAGGCGAACCTTTGGAGCACACAGCTAGGCCACGCCGTGGCCACCTCCTCCCCCACAGGGCAGTGGAAAAGCCAGAGTCCCTGGAAAGAACGGCACCTTGGGAGGTGAGACAAACAGGAAGGGAGGAAAGCAGGCCACGCCTGTGATTGGTCACTATTCACTTAGGAAAATTGGCTTTGCATCACAAATGCAGAACAATCCGGGACAAGCAGTGGGGGGCTCCATGTTCACTACTGGGAAAACGGAATCAAGTGCAGGGTGGTGTGTGTGTGTTGTGTGTGTGTGTGTGTGTGTGTGTCCATCCACGGCCCCTCCCACCAGTCAAGTGCTTATAGAGGCAGATCAGTCTCTGGAGGCCTAAACAGGGATCACACATATTTGTCCTTCAGGTCCAGGTGGCCCTAAGGAACACCCCTGAAGACAGAAGGGCAGGGGACACACAGTTCCCCAAGACCAGAACAGACAGACAAAATGTGTGGGTTTTTTTCTCTCTCTGTGCACCAGGAGACTCTCCTAAGACTGGGACAAAAGATAATGGCTTTAGAGGGGTGGGGCGGGGGATGCAAACCCATTTCTTCTAGCACCTTCTATGTGAGCCAGAGAGTGTGTCTTCTGGGTATCCTGCTCTTTTGTTGCTGAGGGAGGCTGGAGGGGAGCACCAGCCTCCTGTTAGGCTGCTCTGAAGATCACATGGTGGTCTGGAGTGGGCCTGGCACTGGATAAGTACACATCGCCCCAGTGAAGTCTCACCAAATGCCCACCCAAGCAGCGGGCTATGGAGGATTTGGGAACAGCTGAGTTATCAAGGTTTTGCAACAACCCTCTGGGTGCGTTTTGGTGTCCACATTCATTCATTCATTCATTCATTCACTTGCTGGTTTGATTTCAATACAGGGTTTCTCTGTCCATCCCTGGTTGTCCTGGACTCACTCTGTACACCAGGCTGGACTAGAACTCACAGAGAGTCCCTTGCCTCTGCCTCCTGGGTGCTGCCACCACTGCTCTGCCTGTTGTCCTCATTGTATAGAAGAGAAACAGGCTCAGAGAGGCTGATCAAGTTGCTCAGGATCACACAGCAGAGCTAAGGTTAGAACCCAAGAAACAACATTCGCGCTGTGCCCACCGCCAAAGAGGTGCAGCAGGTGTGGTCGCCTCTACCAGGACCTCTGTCACCAGCCAAGGACGAAGTGCTCAGGGTTCCTGGGGGCTCCTCTCCCTGGCCCTGCTTGGAGGATACTTCCTAGCCCCGAGGTACATCTCATGACCACAGTCAACACAGCCACCTGTACTTTCTAGTTGTTAGTAGATCCACCAGTTTTAAGGGTATTACAAGGCCACAAAGAATTTATGATGATGATGATGATGATGTCAGTCAAGGAACTCAGTATGAATTTATTCCTAAAAAGCTGAGTCATCACTCGGAAAATACCTGGTGTAATCACACAGCCATGTACACCACCGCTCTCCTCACAAGAGCACGGAAACGGAACCAAATCAGCATAAATGCCTATCAACGAATGGATGGATAATGGAAATGTGGTGTGTATACACACACACACACACACACACACACACACACAGTGGAATTTTACTCATCCACAAAAATAAGGTTTTTCAGAGAAAGGGGTGGACCTGGAAATTATGTTACGTGTGGGAGCCCAGAGCTCAGAGAAACTGGCATTCCATGTTATTTCTCATATGTGGATCTGTGGATCATAACTTCTAACGCACTCAGGCACACACAGACACTTGATGCGTGCACGCGCCACACACACACACACACACACACACACACACACACACGCACACACTTGTTTTATCCCATTTCTACGACTTGCTAACTGGGGTGGCGTCTGTGAATCTTTGGGGCCCAGCACAGCTCTCAGAGCAGAGTGGATGCTGCCCCTACCGCCCCCACCACCTCCATTTGTCAATGTCCGCCGTTCCTGGTACCCACGGCTTGGCTTTGCAGTGACCTGGCCAACTAGAAGAGAGCCAGGTGACGTTGGTGTTACGACCGTGAGCTGCCCCTCAGCTGCTTCTACTACTGTTTCCCCTGGTCTAAGGTGGCACAGCCCAGTTTGGGAACTGCATCCCTAAGTCAGGGTGCCCAGTCGATCTTACTGCCCAGGGCTATGACCTGGCACCAAGCACAAGCTCAACACACTCTAGGTAAGTGACAATGACCTTGAACTCTGTGCCGTCCTGAGATCCACCTCCCAGATGCCAGGGTCACCGGCGTGCACTATTTAAACCTCACTCCTAACTTCCTGACCCTCTGGGATGAAATCTCTTCAGGGGTTGGGGGGGAGTCATTTAAATGCCACCCAACTCCTCACCAATTTTACCCCCCCCCCACCCACACACTTCCAAGGATCCTGGGAGGACCCGTCTCGCCTTGGGTGCTTCGACAGACCAACAACCACTCACAGATGCCACTGGCCGGCCATTCCAGTCAGGACACTGACCTTGGAAGTCACAAAGCTTCCTGGTCTCTGGGGGTCCCGGCTCCCAGTTTCTTACCCCTTTTGTCTCCTGTCTCTGAGGCCAGGGACACAGGCAGGTGTAGGGCCGAGTGCGCTGTGTGGGCACTGTACGTCGGAGCTCCGGGGCTCCTTAACAGTCTCAGAGACTGTTCTGGAGGGCAGTGGGGTGGAAAGATTGTCAGTCCACAGGCTTCTCCCTGGGGCCTGAGCTGGGCCAGCAGTGAAGACACTGGCTCCAAAGGTGCCAGGACTAGAGACACTAGAGTAGGCAGGAGGCAGAGGACCAGAAAGGGACCAGTTTCCCAGAAGTCACACCCCGAACGCACTACTCTCCTTCCTTCTTTTAAAAGGGTCTCGCTCTGTAGACCAGGCTGCCCTCAGATCTGATCCTCCTGCCCCAGCCTCCTGAGCGCTTGAATCTCAGGCTCATGTCACCAGCCCTGACTCTTGTCACTTTTATGAAGAGAATGGCTTTGCTGTCCCTGGGGGTGGCCTTGGACCCCAGGCTGAGCAGGAGCGGGCAGGTTCACGGCCGTCGGTTCAGAAAGACGCCCAGCCGTGGCAGGGACGTGCCCAGGGTCCCGCATCGGAATATAAACGCCCACCATTCCTTTCCGAGGCCAGACTTTGCTCCCAGGGTAGAGGTCCCCACACAGAGCTGCAGCTTGGTGGGGAGGGTCTTGGCACCTGCACCCCTCGTCTTTGTCTGTCCCTGGAGCCGAGGGACCCTGGCACGGTTCTAGGGATCTATCTGCAGTAGAGCAAGACCATGTGTCCAGGGCTGGCTGGCACAGGACAGGGAGGGAAGGAGGGGGTGAGGGAAGTGTGTAGAGTTGTCCCACGGCGGGCACATTTATCATCAGTAATCACAGTGGCTCCCCAGCCTCTGGACACCCGCTAATTCTCCCAGCCCCTGACTCCCACTGCATGGAAAATCTCTCCCATTCACGGCGGGCCGCCGCCGTGCTCGGTGGGGAGTGGGCAGAGCCGGAGGAGGCGAGCCAACGTATTATTATGTTTTAAAAACACAAACCCCACAGGCTGGGCCCCTCCTTGGACACAAAACCCTGCCTCCATCTGGCCCTGGCTCCCGTGGGGTGCAGGCTGCGGTCCCCCTCGGAGGCTGTGACAATGCCCATGACTGATGACAAATGGGGGACTGGCCAGCTTGGAGGACACCAAGCTGCTCCTGACAAAGAAAGCCTCTCACCCAGCCCTGTTCCCACAGCCTCCACAGACCCACCCGTGCCCATGATGTCATTTCCTGTGACGTCACAGGAAGTAGCCTTGCCAAGAGGGCCAAGAAGGCCAAGAGGGCGGGAACTTGCAACCTAAGATGGGTCCAGACGCTCCCGTGAGGTAGGTATCCCTCCAAGGCCTAGACCTCAGGCTAGAGTAGCCCTTGCTGCGTACAAGAGTGGGGACACACAGTCCTTGGGTCACCGGGTCAAGAGGCCCTTGGGGAAGCCATGCTGCCTACCTTCCTCTGGGTCCTTCCACTGAATCCCGGCCTCCCTGGCACGGACGCCTCTATAGTTAACTTGAGGAACGGTCTTCTGCTTCCTCGCATCCCCCTCTCCCAGAAAATGACCTCCGACCTCGCTCACAGCATCTGAAAGCCTTTACAGATACACACCAGCCAAGCCACAAGCAACAATGGAGTTGCTGTTCCATTTTACAGGGCTAGAAACTGAGGCCGGAAAGTCAAAGGATACACCCAAGACCAGCATCCATCCACATCAATGATGATCCTGGGGACCTTTGAGAATGGCTGCGCCTGTCACCTAGGAGGGGAGAGTCAGGCCCACATGTGGGCCCCTTCCCCTTGGCCTGACCCTCCTCCTTTCCAGACCTGTTTGTGGGCACTTCAGCCAAACAATAAGCTAAGCGCATACCTGCAGGGTCACACACACCCTACCAAAGTCACCCACTACCTTCTCCCAAGACAGCAGAACAGTAACCTGGCTGGGACAGAGGCTCCACCCTCGGGCACTATGATGCCATCCCTAATGTGGCCATCCCGACATCCCTCTGCAGGGGACGTCAGCCTCCCACCCCACCCCAGCCCCCCTTTTTAAAAACTTGGTGACTTCCAATTTCAGAGTCTACCAAACACTCAGCTGCTCCCGTAGACAGGGTGGGAAGTGTTCTGGTACTGTAGATGGGTTGGGAAGTCTGTCCCTGGTACAGTGGACAGTGGACAGGGGTGGGGGGTGAGAGAGGTGTTGGGGGAGCATGCCCCTGATACGGTGGACAGGGTGGGAAGTGTGTCCCTGGGACGGTGGACGGGGATGGGGGTGGTGGTGTTGGAGGGTATTGGGGGAGTGTGTCCCTGATACAATGGACAGGGTGGGAAGTGCTCTCCTGTTACAGTAGATGGGTTGGGAAGTCTGTCCCTGGTACAGTGGACAGTGGACAGGGGTGGGGGGTTGGGGGGGTTGGGGGAGCGTGCCCCTGACGCAGTGGACAGGGTGGGAAGTGCATTCCTGGTCCTCTCTTCTGTCACCCCACAGCCAACAGCCCCAGCGCTTCGTGGGTAACCCTAGATGCTTGAGAACACACAGCAACCCTGCTCCTCCTGGTTTCCTCCCAGCCTGCAGGCCCTTCCCTATCAGACTTGAGGCTTTTTCTTTGACCCCCTGGACCCACCGTGCTCCCAGCCTGGGGTTGTCTTGAGAGTCCTCCGCTGACCCTCCAACGGCTTCCCTAATCCCTAACCTCACTTTAGATACCCACGGCCCCTGCTCCAGAGCCGTGCAGGCCCGTCTCCAGCCCCTGGGACACCCCTCCCTGACTGACCTCTCTTTTGAACCTTCCCCAGGTCCCCGGCTCTTCGGAAGCCTTCTCAGCTCTGATGCTGTGAGCTCGGGCATCCCTGACCAAGCGCCCCACACCAAAGCCTCTCACCTTCACTGTGTGGCCCTGGCCTACAGGCCCTAAAGCTAGCTAGGCCTCTACAGAGCAAACTCCATGAGGGCTGGGGTTCTGTCTGTGGAGCTGGGCCCACTAGGGCGGCAGGCTGTTCCTGGCTGTGCTGGCCAGCTGCCTTGGAATTAGGGTAGCAGCGGAGATAGCCTGGGCCACAGGAACCCACTGGGAACCTGGATCCCCAGAGCTCCTGTGATACCTGTTCTCTGAAATAGAAACCAGAGAGGGTATGTTTTGGTCTTAGATCACACTGCACATGATCTGTAGGATCAGCGGGCACTAGAGCCCCTCCTCCCCCGGGGTTCACCTGCATAGGCCCCGGGTTCAATCTCTGACAGCACATAAGCAAGTAAGTTAAAATCTTACATTTGTTTCTAATTAAAAAAAAGTTTTCAAAAAAAATTTTTTTTGGTCTGTTTTGATGATAAGGATAATCATACCCTTGACATTAAGAATGGGTTTGGGAAAAATAACAATGAAAATAAAAACCAACCTGTTCCCCCATGGCCTCTGATGGCTTGATTTTTTTTGTTTTGTTGTTTGTTTGGATTTTTTTTTTTTTTTTTTTTTTTGGTATTTTCAAATTTGTCTTGTTTTTTTCAAGACAGGACTTCTCTGTAAAAGAGGCTGGCTTTGGGCCAGACAGTGGTGGCACAGGCCTTCAATCCCAGCACTTGGGAGTTATAGGCCAGCCTGGTCTATAGAGTGAGTTTCAGGACGGCCAGGGCTACACAGAGAAACCCTGTCTTGAAAAACAAAAACCAAAAAAACAAAAACAACAACAAAAAACCCAAACAAACAAAAAAGAGGCTGGCTTTGAATTCCCCGAGATCTGCCTGCCTCTTCCTCCATAATGCTGGGATTAAAGATGTGCACTGCCACACCTAGCCTAAATACTTTATCACTTGAGAATTTCATACATGCACAGGCATCTCCTCTTCCTCCATGCAGCGGGCATCAACTACTGATACCCCACAAGCGTAGGAATCCCTCCTCTCCAGGCCTCAACCACGCCATGCCCTTCTTGGTCTGGAAGCTATTGGTACTGTCTGACCAACCCCAGCGGGCTGTCCTCAGAGAGTCCACTTCTCACAGGGCCTTGATTTTCCCATCTGGGATATGGGAACATTTTAATTTGGTCTGCCACGTTCAAGACGACGACGGGCTTCTTAAATTCGGAAGCCTAAAACCCTTTCCTCAGCTGGGCTGCTCTGTCGGCGCTGCCGGTTTCTCTCACTGCCTTTAGAAGAAAGGTAGGTGGGCCTCAAAGCGGTGCCAGGGAGAGAGAGGTGCCAGGCTGGCTTTGAACTTGTAGCAATCCTCCTGCCTCCTGAGTGCTGGGATCTCAGGCACGCAATCATGCCCGACTCGGCCTTGACAGACAGCCCCGGGCTCCCAGGGTCCCAGGGCAGACTTGCAGCCTGTCCCTGGCCTGCTCCGTGATGACACAGAGCTGTGAAAGGCTGACGCAAGCTGAAAGAAGGGAATGAAACAGACTCCGCAGGGCAGGTGGAGCTGCCGCCGCCCCCGGGGGACGCAGGTCCCTGTTCCGCCAGCCTGTTTGCACCTGCTGATGTAATCACCAGGCCTCCTTGGCTCAGGGCTGGGCCTGCTCACCTGGTTTTCCAAGTGAGAGCTGCAGGTGGCGGGTGAGAGGGCGGGTGTGTGTGTGTGTGTGTGTGTGTGTGTGTCTGTCTGTCTGACACAAGCGATCCCGGGCACTGCACGAAATGCACTCCTGGTGAGAGGGCGGTGTGTGTGTGTGTGTGTGTGTGTGTGTGTGTGTGTGTGTGTGAGACACAAGCGGTCCCGGGCACTGCACGAAATGCACTCCTGGTGAGAGGGCGGTGTGTGTGTGTGTGTGTGTGTGTGACACAAGCGGTCCCGGGCACTGCACGAAATGCACTCCAGGTCCCAGGACCCACTGTCACTTCAGGGGAGCTGGCTCCATTGCTGATGACCCCAGGGCACAAACCGGAGACATAACAGACTCTTGGTTAGTTCCCAGCCATGGAGTTCTTGGGAGGAATAGGGAAGGAAAACACTCAGGACAGTCCTTTATCAGCTACAAGCCCACTGGGTGGCTCTGGGCCACCGGGCTGCCCTACCTCCTGAGACCTCAGTTTGTTTATCTATAGAGTGGGCGTGATGGCACTGTACCCACCTCTGAGGCAGTTGGGGGCCAGAGAGTGAAAGCACACGAGTGGACACTAGGGCACTTGGGGACAGCAGGACTGGGTGGAGGAGGTGGAGGAGCGGAGGACGAGGCACCGGGTGCCCAGGGAGCTACAGCCACAGGCTGGGCGGAGATGGAGCCCCAAGAGCCTCCCCGTGGGGAGAAAACATGGAAGAGGACAGCCAACTCTCCAGGGTCTCGGAGGGGCCACCAGAAACATGCTAGGGCAGAGACCCGCTGGGACCCACCCAGAGGCACTGGGGACGGTTGGCTGAGTGGTGAGAGCTCTGGTTACCCCTGTGGTTACTGGTCTTGCAGAGAGCTTCCTCTGACCCTTCCCTGTAAAAGGGTAACAGGGGCCTTAGGTCATGGCTCCCTGCTTGGCCCTATATAAGCCCCTCAAGGGGGACCAGAAAGTCACTGGACACTACCCGCAAAGTTAGTATTGGGGGGTGGGGAGTCCACCCCTGAGTTCTTAGCCCTCTCAGCTGGGGGTGGCGGAGGGAGGGCTTCGGTGGCTAACACCACCACTGGTGCTGGGTGGGATTCCCGGCTTCCCAGGCCACGCAGGCACATTCCCTGGTCAACAGTCCTCGAAGGTGGGAAAGGGACCTGGGAAGGTTCGTTACTGGCCTAAGTCCACAGAGGAGTGTCAGCACCCAACCCGAGTCCCTCCTCCGCATGCTCCTGTAAGCCCAGAGTCTTGTAAGCTCTTTGGTATTGTGTCGGGCTGACTCACATCGACGGTCAGCTGGCTGGTAGGGAACTTTTCACAAGGAACCACAGGAATGACTGGGCTACCCGGAGCCAGCTCTGTTCCGTGTCCTCCCCCTAGGAAAACGCCTCCCCTTCTGGTTAAACAGACGCCACGCTCTGGAATGTCCAGTGAGGACAGAGGAGACAGCGCTCGGAGCGGGAACCGGGCAACACCGGAGGTTCCAGTCAGTCTAACATCTAAGTTGTATATGGGATCTCAACCGACCGCTGCTGTTCACCTAAGGTCGCCCGAAAGAAAGTCACACTAGATGGCAGAGCTCAAAGCCAGGTGTCCAACCCTGGGGCAGCGGATATGCCACCAAGCAAAAAGCCTTAGGCTGTTTCCCCTGGAAGGGACAGAGAGCTGTGTGTATTGCAAAATGTCCTTAACTTCCTCCAGTTCAACACCTGCCCCTCATTAAGCCCAGGGCACAGTCAAGTGTCACTGGGGAAGGGAGAAATGTCTCAAATACGGGGACCAGAGGCTGTGGCCTGGGGTAGCCCGGCACATTCCTGGACATTTCTGAGGTTCAAGAGTGGCTCTTATCATCCAGGAGGAGAGGGACAGCCACCAACTTCCCCAAGTCCCCTGGGATCCAAAGTTCAAAACAATAGACCGTGTCGTAGTCGCCGGGTTGCCCTTGATGTGGAGGTTTTGTGGGTGACTAATTTTAGCTGAGGACTACAGCCTTTTCCCAGGCACGTCACCGGCCACTGTCCCGGCCCTGGCCCTGGACAAAACGGTTCTTGCTTTTCCTCTCCAGCTGGGAGCTGAGGCCTGCCTGGAGCTCAGGACAATTCCCTTTGTACCTGCTTCCGGGTGGCTCTTAAAAGCCCAGAGAATGGTCAGCCTTGAGCTCTCAGCCCCAGCTCTCTGGCCCCTCTCGGTCTCCACCGCTTCAAGGTCCCCTTGTTATGATTCCCGAGAGAGGTGGCATTGGTGGGAAGAGATCAGCCAATTCCTTCCAGTCTTCAGGGTCAGGGCAGCGTGAGGGGACTGACACCTAGGCCGCCAGTTCGGAAGAGGGTGCGTGTGGCCTGAGGTCACAGAGCACTGCGGCAGAGCTGACCCTGGACTGGGCATTCACACACACACACACACACACACACACACACATACACACACACACACCACACCCCAATGCTGTGTGAGCGACGTGCAGAAATTCTATCGTTTCCACTGGGGTGTGCCCGACTCTCACCTTGACACCATCTGGGGGTGAGAGGCCGCCTTTCCACTTCGCTGCCCTTTACCTGGAGACTCCTGGCTCCTTCCTCAGCCTGACCTAATAGCACCCCCTCCTTAAAGCCCCCACTCTGCCTGCAACCCCTGCACCACCACCACCAACAGGGTCCTGCTCTTCACATCAGGGCCGTCCAGAGCCAGGGGACAGACATTCTGCAACGGTGCACTGGATACATACTGCCGTTAACCATGTGTGTGGGTGCAGAGCGATCTAAAGACCCTGGGACAGGGGCCCAGAGACCCCGCTGTGCCAGCTGAAGCCACCGGGTCCTGGGAGACTGACTGAAGAAGCTCTTGAGGCTTGGGGACAGGGACATCTTCACATCCATCGCAAGCAGCATGGCCTCACCCGGCTTTCGTTTTGAATCCGATCCCATGCAGGCTCTACTTTGTCCCTCTGGCTGTGCCTCTGGGTTAGGCTGGGATACGGTGGGTAGCTTTCATTTTTTTTTTTTTTTTTTTTTAAGGCAGGGGGTCTCAAGGAGCCCAGGCTAGCCTTGAATGCGCTATGTAGCCAAGGATGACCTGGAGTTTCTAAACAGTCTGCCTCTTCCTCTTGAGTGCTAGGATTATCAGCCTTCATTGCTACACCTCTTTATGCGGTCCTGGGGATTGAACCCAGGTCTTCATAGAGCGCAGGCCAGGGCAAGCGCTCTATCGACTGAGCCATGACCCCAGATGTTTGTGTATACTGTAAATGCGTAAGAAGTGCTTCTTGCATAAAGTACTGAAGTCCCTGGACACTCCTCTGGAGGCCTCACCTTCCCACAGACAAGAGGAACAGGAAGCTTCGGGGAGCCTTGCCCAGGGCCAAGGACAGCCCCCCCCCCCCCCCCCAGCTCTCGGGCCTCCCTGTAGAGACAGGCCACTTCTGTGGCCTGCCCCTGCAGCCCCTCCAGCCGGCCAGCACGCTGTAATTAGAGCGCTCCTTGCAGGCCCTGGTAATGAGGGGGTGTCTGGTGCCAGCCGTAATTACAGCCTGGTTGGAAGGCTGCAGGGGCGGCCTCCAAGCCACATTACAAAGTCTGCAGCGGGACTCCCGCCCGCCCGCTCCCTTTTTATGGGGCTGGTTAAAAGGAGGGGACGGTGGAGAAGCCAGCTCGGACTGGGGACTGCGGTCTAGGGGAGAGTTGAACGCTGAGAGTCCGGGCCTGTGCTGCTTTGAAATTATGTTCCTGCCTCACCCCTGCCCCACACCCACGCCAACATTCCCATCTGAGGTAGAGGTCAGACACGCAAGGACACCAGCGGTTGCATCCTGTGGCTCTCCTCGGCTAGGCCCAGGGTCACAGGCCTTAGACAACAGCCCCATGATGACATAGCACACCTATTGACTTAACTAAGGGTCAGGGCTTAGACCTGAGGCTCAGCCTCAATCACACAGCCAGTAGGGGCAGATCCTAGACTCCGGCGGCCTAGCCTGTGTCCCTGATGTCAGTGGTGCGGGGCAAGGCACAGGCAGGGCTCAGCCAAGCCTGAGAGCCGTACGGTTTGCAAGCAGGTACGTGAGAAGCCCACTGTAATCTCCCTCTTCCTTTAAGAGATGAAAAACCTGGGCCAGGGTGTTGCTAGGTGGCAGGGTGCCTTGTTTAGCACGTTCAAGACCAGACACTGGGTTTGATCACCAGGATGGGGTCCAGAGATTAGAATCTCAGACTCGTGTTTTGGCAGGTATGCTGAATCCAGGGATAGAGAGCCAGCCAGCATGGCAAAGGCCTTGTCTACACCATCCTGAGCCTTGCTGGCCTCGGGATGTTAGTGTGGGTGGGAAAAAGGTCTTCCAGGGGGTAGTTTGCGGCTGTCTGGCACATCCCCCCCCCCCCACACACACACACCAAGGCATGACAGACATCACTAATCAATAGCAGCACATCCATGCCCTTCTTAGCACAGAGTACAGTGAAGAGATTCTGCAATCCCCGATTTGACTGGTCCCTACCCACCCTCCCTCCACCCAGGGACCACCACCTGGCTTCCTTAGTGACCAGTGTCCATGCTCGGTCAGCCTGCCACCCCAACCTTGTGCATATGAGGTTCCTGTTGAACCCTAGTGCAGACAGGGGGGCCATTCTGATGCACGGACCCAAAGGCAGCTTTTGCAAGGAAGCAGCATCTTCCCACATGGCAGCGGACATCTCTGCACTCGGCACCCATGACCCTAAACCTCCCACAGCCTCCTCCCAGGCTTCTCTCCCAGGCCAACACACCAGGCTGCAACAACCACTGTCCACTCGCTACACAGGTAACCAGCGATGGTGGAGGCGCTAAGGTGCTTCCTCTCTCGTCCACTCTGCCTGGAACCCTCGGCGCCGCTCTACGGTGCCTCTAATCCTGGCTGTTGCCAGCGTCAAGGGCATGTAAGAGTCGCTCTAGAGGTTCCCGTGGGATGGGACCAGATGGACAAATTTCTGCCAGCCTCAGCCTTTCTTTCTTTTTTTTAAAGATGGCTGTGAGCCACCATGTGGTTGCTGGGATTTGAACTCAGGACCTCTGGAAGAGCAGTCAGTGCCCTTAACCACTGAGCCATCTCTCCAGCCCAGCCTTGGCCTTTCTTTCACAGTTTAGGTCCCGGGCCTCCGAGCACTGCAAGGAAGAAGACCAGGAGCCCCCTGAGACTAGGGGACCTAACTGCCTCATCTGCTTTGCTGAGCCAGGACCGGGGGGGGGGGGCATTTTTCAGAAGGACACTTTAATTAGGGAACAGGGCAGCCGGCCGCCAGGACTCTGGGCCACACCCTGTGCAATCCGAGGCCTATAGAGTCTAGGCCCAGCCTGCTCTCTGACCTCCGGCATCTTCCACCGCCTCCGTGTGGCCTGGGCGGGGGCCACAGCACCCTCATGCCTCTTCAGACTGTGGCCTCTGGCACAGAGCACTGGATTCGAAGATGTGTTTCCCCATGCAGGGCTCTGGCTCTTAGAGGTGGGAACGGCACCAACAAGGCTCGTGGAGCCCAGATGCCCCTGGTGACAGAGGCAAAGGCGCCGAAATCCCTGTGCCGGGCCACCGAGCCCCACTCCTGCATGTCCCCATCAGCAGAGACGGTGACAAAAGTCCCTTTCCGCCACTGCCTTGTTTCACAGAGGTTTCAGCTCAAACCCTGGGTCCCAGGTGTGGTCCCCAACAGACAATGGCTTTCCCCTCAAGAACAACTGCCTGTCCAGCTGTCTGTCCCAAATGAGTGGCAAGGACCCGTGCTCCACCCTCGGTGCTCCACCCTCCGTGCTCCACCTTCCACCTTCCCCCAGCCACCTGCTTCCTCCTCTATAAAATGGGAGTCACACTGAGACTCCCACGGCTAAGGCAAACAGAGTCCCCGTATGACAGTGGCCAGGCCAGGCCAGGGCAGGGCAGGGCAGGGCACTGGAGCACAAGTCTGCCCCACGGACTTTTAACTAACTGGCTATGGCGCTGAGCCTTTCAGGCTCCTCCGTCTCGTCCACAGTCTTGGATAAGTAAACACCTCAGTCTTATAAATGCCGAAGTGCTTTATAGACTGTAAAGGGCTGTCCAAGCCTGAGATTAGTCACTGTCATTTTTCTAATTATCTACCTTACTTCACTGACTCGCCTCCGGCCCTGCCCACGATCTGGTTTGCAGGAACAACCCCCCCCCCAGCCTGCACCTTGAGGCCAGTCTCCTTAACCCCCACCACCTCCTTAGGTAGGGCAGGGCCAGTCATCCTGGGACACAGTGAGGGAAGAGGGGCTTTGAAGGCTTGGTTTTCTGACAGGAAGACCTTTCTCCATCACGAGGATGCTCTCTCTGCAGGACTGGGAACCAAACCCAAGAGAAACAGCTGCATATGCGTGAGAGCCTCGGTGCCTGGGGGTGGGAGGGAACAAGGTAAGAGCTCCTTGCACCAATCCACCCTTCCGTCTCTTCCGGATAGGAATCTGGGAAGACGATCCTGGGAGACGGCCATGCTGTTTGACATCTTCTGGCAAAGCCTTCCCCACTCCGGACTTTCCCTTCCTCAAGACAGGCAGCGCTTATAAGCTCAGTGGCTTGTCCTGAGACCTAGGTGTCAGGAGGAGAGGTTCTAGGGAACGTATTCCAGCTGCCGGAGAAGACGCCATGCTGCCTAGGTGGGTGGGGGTGGGGTGGGGTGGAAGAGTAGGTTGAGGAGCAGCTGTAGCCTTGACCCTTAAGAACAAGACTGGGGTGGGGGGTGAGTACCAGGCTTTGACCTGATCTGCCCTCCACACCTCGGCCGCAGGTGGGCAATTAGTGTGGGTGCCTCCGGCCTTACCAAGAAGTGGGGGCCTGGTACCCAGAGCCAGGGGTACCTACCTCACCCAGACACCGAGGGGATCGGGATCTCTTAGTAAAAAGGAACCAACCCCCAGGACAGGAACGTAACAGGATTCAACAACTGAGATTTTATGTGAACGTCTTTGCCTCTCTGAGCCTTATTCCTCCCCTGGAAGTCCCTAGACAGAGAGATTAAGAATAAATCCACTCACACAAGGTATTATTAGCTAGATGGACACTCCTGTCTAGGTCTCTGGCCTGTATTTTCCTGGCCGCGGGAGTGGACGCACCTCCACGCGGACCATCAGCGAGGCACACAGGCAGAGCCGGCACTCGGTGTTTGTGGGAACCGCCGAGACCGGGTGACTTGGCAGCGTTCTCTGCACACCTGGCCACAGTCACCTCTCAGCCTTGCAACAGGCACACGCTGTCGTCAGGTCCCAGGTGGCTGTTGGGCCCCTGGCCAGAAACAACAACACCTTCCGAAACACACACACACACACACACACACACACACACACACACACACACCTCCCAGGAGCACCTGGCACACATGAGGAGGAAGCTCGCGGCCCAGCACTGGGATGCCAAGAAGGGATGCCAGAGCCTAGGCAGGTGGCCCTGGGTGCTGCCTACTTCTCAGTGGGGTCTAGCATGTGCGCGCTGGCCACCTAGGTGACCGGTTCTGAGGCCTTCATGGGGGAGGAGGCCGAGAACGTAGCTGGACCTTTAGAATCTGAACTACGGTCAGCATTCATTCCTTAGAAAGCTCACCCCCAGCCTCCTGCCTCTCCCATGAGATGATATAATTATTCTAGTTAGCGGGTGGGGGTGGGGTGGGGTGGGCAGAAGCCTCGCAGGAGTGAGTGGCGAGGCACACTGAGCTATGGGACACCTGGGGTGGGAATCAGGCTTCGAGCTCCCATCTCGGACGAAGGCACGTGGTGATTGACACCTGGGGTACAGTCCCTTCCTGCTTGCTCCTCAGCGCCTGATGGAGAAACCACAGGATGCTCCAGCTAACGAGGGACCCAAAGTGGCTCCAGTGTCCTCCTCAATGATCCCGGGTACTGGCCCTTCCTAACACCCCCCCGCCCCCCCCCCCCGCGGTCCTTGTCACCCTTGACCCTCCCTGACATTCCCTGCACAGCTGTCCCATGTCCCAGTGGCTTCTTCAAGTTTATTTTCTCTGCTCTCTCACTCGGTGCTGGCTGGACTGCACTCCTGCAACTCAGCAGAGAGGGGTGTGTGTGTGTGTGTGTGTGTGTGCCCGCGAGCACGCTCTGGACTCAGCTCAGGAGTCAGAAGTGTGTGACTTTGGAGACCTCCTGACCCTTTTCCAGCCTTGCTTTCCCTCCCGTTAATGTCCATGAAGGGGCCGATGAGATGCTTAGATCTAGGATAGTCTACGATCACCAAAGCTCACCGAGGCACAGAGGCTGGGGTGACGCTGGGCGTCTGGGACCTCAGGTCTCAGTTTCGCCTCTTGAATCCCCACTGGGTGCCTGAGTGAGCTGGTCTGAGACTGCCAGGCAGGGCCAACCCCCCCCCCCCACAGGCACCCCCTGCTCTCTATCTGCTCTCTCTCCGTGCTCCCTGGACTGAGCTCAGGCCTCCGCCCTGGGGCGCCCATCCCGCTCTTCACCTGTGGGGGCTGCCCCTGTCACCAGATCCATTCCTGGCAGAGTTATTTCCCTCTGTGTAAGCTTCCATTAGGCAGGAAATACACCAGTTACAGGGGAGGGGCACAGGAGGGAGGAGAAGGTGATCATAAATCACTATAGACTCCCGCCCCCGCCCCCACCACCGTCAAGGCTGCTGGCTCCGGAGCGCGTCTGCCTTCTTGAAGGCGCCGGGGCTGGGTTGCAAGTGGCTCAGCGAAGAACCAGCAACTGTGCAGGTGTGGCAGGCAGAGTCCCTTCTGAGTAAGCCTTTATGACCGTAACAGCTCAACTTTCTTTCACGGTGACCCCCTGGCTATCCAGAGGGAAGGGCCGAGGTTGGGAAGAGATCAAGTCATTGCGCCTTGAGGATGATTTTTACAGCAAACTCATAGAAGAAAAATCTACCTCTGCCTCGGGTGAGGGGGGGGGGGCTCGGAAAGAACACGGCCCAGGAAGTGTGGGTGCTCATATCACGCAGCCTTGTCCCCGTTCATAGCCACCGCTTCCAGGCCACGCCTCCCCCTTTGCGGACACGCAATGGTTTAGCGCTTTCGTTTTGGGGTGCAGGGTGCCAGGGGTGAAGGAGAGCCCAGCAGATCTTCTGGAAGTTGATCGCGTCGGGAAGGGTGAGACTCGGCCTGCTGGCTTAGCCCGGAGCCTCTGGCTTCCTCCGTGAACAGAGTTTGGTCAAGGAAATTAAAGGAGATCACAGGGGTGATATTAAAAGAGCAAATTGCTTCAAAGGGCTTCCGCTTGGTCCAGATCTGACTGGATGGATGACGCTAATTAGCCCTGAGGAGTGGCCTGCTCTGTGAGGCTGGTGCTTCTAGGGGTTCTGCAAGTGAAAGGAGCCCCCCCCCCACCACCAAGTTGGAGGGGCACGGTGATGGATAGAAGAGCCCACCACTCCTCTACCCATCCTCTGGGACTACCGAGAATGAAGTTAGGAGGTGACTCTTACCCCAAATCCACAAAGCAACCTGGACAGGGCGAACGACCCAGGGCACACGGCGAAGACAACAACAAAGGGCAGGGCTCTCTACCTGCAGCTCCACTTCTGGGAAACTCTCGCGAGGGACTCTGCTAGCTGTGATCACGGAGATGTTCGCCACCGCGTTTACTTGCCAGAGTGAAATGCCCCTCTGGCAGAGTTAGGAAGACCCCATGACAGTACGGGGCTAAGAAGTCCGCCCAATTATTCAAGGACAGTCCCCGGGGGGATGTTACAATACACGAGGAGATCAGAGAGATACTAAGTACATGATTAAACCATAAAACAAACCCGGGCATGTGCCTGAGAGGAAATGTACTAGCGGGCAAGGAGGAGTCAAGTCTGGGTGGGATTACGAGTGAGCGAGTGTCTCTCAGAACTTTTTTTTGGGGGGGGGAATGAGGCTGCACTTATCTGGACAATGTAAACAAATAAGCAAATAAACCTCTTCCTGGACTCCCAGATAACTCGTGAGGGCAGCAGAGCCTGGAGTTGTTTCGAAGGACCCAGGGATGCTGGGAAGTGAGCTGGCCCAGTGAGTGACACTCCGGGCAGCCTGGGGGGGCGGGAGCTCAGGGGCTGCACCTGTTCCCACAGGAAAAGTACCTCTGGGGACCCTCATTGTTCTCTTGCGAGGAGGAAAGTGAGGGGCAAGGAACGGAGCTCACTCCAAAGCCAGGAAATAAATCTCCCCTTCATTCAGGTCAGCTCATTTAATGGAGACGCGGGAGTCTGAGGACTCGTGAGAAAAGTCTCCCTGAGCTGGGCCCACGCCACGGAGGAGGCTCCGGGGGCCCATCCCAGAGGCTTCCTTTGGCTACTTCCTGGCATTGTTGACCCCATAATCCCAGCAGCAGCAGCAGCAGAACCTGCCACCTAGCCGTCCGCCCCGATCCGCAGACTGTTGGGACCCAGGGCTTCCCAGACCTCGTGAGATCTGATAATCTGTTGAAAGAGGACATCTCCCCACCCCACACATCTCTAGCAGCTCCGCTTGGACACCCTGCTCCCCAGGTGCTGGTTAGTAAGAAGCCATTCTAATTTGCATAACATTTACATCTATTTGCATAGCCACCTGCTACGGTGGAGGGAGCATTGAACCAAGACTCACACTTTGGAGCCCAGTCCCAGACATAGGATTAACTGACTGTGCGACCTTGAGCAAATCATGGTCCTCTCTCTCGGCATCAGTCTCCCTAAGTAGTGAACCAGGGGACTGCACTGCCAGGAAGTGTGGACCTGGAGCAGCTCTGAATGACAACAAACAGACAGACGGACGGACGGACGGATGGACGGACGGGACTGGAGTGGGTCCCTACTATAATCCCTACTTTGGGCAGGTGCTTCCTGCAAACTTCCTGGGAGATACTGGTGAGACAGCATAGTTTACTTCCTGGTTTCTGCCATCGAATCCCCACCCAGGCCGTGGGGACACCCAAGGAAGCACCCCACCCACCCACACTCAGGATCTACCCAGCTGTTCCAGCGCTCCACCCCTAGGCAGCCTCTGGGGAAAACAGTCACTCTGGCACCCTGGAAATGCTTTCAGCCAGGTGCCAGGGAGCTTGGTAGGGCCCCTGGGAGTAGGAGGTGAGGCCCCGGGGTTGTCCTGGAACCGGTTGGACACAGCACAGGCACACATGTACACACACACACACCACACGGCCACCTCAGCTTAGTCCAAGACAAAGATGGAGGACGGTGACCCCGGTCTGTACCAACAGGAGTCCTTGGGCCTGTTGCGAGTGCTTCCCGGGCAATGCAGGGGGAGGAGGTGGAGAGCCAGCTTCATTCCTGGGGAGCTGCTCTTGCGGCTCCTTGCATCAGAATCTCTTGGGCACGGTGTCGGGAGGAAGGGCAGAGCATCAGCCTCTGGAGAAGGTGGACACTGGCACCCGCTCCGCTGTGGGACCGGTCACCAGCCTAGGGCAGCTAGCTAGTGCCGCTGTGGCCAGGTTTGGGAGAAAGGAGCAGGATAGCGTTGGCAGCAGCGGTATGGTGCTTCTGGCACTCCGGCCGGGGTGAGGCAGGCTTCGGGCTGTCCCAAGGAGTCTGTGGCGAGCGGGCTGAGCACCAGAAGTGGGGAGCACGGGCTGAGCAGCAAAGGAGCACGGGGGCTGTAGCTAGCTGATAGGGAACTTGCCTCACATACACCCAGTCCTGGATTCGACCCCCAGTCTCCCATAACCTAGGGTGGTACAGACCCGTCATCCCAGCACTAGGGGGACAGAGGCAGGAAGACGAGGATTTCGAGATCGGCTTGGGATGTATAAGACTCTGTCTCAGGAATAAGAACAAAGCTGGGTGGTGGTGGCGCACGCCTTTCATCCCAGCGCTTGGGAGGCAGAGGCAGGCGGATTTCTGAGTTCGAGGCCAGCCTGGTCTACAGAGTGAGTTCCAGGACAGCCAGGGCTATACAGAGAAACCCTGTCTCGAAAAAACAAACAAACAAACAAAAAGACAAAGAGCTGAGCAGGATACTAAAGGAGGTTGCTTTACCCTCGGAAGTCCTCTGAGGTCCCCTTCCCACGCCACCCCCACTCCATCCTGTCACACCTACACATAACCAGGAACAGGGAACGAATAAGACGCTAGTGCTTACTTAGCTCACCCTCTCGGGTTTTTTATCACCCACGGTCTCCTTGGCCAGGGAAAGGTCCCATGCATGATTAAGATGTGTCTTCCTCGATCCATCCACCTGATCCAGACAGTCAGTCCCTTACTCTCAGAAGCTAACCTTACTCTAACAATGCCCAACAGGTGTGCCCGGGGTCCTGCCTCCTGGTGTGACGCTGGCAGTCACTGCTACCCTCCATAAGTAGTGTCACCTGGGCTCCATGTGAGGGTTGTAAGGCGGAAAGGTGGAAATTCTCCACTTTATAAGCAGCCCGGGGGAATAACCCCGTAGGATCCACTATGGAGAGGTAACAAGACGCTGTGCTTTGCTCTCCTGGTTCTATGACGGCGTGAGTCTTACTGTGTCCCCACCCCAAAGCGGGACATCACTAAGCCATGCTGACCTTGGCCAACAGTTACACATTTGGCTCTAGAACTCTCAGCCCAACACACTGGGCAACTGGCAACAGGTCGGCCTCAGGCTTTCTGGCATGAGCCTTTTAGGTCACCTCTATTTACCCTTGGGCTGAAGGCACAGGCTGCTTGAACCCAGGGAGGCTGGGGACAGGGACAGGAACTAGGCTGGGACTCCAGGAACCACTCAGATGTCCCACTCAGGAATGGGGGAGACGGCATCGAGGTTTTTTGGGGGGTGGGGGCAATGGTTGAGACCTCCCAGGAGGCCTAGAGCATGCAGCCAAGGAAGGAGATATTGTTTGGACCCAGTTGAACTGCTGGAAGCTCAGAGGCATTCTGAAGGGGGGGGAGGCGGGGGGGGGGAGCTCTCATGTCTGCCTCGCTGGTACTGCCCCACTAAGGACATCCTGAAGAACAGGGGCTGTGAGGCTCCAGTATGGTACGAGGCCTTTCGCAAGCTGATGGCTCCAACTCAGCAGAGTCAACTCTGGGCTTCCACACCTAGAGTTGGGGGGACTGTCTGGCACCACCACAGACACCCTAGAGGATAGGGAAACGGGCACCTGTAGCCACCACCGCCCCACTTTGTACCAGGCTGGGTGGGAACTTAGAATGCTTCTGCATTCTGTCTAAGCAGCAGGAGCAGGCTCCGTGGGCGCTGGGATCCACGACCAGGTTCATCCCAAGCCCTCTCTCTCTCTGTCCTGTGGACCATCCGCTCCAGGGCGACTGCTCTGCCCCCTAGCTCCGGGCCTTCACCCTCCTTGTTGGCTGTGAGGGAGGCAGAAGTAGCCACAGATCCTGCCAGAGGCTCTTCTGAGAACAGAGTAACGGCTGGGAAGCAACTTCAGGGTGACAGCTCCAGATGTGAGGGCCTTGCTCAGAGAGTCCGGAACCAGGGAGACATCTCAGTCAAACAAGCTCATGGGAGGTCGTCGCTCTCTGCCGCCATTGCCCTCAAGCCTGGAAAGCCAAGGGCCCAAGCTGCTGCAGGGGAAGCCGGGCCGGGATGCTGCAGGCAGCCAAGAACCAGCAATCCCAAATGTGGTCCCCCTCGACAGCACTGTTATGTCAGGGCAAGAGCTTAAGCCGTCCGTGCCAAGGACCAAGCTGGCAGCATGCCCAAGAAACCTAGGTGGCGTTCACGTGTGGTGACAGCCCATGCCAACCAAGGAAGCTGGTAGCACGGTCTTAGGATCAGGTGCCCACAAGGAGGCATACAAGGAAGGACCGGATGCCTGGCCACAGAATGCCGCATGTGAATGAAAACCTCCCAGTGGCCCCCTTCGGACGTGGTAAGGTTGGGACAACAGGTGCGGAGAACAAATGTATGTACTCATCACCTGCGGGAATACCGAGGAGTGGCGCACAGGCGCATGCGTGCAGGTGGTATATCTGATGGGGTGAGCGTGTACGTCTTTCTGAGGAGGTATACATATGCCAGGGAGGACCCTGAAACCCTCATCTCTGTATGTCTGCCTGCGATGAGTGTGAGCTTGCATTCGCCGTGATTACAGACAGCTTCCCTGAGCACTGGTGAGGAGAGAGTCACCGGCTCCGGCTCCGGCTCCGGCTCCGGCTCTGGCTCCGGCTCCGGGGTTCTGGTCAATATGCACGCAAGGGAGCCCCTTTTAAAACAAAGACCTTGGGCTGCAGAGAAAAATGCTGAGATCCGTGGGCCCACGGAGCTCAGCGGATCTGCACGGGTCTACTGGGGGCTGTTACAAGAGCCGCGTGTCCATTCTGCCTAATGTATAAATTACTAATGTAAATTAAAGGCTAATTGAAGCCCTTTAGGCCCCCAAATTTAAATTATTTAGCAGGTAGTCAGGAATAGGAAAAATGGGAGGAAGAGCTGAGTTTAACACCCAGAGAGAGAAAAAAAAAAAAAGTGCCAGCTCAGGGGGAACAGGCAAGGCGCCCCCCTCCCCCACCCCCTCCCCCCTGCCTCTCACCAGCTTCCAGCTGTCTGTTCTGGGACTCCTCCCGGCTCTGTCTACAAAGCCTTCCTCCCGGCCATGTAGCCTCCCAGGAGAACATTCCTGCTTGGGTAAGCACCGCTGGGCCAGAGGCAAGGCTGTCTCCCCTAGGGGTGCAGCGGGCAGGGGTGTACACAGGCTTCTGCCGGCTACTTGGAGGCAAGACAGAGGGAGGTCTCAGGATGACCCCACCCAGGGGGGGAGCTGAGAACTAAGAGCCAGGGAGGGCTGGGGCTTGGATTACTCCCAAGGAGAGAAGACAGCCCGGGTGGCTGGTCATACACTACAGTTCCCCATCCTTTCCCTGAAGGCTCGAGAGATGGGGTCAGCACACACAATAAGACCTCCGAGACACCGGGGAGCCATCCTTTGCCAGAGTCCTGCATCCCAGGTACCTCATGACCAGGACTCAAGGCTCAAGTTCCCAAGTCAGCATGGGCGTGGCTTGAGGGTAAATGCCAGGTAGAGGACAGAGAGTCCCTTAGGCCACCAGACATCCATCGCGATGCCCACAGCCCACCGTGGAGCCCTCAGTGAGAAGGACGTGAGCCAGGACTGTTGACACCTTACCCCTCCGGTGGTTCACACACTGGCTGAGAACTCCTCTCAGAGAGAGTCCCCCTAGCACATCCAGCTCCTGTGTTACCATGGCCAACTCAAGATCGCCATTCCCAATGTCTGGGGTGTTTCCTCTTTGGCGCTCCCTCCCCGTCATCTCTGTGACTTTACAGCTTTGGGACAGGGATGTCCCCTTAACTGCCCTGATCGTCTTCCTGGAACTTCTGCCAAATGGCCGGAGCTCAATTACTGTCCAACAAAACAGGCTTTCTGGACAACCCGCCGGGCCCCGAGCAGACCGCTGGTGCTGGTGGATGGTCAAGGCCGATGGTGCTCGGCGCTCACACCGGGTTTGTGCCGGAATCTAAGCAGAGGCTCAGCCCAGACACTTGCTGGCGCCGGTGCTCTTGGAGCTGCAGAGGCAGGACCGGGCAGGTCCCTGGTCAGATGGGGGATGGGCAAGGGAGCTGCGATGCCTTGGGCCAGAGGCAAGACACTGAATGCTTGCTCACTGCTCCCCTGCGGGCCTAGGTCAGCCCCGTGCGCCACCTTGGATAGTGCTATGGCGCCAAGGCCCAAGAGGGAGAGGGTGGTGTCAAACCGGTGCTGGTTCAGACAGGATGACCCACAGGAAGCCCGGCACTCACTCATGTATCCACATGGCTTCGCTCCTCAGCTGATTACACATCACCCACCCAGTGGTTCCTGACTGACCGCGCTTACGTCAGCGCAGCAGGGGTGCCAGGCTCCCACAGCACATTCTACCTCTTCAGGAAAGGCTCCCCTGACAACCCACAGGGGCGATTCCAGCATAGACCCCCTCCATCCTCCTCTGAACCCGCCTGCCCGCCCCAGAGTTAGCCAGCCACCAAGCCACCCTGCTCCTTGGGAAAGCCTCACTGATACACTTCCCTGGGGCCTTCTGGCTTGCTGGGACCTCTCCGTCCCCCTCATCCCCCACCTGCAGGGCACAGAGCACCGTTCTATTCCCAAGCCCCCAAGGCAGAATACCCCACCCACCCACCCACCCACCCCCTTTTCTTGTGTTCTTGCTTTGTTTTTGTAGCTCAGTGTTGTCTGCAACTCCCAATCCTCCTGCATCAGTCTCCCAACCGCTGGGCTCACAGGTGCATATCACCATGACAGCTCAGACTCTTCACAGGTGGGAGGCTGGTCCTCCCCACACCCCGTTAAGCTATCAGCTAGTAGGTGGAGGCTGGGGGGGTGGGGGCGGGGAGTTAAACTCGGGTCCATCCTTGCTTGCGACATTTGCTGTCTCCACCCAAGCCAGCTGCAAAGAGTCACTGAGAGCCAGGGGATGAGCCCCAGGCACGCACAGGACATCAGATCATTTACAGAACAACCCTAGAAGCTATATTATTTGTTCTATTAATAGGAGACAAGGCCACCATCCAGGCCACACAGGGACAGAACACAACTCCATGGCACCCCTGCAGAGGCAGGGTCCTCTGGACTGAGCGAAAGAGTAGGGTGCAGGCACGTGTGTGTGTGTGTGTGTGTGTGTGTGTGTACGCGCACACGCGCGTATGCACACATGCACACAAGTGACCTCTCTCAGAGTACATCTAGGGATGGGCAGATGACTAGAAGAACCCAGATCTTCTTTACCAGGTTTTGTGGTCAGGCTGGTATGGTAC
The DNA here is from genome assembly GCA_964023405.1 of Apodemus agrarius. Lineage (NCBI taxonomy): Eukaryota > Metazoa > Chordata > Mammalia > Rodentia > Muridae > Apodemus > Apodemus agrarius. The sequence goes on along the minus strand of OZ030025.1, from coordinate 27,832,696 downwards.
CCAGCCTGCTGTCTTGATCAAGGCTAAGAAGGCATCAGTTCTAACCCAAGATAACCCATCTTGTCGCTCGTCATCAGAGGGAGCTGAGCTGCCTCTGCCCCAGACCACCCAGAAGGACGACTCAAACCCCCAAGCGTCTGTGTCCTCAGGACCTGCCCACACCCAGGCTAATGATGCTGCGGGGCTCTTCTCCACCGGGCTCCCGGTTCCATCCCCGAGGCAGAGCTGAGCTCTGAGAGCGGGAAGGGCGGTAGGAAAGCCCGGGAGCTTCTGGCTTGAGTCCTGGGGAGCACTGGGACTTCACTCTGCCAACAAGCTTCCCGGTGACAATGACAGAGATGCTCTAAGGAGGTCCCAGCTGAACTGCAGCCTCCCTCCACGTTCCCAAGCACCAGCTTTCCGGAGAGCTAGAGTCAGTCGCGGACAGCGCACGCACACACACACACACACACACACACACACACACACACACACACCATGTGGTATAAAAAGAACACTTTACAAAAGCAGTCCCCAAGGGTCGGGGGAGGGGTGGGGGGGAGGGAGGTCGGTGAGAAAGGCGCCCGGAGGACAATAGTGAATAGAGTCAGGATTATTTCCTGAACTCTGACTCCTCGTGGGAACGAGGTTATGAAAAGCTTTTCTTAAAATGGTTATTATTGAGTGGGCTACCCAAAATAAACACGCACATCCATCGCACGGAGCCAGGCAGGAAGCGGGGAACATCTGGGAGACATCTGGCTGCTTGGGGGAAGAGGGAAGTGGTGGGAAGCTGGTTTGGGGGCGGGCCGGCAGGAGCAGGACGACGGCTGCCGCTGGGCTGCTGCTGCGTGCCGTGGTCACCCAGAGTTACGCACTTGGCCGCGCCAAGCCAGCACGCCAAAGTCTGTGGCCCAGCCTGGAACACAGGTCACACGCACAGAGGCATGCACACAAGCACGTGGGGGGCAGTCCCAGCTCCGTGGCTCGTGGGAGGAGCTGCGTGCAGAAGCAGACACCTGGCCCAGCATCCGCCCCTCCTCCCCCTTCTTGGCCGAGTGCTTACCTGATCCCCTCTGTTAATCTAGGAAAACAGAAGAGGTGAGTACAGTCCAGAGGGGGCAGGAGAGCTGGGTCTACCCCCGTTCTGTGGTCTAAGCAGGGGGAGACCCAAGTAGGACAGTTCTTCAGGCACCCCCCCACACTCCGATCTGTTGCCATGGTAATACCGTCTGACACATGAGAACCTGCTGAGGTTAGGTCCAGACCCTAGCATCCAGGAACAGGATGTTGTCATATACTCGAGGCGTCCCAGAGTGGGAAGCCACCATCAGTCATGGCTTAAGGTTGCAGACAGGAACCCGTCTGCAGTCACCCTGGTCTATGGAGACTAGAAGCAGCCTCCTAATTCTACTCTGGGCACCCTGCACCCTTCCTGTGTGGCGAAGCATCTGCGTAGCAGTGTGGTGAGATACTTCCTGGACCCGAGAGACTCTTGCATGCCACTAACCCCACCACGAGACCCAGGGGTGTAGCACACGAGGCAGTGGATGGATGTCTCTGGTCTGCTGGGACACAGCCCCAGCCCTCTCAGGGCACATGATGGTCTAGCAGGGAGGGGACAGCCCCGTACAGGAACCTGAACCCCCAGCGCCGCCATCTTCCAGCTGCAAAGGAAGAAATGCTGTGAGCTGTGTCCACCCCGCACACTGCAAACGACAGTGGCTGGACCCCTCGCTCTCTCCCCTCTCAGAGAGGAAACTCCTGCTGGGTAGCTGTGGTTCCCCAGCAGGTGAGGCCTACCTACAGCCTAACCTCCATTCTCTCTGTGTGTGGGCTCCCCCCTGGGCAGAACCAGCCTGTAGGACTCAGCCTGAAGTACCTACCTCAGTTTCCTCACAAATGAGACTGTCACACCCAGGTGACCCGAGGTATATATAGCTTAAGCCTACTCAGCCTAGCAGACTGACAGGAGGGGCCGTGGCAGCCTCTGAGCACCCAGGCAGCATGCAGGTCCGTCTCCACCACTGGGTGACAGTCTCGATCTCTTTAAAGGGGGTCGCACCCGCTGTGGGGAAAGGGCACAGCGGCCTAACTCAGGAGTTTGAAACCTGGCCTCACCCTATCTGGTAGCCCAGAGGCACCACTGTGATCCTGCGTTCCTGGGTGGCTCTGAACGCACAGAACTCCCCCTGGCCTGCTCACAGGAGGTTCCCCCAAACAGCTCGATCAGCCCGTGATTTAGAGATCTCCTAGGTGGTCAGGGATCACTACAAGTTCAAGTGCATGCCATCCTTGCACAGGAACAAAGGGAGAGAGAGACGCTTTCCTGGCGCATTCCTGCTTCTGTGCCCTCACCCTACCTGATACCATACCAGGTTTCATGACGATTACCACCGCAAACACGGGCAGCTCTCAAACCCACAGGCCCCAGCTGCACGTGAGAACTCGCCCTATATCTAAGGCCTTCAAAGCCTCTGCGACAGGTGGGGCTTGTGTAGTACACCTGCGGGGGGGGGGGGAGGGCAGGGGGGCTCATAGTCCCTCCAGAGCCGGCCTTGGCTTAGGTGACCCGCTGGGCTTCTTGGACCTGCTTGCACGGCCTGTCCTCTGAAGGAAGAGCATCCCAGCAACACAAGACCTCAGAGAGTATGGAGATATAGGCAAGGCCCTAGCTGGGAGCTTGACTGCCCTCTTCCCTCTCCTGTCTGTCGCTTGAGGACCTAGTTTCCGCTTCCACGCAGGCCGAGCGCTCGGAACAGGCCCTGGCACACAGGAAGCCTTTTGATAGGCTCAGAGACACGCCGAATCTAAAATTAGACAGGACCACAGAACTTACAGCCTCAGGCGGCTAGCTTCAGAGAGGGTCATCCGAACCCGTCCTCTAGGCTGGAACCCTCATAAAAGCCACCTTCGACCTTCTTGGTCCTTGGGCCTATGCACTGGAGAGTCTGCCTAAAACTATAGGCCGAGGCCCGGAATAGCGAAAACACCCACCTAGGCTCTCTCCCTACCTCACCCCCTCCTCACCTCCCAGTTTCTAAGACACCAACCAGGCTGAGAAGTAGTGAGGTTGTGGTGGGCACAGGAGGGCATGATGCTGTCCTCCCCGGGCCTCTGCTCAGATATAACCATTCAGAGGTCACGGCATGGTGGCATACACCTTTAATCCCAGTACTCGGGAGCCAGAGGGCAAGCGGAGCTCTGTGAGTTCGAGGCCAGCCTCTGCTAAACAGAGCCACCATGTCTCAAAAAACAAACAAACGAACAAACAAAAGTCACCGCATGGGCCCGTGGGAGGCCAAAGTCTAAGGAGCACAGAAAGGGTGAGGAGACTGGATCTACCAGGCCTCACTGCTCACACCTCCCTGACCCATCGACTCCCACGCCACAGCCCGGGCCTACCACAGGCAGGCCATGGTCTCAACCTCCACGGCTGGGCTCCTGGCTGCCCTCTCTCTGAGACCTGCCTTTCTTCACGGAGTCTTAAAGACTCTCTGCTAGAGAAATGGGAGACGGCATTGGCGAGGAATCCACGGGTCCTTGGTAGCGAGCGGCTGGCCCGAGCTGAGGAAGGCCGGGAGGGAGAGGAGGATAGCAATTTTAGCACAATGCAGCCAAGTTACCACAAAGGTGTAGTGGGCATGAGGGCAGGCTGCACCCGCTGCCCGTGAGGAGGAGAATGGCTTCTGATCCCTAGGGCTATGGCTATAAGCAGAGCGTCTCATGGACTAGCAGGTCCCACTGGACAGGCACAGTGGCTTACACACATATGGCTATATTTGCTTTTTTTTTTTTTTTCCCCAAGACAGGGTTTCTCTGTGTAGCCCTGGCTGTCCTGGAACTCCCTCCATAGACCAGGCTGGCCTCGAACTCAGAAATCCGCCTGCCTCTGCCTCCCAAGTGCTGGGATTACAGGCGTGCGCCACCACCCCCGCCCAGTACATACGGCTATATTGAGCAATCAGCCCAGACATACACTTTTTTAAAGAAAGCATCATCATCATCATCATCATCATCATCATCATCATCATCATCATCAATTTCCTGTGTATGAGTGTTTTGCCCGCATCTGAGTCTGTGCACCACATGTGTGCTTGGTGTCCAAGGAGGAGGTAGCGAGGCTCCAGGTGGCTGCCGAGACTCGAACCTGGGTCTTTCGCAACAATTAACAAGTGCCCTTAACCGCTGAGTCAACTCTCAAGCTCCCGGGATCTATACTTCATCAAATGGAGACTAGAGACCAGAAACTCAGGAAAATCACCCAAAAAACCTAGCTTCCAGTCACCCGGGAGCCATCGGTAGCAGCGACCACACCCACCCACCACACCCACTCCCAGGGAATCCCGCTCTTGCACTGGGGGAATGAACTGGGAGGCGGTTTGCCAACGAGGTGAAGGGACCGGCCAGGGACCTGCACGGGGCGCCCTCAACTGCTCAGACGTGATGCACCAGACCTGCCTTGGTCATTTTCTTCATTACCATGCTAGTCCCCGGGCTTGGAGGGGCCTCTTCTGGGTAACCTCGTCTCCTAACTGGTGGAGCTGCTGTCTGGCGCAGATTTTTGGATGGGAAATGCTTTCCCTGGGAAATCCGCAGTTCTCAGAGCCTGCCACCCATCAGCCAGTCTCCAGGAGTGTACTGTGGGGGAGAAGCTTCGGCTGGCACTCGGTGGTGGTGGTGGTGGTGGAGGAGGAGGAGGAGGAGGAGGAGGAGGGGGAGGAGGAGAGCGGTCAGACTTCTCTAGGTTTCAGGTGGCCCAGCAGGACAGGCACACTGAAGATGGTTGCAGAGGGCCCCTCAGACCTGGCCTTGCCCCCCCCCCTCCACCGGGACAGCTCATGGATGTGAGGGGAACAGGGAGGTTGCTTCGCCTCAGTTTGCAGCCCTTTCCTGAGGAGGTCCAGACACGCCCCCTCCAACGCCTGGGAAGAGGCAGGGAAAGAGCCTGAACATCCAGGAAGAGACGCAAAGAACCTGCCATGGGCCTCGTGGGCACTAAGGAGCTGAGGTGGTTGGGTATTCAGCATCGAGGGGAGGGAGGGAGGCCGAAGCTAGCCCTCCTGTAAGGATGGCAGGTCTGACCAGCGACCCACCCAGACCAGCTCCGCCCCCACCCACCCCCAGGGAGCCCTGTGAACCAGGGCAGGTTCTGGAGGATTTTGCCTGCCTCTCCTGGTCCCTACTCTGAAACACACACGGGAGTTTCACAAGCGACCAGTGCCTGGTGTGTCACCTCATGGAAAGGCCGGGGTCCCTAACAGGAAGTGAGTCTCCCGTCAGGACTGCGGCCCACTGGCTTTCCTGTTTCTGCATTCCTATTTATTCGGATGCCCGAATTCCTATCTGGGGGGTGGGGGATCAGTGACCGGTGTTCGTTTATGGGGAAGTTAATGAAGCACTGCCTATGCTGTCCCTACACCTGTGGGAAGACAGGGGAAGAGGACCAGGTCCTCTACCCGGGGACCTCACCCCCACCTCTTCATTCATTCATTCATTCATTCATTCATTTGGTTTTTCGAGACAGGGTTTCTCTGTGTAGTCCTGGCTGGAACTCACTCTGTAGACCAGGTTGGCTTCGAACTAAGAAATCCGCCTGCCTCTGCCTCCCAAGTGCTGGGATTACATTCTTCATTTCTTTCTAGCAGCTCAGGTTCCAGCCTGCTCCCCCACAGCCCCACCCCCACTCCAGACCCTCTGGCTGGTCATAGCTAAAAATAAACTCAAGTATTGGCATCCCAGCACACACCATTGACTCCCCAGGAAAGATGCTTCCAGTCCAACTCCACTGCACACAGCTTAGGACAGGGTGGATACACATACCCGCAGGGGCAGTGACCCTTCCACTAACCGGTGCTAAGAATGCATCAGGCTACGTGCTAAGGACCTTCGGGGATTTTACTTCCACCCACCTTAGGGCTCGTCTACCCATTTTACAGACCAGAAAGCCGAGGACGGGATCAGAAAGACGGAAGAATGAGTTTGAGATGCAGGCTCCAGTAGGAACAAACAAGCCAGAGAGAGGGCTCTTCGAACTTTGTGGCAATGTTTTTTTGTTTTGTTTTGTTTTCCAGACAGGGTTTTGTTGTTTTTTTTTTTTATGCTTTATTTATTTAATGTATATGAGTACACTGTCCTATGGTTACAGATGATTGTGAGCCACTGTGTGGTTGCTGGGAATTGAACTCAGGACCTCTGGAAGAGCAGTCAGTGCTCTTAACCACTGAGCCATCTCTCCAGCCCCGCCCCCCCTTTGTGGCAATGTTATAGGGCAGGATGCTAAGGATGCTGTTCCGTAGTTGAAGATGAGGCTCAGATAGGCTCAGGAGCTTGTCCTAAGGACTACGGGATGGGTTGGGAGGGGCGACTTGAAGCCAATCAGTTATCAGTGCTTGTGACACTAAAGAGGGGCCTCTGATGGTCCCAAGATGGCCTCTGCTCACACCCAAAGGGACCGACCGTTCCTGGCTATCTGACTTTTTACTGTTTATCCCACACTGGACTCCGGACCTTCCCTCACTGGGGCAGGCCCCTAACCAGCCTGCACCCCCCACACACACCATCCCCAGACTTTCCTAGTCCTGAGCCCCACCCTCATCCAAATAGCGCCCCCCCCCACACTTCCCTGAGCCATAAGGACCCAACTCCCAGGCTCCATCCAGACGGACGCTTTCTTCTCTTTCTTTCTGAGACAGGGTTTCTCTGTGTAGTCTTGGAAGTCACTCTGTAGTCCTGGCTGGCTTTGAACTCAAGAGATCCCCCTGCTTCCGCTTCCCAAGTGCTTTGGTGTCCCAAAGGCACACCACCACCGGGCTATAGATGAACTCCTCTTTTTGCCATAAGTGAAATTCTGGGAGCTCCTGGGATGCTGTCTGGGTTGTCTGGGCACAGAGAAAAGGTAGTAGAAAGCCAAGGGCTCACTACTGTTAGGAATTCCGGGAGCCCCGTAGTCTTTTGGAGCCTCAAACTCCAGAGACCCCCCTGAACCTGAGCCTCCTTGTTCATCTCCCCAAAGGAGGCGGCAGATCTTCCTTGTACAGAAAGCAAAACATCTAATAGAGGGAAGAGGCCACGGCCTGGCTTAGTCAAGGTGGGGCGGGAGACCCGGCCCCCAGAAGCTCCAAGAGGTTTGGGACGAAGTGGGCACCCCGCTGACAGCTTGGGGACAGTTCCTCCTGGCCCCAGACTGAAAATTTACGAGCTGAAAGGCTGGGGGAGAGGGGGCAGGGGCGCTCAGGGGGAATCCAACTCAAACCGCCTTCGGGCTCCTGGTCCAGGAAGCCATAAAGATGATCTCGCTGAGCTTTCCCTCCCCCACCCCCCCCACCCCCAGCGGGCGTTTTAGAGGCTGGGGAGGGGCTTGCAGGGAGGCTGGGGGCAGGGAAGGTGTGGGAGTCTTGGGGAAAGCCTGCCCAGGCAGACAGCGCCAGGTGAGAACACCATATTTGCTCTTCACAGGCTCTGCCCTGTACTGGGGGGTCCCTGGCCTGGGCTGTGTCAGCGGCTGGCTTCGTAATTGTGGGTGTCCCCTCTCTAACCACTCTGGGAAGCTGGAAGGGTCAGGAAAAGCAGGGACTGTTTCCTCCTGCCCCTACCAGAAGACACCCTCAGTTTTACAGCAGAAATAGGAGATCCACAGACTAAAAGGAACTTGCCCCCAAATTACAGAGACAGCCGGGGAGTCAGAACAGAGGGCTCCCGCCTCCCAGCGAGGCAGGGCTTGTGATGATGCGGTCCGGAGAGAGACCAGACCAGACACGCTGGCTGGCCAGAGGGCTTGGGGATCCCTTCTGGTCCATCCTCTCGGTAGCCCGCCTGTGAGGTCAGAAGCTCAGGAAGTAGGGGACGGGGCTCAAAGGCTGGGAGAGCCAGAGGGCATCATCGGTGTTGGGAGACCACTCCCCAGAGTCTCTGGCTGGGCTCTGGGAGCCACTGGCACTCCCTTTCACCCTCCCAAAGTGTCCCGAGCCCTTCCCAGGCCAGCTGCTCCCACAGGATGTGGATGTCTGGCTGGCTGGCTGGCTGCAATCTCTACCACATCCCCTCTGGGTACTATCCAGGCCCAGGGCTGAGGACTGCGGACCACAGGAGTGGCTCCACCCTCAGTCCCCACCAAGGCCTACTCTGGCCCAGCCCTTTAGTTTACACACTCCCTTCACCCAGAGAAAGCTAGTCAGCCCTGCCCTTAGGAAACCAGTCCTTAGCTTGGGGCTAAACCTCGCGTGGTGCTCGACTGGAGACGAGATGGTGGGGGGATGGGGGGGTGCGCGGTGGCTGTTAACCGGTTCCACCTCCTCGGTCTGGCTCTGAGCTCTCAGCCCCAGTCCCTGGTGGCCCCCTGGAGAGGGGCTGTCTGCAGATAATCAGGGGACAGATTTGGAAAAGAGGAGGAAAAAAAGCACCCAGGCGCCAGACAGGATCCTTATCTGCTGGGGCGGAATGTCAGAGGCGCACACTGAGGCCCGGGAGAAGCGGCATCTGCGTCTGAGCCTGGGAGGGCAGAGGGACCTGCCTGGGTCCTAGGGGACAGACATGGGGGGTGGGGTGGGGAGGACTTTCTAGCCCAGACAGGGAGGAATGCAAGCTACCGGGAAAGGACGAGATGCCACATCCTGTTAAACCTCCGCCCCCTCCCCCACCCCCGGCAGCTCTAAACTCTCACCCCCCCCCCCAACAGAGAAAGCAGAGGTAACCAAGATTCCCAAGGACAACCAGACCTAGCAGACCTTAACTGGCAGGGCTGTCTGAATCACAAGACTAGCCGGGTCCCCTGGCTAGCTGTGTTCCTGCACCCCCCAAAACCCCATGTGAGTTCTACCTCAAATTCTAGGACACACCCCCACCCCCAACTTAGAAGAAAATACCACACAAAGGCAGGACCCAGCAGCCCCAAGAAGGCCACAGAGTAGCACTATGACCCCCCCTAAGACACTCAGGGAGACCCCAGGCTCCAGTGTGGAAGGCACGTCTCTGGTGGGCACTATTTACCCATGATGGATTCCCAGGCCAGGCCAGGCCTTTCCTGGGCCTTTCCCTTGTGTCAGGATCAAGGGCACAGGCCCCAGGTTCCAATTCAAACCCAGGATCTGCCACTGTAAACTCTCTGAACAGTGGCCTGGAGGCCTGGAGTGCCAGAGGCTTCGGTATCCTTAGCTATGAAAGGAGGGCTTTCCAGCTCTGTCCGTCTTTTCCAGATCTACTAACATTCCTAACAGCCCTAACACGGGACCTAACAGCTCCTGAGAACCTGAACTACCTGTGACTGAGAAAGCCAGGAGGTACAGAGAGCTCACACACAACATTCACAGACTATCAAACGGTGTCCATGTGCTCTGGGACATCCTGGGGGCCACCTGTGGGTTCTGGTTTTAACTTCCTGGTGACCTCTGCCAGGGGCAGTCGCTGGTTCCTATCACAGGGAACCGGAGGAGCCCCAGAAGGAAAGGCGCTAGCAAGGTTCTGAAGACTGAACTAGAAGGCATCTCTTCTGTGCCCCACCCCCCAGCCCCAGGAGGGCCTGGATGGCCTGTCCCTCGGCTGCTGTCGGCGGCAGAGCTGGTCCCTGTTAGCTGCTCTGGCTGCTGAAGGAGCGAGGAGCGTTGGACAGACTACAGAGTTAACAAAAGCCAGGCCAGGCAGTGGCTGCCCTTGGGGCTGAAGTGATGGACAGGAGCCTGGGGAGTCACAGGGGAGGGGAGACGATGGGAGCGGGTGGGCGTCCGGGCAAACAGGTTTGGCCAGTGGAAGGGACACTGGGAGCTAGCAGGAGCCTCCAACATTTTCCGGGGCTGCTATTCTAAGCAGCTTTTTATTTATTCAGAGGCTGGGGATGCGGCTTAACAACTGTCAGCTCGGTATTTATTACGGGTGTGCATCAGCCTGGACCGCGGACCCTGTGATGAGGTGACCACAGGACCCTCTTTCCCCCATGCTCTTAGTGTGGCATACACTTGGAAACCTTCAAGGAAAACCTGAAGGGCCTCACTTTCCTGAAAGACAGCCAAAGTCAGTTCTTGGTTTACTTTTGGGGGAAACTGAGGCATCATCCTACCTCAAGGTCAGAGAGCAGACTGGGCATTGTAATAAACTAATGCTCTCTCTGGAAGAGAAAAGACTCCAGTAGCAACCTGCCTGTCAGCCCAGAAGATCCTGGCTCGAGACTGAAGGTGCTCAAACTCCCGTTGCCTCAGTTTCCCCCTCTGCATGAGCAGGGTCATGCCACCCACTCATACCCTGGCCGGAAGACACCCTGCGACTGGAATTTGCTTATTCACTTCTACGTGGCCTGGGATGCTTGGAGGAGAGACTCAGGGTGGGGGCTTACGGCTGTCTATGGTCACCAAGTGCCTTCCTTATTAGGTTCCTAACAAAGGCTTCTAAGGAAGGCAGAAGCAACCAATAAATCCTCACCAAGAGTCTCTCTCTCTCTCTCTTTCTTCCTAACAGACTGAAGACGTGTAAATGACCCAGTGCATTGCTGGGAGTGCCAACGGGCGGAAGTGCTGGTGACATCACTCACCCATCCGGCTCCGAGCCTTCCAGCAGCCTGAGGTCAGCTCACAGAACCATGACACCTCCCCCAGCCGACCCACGCTGAGCCAAGAGGAGCCTGGCACTGCCAGCGCTGGGGCTGGGCTGCCAGCTTGGGTTCCACGAGTCCCTCCTGCCTCACGTACCCTCTCTGTGATGCTCTCCCCGCAAGCCCCCTCACCCCCCCACCACCCCAATCGCATCCCTGAACAGCATTCCCTGACGAACGAAAGAACGAACGTGAGATTGCTACTTCTCATATAACACATGAGCTGTGGTGTGAACTTCTGGTAAATGAAGATCTTATTTAAACTGCGTGCTGTCGGGGGAGAAGAGACAGGTTCCAACACAGCTCGGCTGTCTCGCCGGAGAAATGGGAGATGCTGGGGCTGCTGCGGCCCAGAGTCATGGGTATCTCTGAGGCACTGGGTGAGGGGCAGCGGGGCCCTGGGCATCGCTTTACCATTCACTGGGGGAGTGACAGACAGGATACCAGCTTCCTAACAGGGTTTGGTAAGGTGACCTCACCAGGGAACTGTTTGCTCTGTGGAACAAAAGAATGCCACAAGGTCACACAGAGCATCTCCAGAAAGGCAAAATGTAGGTGGGGCATGAAGACCCAGAGTATACCTAATGCCAGCCCTCGGCCTTCTTTGCAGACAGAAGTACAAAAGAGATGGAGTGCCAGCACCCAGGTCCAAGCCTACAGCCACAGAGTCAGGGGAATCTCTCTGTTCAGCTACTGTTGGGGAATACAGGCTAGAATCACTGGGAGCTTTGCGGAAGACCCACAGTCTAAGCCAGACCTAGATCTGCAGACCCAGATGGTGGAGAAGGGCAGGTGTGTGACCTCGGGCGAACGCCAGCTGACGCTTCTGTGACACATTCAGCGAGCGAATGCTCGCCGAGGCCTCTTCTGCGTGGGACACTGTTGTGGGCACTGGGACATTCCCAAGGGACACACGCAGCCCTGCCCTCATGGGGTGAGGAAGCCAGATAAACCAGAGAAGGTGAGAATTCCAGGTGGTGGCAGGTGCTGAAGGCCGGACCCTTAAGACGCTTTCTGAGAGGGGACATCTGAGCAGACACAGGACAAAAAGGGGTCGGTCAGTCTGGTTAAGCTCGGGGTTCCAGGGTTCCACGCTGGAAGAGATTTCCTCATGTGGAAGCAAGGGCTCTTCTTCACGAACTATGGACTCCACGTTTCAGCCAACGCCCCTAACACTCACGGGGCGCCCATGGTGATTTCCTGCCGTGTTCAAATGGCGCCTTGCTCTGTGAGGCCAATGGATAGGGAGACTTTCTCTCTACCCCTCCAGACCTTCCACAGGCGACTGGGCTATGGTCCCACTAGACAGTGTCCGACAGAATGAAGGAAGGATGGGAGTCAGCTAACCCTACTCCTAACAGGGAGGGAAACTGAGTCTCAGTGAGATGTGGCATCTCTGCCTTGAAGGGGCATGAGGACAATGACCTCATCACCCCCACTGTGTCCCAGCTGCCGTCTCAAAGTTGTCACCACCGACAACCCCTTGCACCAAACCCACGCCAAGTCTCTGTCACTCGGTTGCTCTCGGTGCAAGCCTCCCGTTCTGGCCATGGTACAAGCCTGGGACACACCCAGGGCACGTCCAGGGCTCCCCCAATCTGTGAAGGTGGGGTGGCCTTTCCTCTCACAATACCAAAACTGCCCAGACAGAATGGTACCAGATAAGGCGATGGAGTTTGAAGTCTGGTGGGATCTGAAATCTCTCCTGGAGGAAACACAGGTCCTGGCTAGCCACCGCTCAGTCACGTCAAGGAAGAAAACAGGACGTAGTTGGGTTGGAGGGGCTGACCCATGTACCCAGGGAGAGGGCAGATGGGCAGATGTCCCTGCTCAGGAAAAGCAGGCCAGGTCACTGGTCAGTCAGTGGGCAGACAAAAGTGAAATTGATTTCTAGCCCGGTGATAGGCTTGTGGAGAGTCGTCCCTGACTCTACCTTTTGGGGAAAGGCTTAGAAACCAGCCTGGGATTGACTCTCCTGGGCACTTGGAGCCAGTGGCTTCCCTCTCTGAGCTCAGAGTCCCGCTCAATCAGTAAAATGTTTGCCTTGAGTTTGACCTCCAAAGCTCATCTAGAAAAGGTAGGCATAGTAGAATATGCTTACATCCCAGCACGGGCTGATTCCCGGGGCTATCTGACTTAGAGCTCTACTAAGTGAATTCCACACCAGTTGGAGACCCTGCCTCAAACAGAGATGGATAATCCCCGGGGAACGATGCCCCAGACCGTCCTCTGATCTCCCCACATACGTGCGGCTTCACACACAGGAATGCATTCGTATACAAAGCGTGTGAAGACACAAGCTTTGGGAGGTGTCCAGCAGGATGATGCGAGGTCACCCTCATGAGCTCTGTGGTGAGACTGCTGTTTACTGACCCTAAAAAGACATGAGGGCAGTTCCTTCTATGCCTAAACACAAGAATTCTCTAGCAAGAGCTTTTTGGAAAGGAAGGCGGTGCAGGGGTGGGCTGGGAGGGAAGGGGCGACGTGAAAGAGCCCCCAGCACCCAGGGATTTTGCTTGGTTTCCTTTTCCACAGTGTCCTGGCAGTGGGCAAGCGCTCTGGTACAGTAGCCAACCACGGTGGAAAACGGGGAGCCTGCCTTACCCGGCTCTGCCAGGGGCCCTCTCAGAAGAGGCCGACTCTCGAGCCCGCCCCGTCCTCTGCAAGGCCGCGGGATCCAGGTCAGTCAGGGTGGACTGCACGCACCATCAAGGTGTTCTAAACTCTCACTGACCACCAAGCAAGATTCTCAGGGTTGAGCACGCCCTTCCAGTCACTGGCCCGAGTGCCCCCTGGCTTGCCAGGCCCCGCTGCATGGGCACACCGAGGTTGTTCAGCCCCGTATCCCCTGGATGACGCTGTGGGCTACCACACCCTAGTAAACATGCCTTCCCGGGCCATATTTACATGGCCAAGGGCTGCCTTGAGGCTGGGCCCATCTTTGGAAGAGCCCTATCATGTATCCCTCCTGTCTTTCCCCAGACCCGCTCACATGGCAGAAGCTCTGCAGTTGAGGACAGCCAAGCCCTTCTGTCCAGTCAACGTTGACCCATCACTCTCCAGGCAATTGCTAAGTATCCACCATCTTCCCCTGGCCTCCGCATGTATACGCCACATGCATGTTGCAGTTTCGAACATGCATGTGCTCACACATACACCCTACAACACATTAAAAAAAAAAAACAAAAGCAAAAGAGAATAGAAATGGACGGTGATCACAAGCACAACCGTGGACCGTCTCCTCCGACCTCCATAGGGATGATCGATCTGATTCAGCCCTTTTGTGGGCTGTTTGAGAGCAGGCTATGCTATTCCCACATCTCGGGTAAACAGCAAAGCCTCCAGGCTAAAGGCAGCAGGCTGCTGGCAACCGAAGGGTCTTGGCGATTCCAGAGCCCCCAGTGAAATGCATTCTTAGGCATGCTTTGCATCTGACTTAAGGTAGGAAGCAGGATGACCCCAGGAACTAAGAAGAGCTCTCTCTCTCTCTCTCTCTCTCTCTCTCTCTCTCTCTCTCTCTCTCTCTCTCTCTCACACACACACACACACACACACACACACACACACACACACGGCTATGCATATCTCTCTCTCTCTCTCTCTCTCTCTCTCTCTCTCTCTCTCTCTCCCCCCCCCCCCAAACACACACACATACTCAGAAGTGAGGTGGTAAGGTGGTGTTCAGCAGCCTGGTGTGCAGTCAGCAGGCACTTTGCACAACTCAGAGGGTCCACACAGCCAAACACGCATCATGCATCCTTCTAATCTCCTCTGCTCTGACCTCTCTCTCCTCTCCTCTCTCTCTCTGGACAGCCTGCGATTGGCTTGGCCTGTCCATGGTGGACCAGAAGGGCACAGACTTCACAGGCCGACCGACCTGCCCGTTTTCTAAGAACGGGCGGCCAGCAGAGGCTTATGTAACTTCGACCGGGCACAGCAGATGGTACGCTGGCTCACGCGCCAGCCAAGCCGGGAGCTGACACTAACCTGCCCTGACACGGCACCCGGTCTCCTCTGCTCGTGAGCACGGGGCACATGCCAGGGCATGGGGGCATGGAGAGGTGTGGAAAGCGGCCCAAACATTCGTCATTCAGTACTCTCGGGCCAGCGAGAAGCCGGGGCCGCTTAGTCGCCAGCAAGCAGGTTCCAGCCATGTAAGAAGGGAACATGGTGTCTCTCTCGTTGTCCCACTTTCTGGGTAGTGCAATCCCTGGGTCACAGCCTCTGGGGAGTTCAGACAGTTTCCAAAGCAGGGGTCTCTGCAAGTTGCAGACCTGTTTGCCTGCTTGGCTTTGCCCAGTTCAGTTTTTGCAGTTTTTGGTTTGTTTGTTTGTTTGTTTGTCTGTTTCTTCCTTCCTTCCTTCCTTCCTTCCTTCCTTCCTTCCTTCCTTCCTTCCTTTGTTTCTTTTCCTAGCGGGTTGAACGAGAGTCCTGAAGGGTCTGTTATCCCTGGGTCACACAGAGACTTGGCCTTTGAGTCAAAGCCTTCCAAGCTCCTGGAGATTCTTCTGATAATACAGGCTCCTCCACTGATAAAACCTCTGGGATCTATCTACACGAATGACTTCATGGGCCAACTAGAGCTCTATCCAAGATGGCTCCAAGAAACCCCCTAGAATGCTCCCTTCCACCTTAGGTCTAGTATAGCCTGCCGGGCAGCACCTTCTAGAAGAAGAAAGGTGAGCAGGGAGTTATGGGTAGGCTTCCTCGCTTCATTGAGGCTGACTATCCCACGCCACCTTCCCAATCAACAACCCTCAGGTGGACCACGGGAAGACAGGAGAGTCTCCAGGCTCAGGGAACTGCACCTAGCTGTAGAGTCAGGGCTTGAACCTGGGTTTTCTGATTCCAGGGTGGGCCCTGCTTATTTGATTAGAGGAAGGAGAGAGGGAAGCAGGCTGCCTGCCTAACAGCTAGCTACCCAGCAAGCAGATCCGCTTTGAGAATGAGATTAGAGCCAGGCTTCCAGTTTCTCTCCAGTTTTTTTTTTTTCTGCTGTTCCTCTGTCTGAGATTGGGGGAGGGGGGTGAGGAGGAGGGCTAGACAGGAGGGGAGGGGAGAGGGAGAAGAGGAGAGGAGGGAGGGGGTTGGCAAGCCAGGAAATGTGAGGCCAGATGAAATTTGCAGCAGGGGTCAGCGCGTCCAGCGGCCCTAGCTGCTTCAGCTGCCAGACAGGAGTTCAGATCAGCCCGTGACTCCTGGCAAGGGCCAGCGGGTACCCAGCTGTGAGACTGGTAGCTGAGCCAGGCATCTTGCTGCCTCAGCCAAGGGCCCGGGGATATTTATCTCCTAGGAATGCTCTTGAATATTAGTGCGGGATGCACCTCGGGCGGCCGTGAGAAGTCTGACCCTGCAGCCAAATCTGCTATGCTCCCGAGGTCCCACTCACGCCAAGGCGGCGGGGGCAGTTTGCTATGGAGGGCTGGGCCTGGACTCAGCTCCCCCTGGCCCTGTGCCTCCCCGCATGCTGCTTACCCTGCACCTGCTGCAGGCCGCAGAGCCAGGGTCCACGCAAGAGCCGCTCTGTGCAGCTCCAAACCATGATCGAGGGGCTTGGGCTTGGGCACGCACAGCGGATACAGCTTTATTTTGGAGATACAAGTCATATGCAGCCCTTGGTGACCTGGAACTGGTTACGTGGACCAACCTGGCCTTGAACTTGTCATATCGCTGCTACTGCTGCTGCTTCCAGAGCCCTGGGGTTACAGGTGTGTGTCACCATGCCTGGCCAAACGCAAAGGTTTGACAGCCTTTGTGTGTGTCTAGTCTGCTCTCCGGCTACCCACACAGCAGGGACCAGGACACCTAGACGCAAAACGTCATTAATTCCTCGTGGCTTTATTAGACTTACGGAACAAATTCTCTCTCACCCAAGGGCCCCGACCACTTAGTTCTTAGCACTTAACTGTGCCTGCTTTTGGTAAGTGCTTAGTGAGAAGAGACTCAGACAAGG
The DNA here is from genome assembly GCA_964023405.1 of Apodemus agrarius. Classification (NCBI taxonomy): domain Eukaryota; kingdom Metazoa; phylum Chordata; class Mammalia; order Rodentia; family Muridae; genus Apodemus; species Apodemus agrarius. The sequence continues at coordinate 27,816,185 of OZ030025.1, read as the reverse complement.
CAGAGGGAGAGCCGGGCCGGGCTCCTCCTACTCTCGGGTTACTCATCCAGGCTGACAGGCACGGACCGGTCAGAGCTCCCTCCTGGCCAGTGGCGCCTGCACAGTGTTTATCTCACTTTACTGCCACCTCACACCTGACACTGCTGGTCCTGGGACCTATCAGGCTCCCCCTGGTCACACAGTGACTGATGTCACAGCTGACAGCCCTGGTTCCCATGGCTATCTCCTGGTCCTTTCAACCGGTCCCCGACACAAGGGAAAGGGACACAGGTGTGACGGGTCCTGCTCCCTGAGACCCCACCCACCTCTGGTCACTGCTGGCTCTGCCTCTGCTCTTCCGTGTTACAAAATGACTTGCGGGGGGGCGGGGCGGGGGTACTTGGAACAACCTCCCTGGCATTTCTGATTCAACTTCTTATAAGCAGCGCCGCGTCTTGTCTCGTGGTGCTAGGTGCCGAGGGCCCCCGGGGGCCGGGGCAGCCGGGCGCCTGAGAACATTATCAGCCACTTTGCCTCAGCTCCATCTCTTGACGCCAGTAATGCCTCCGGGCGCCACACAGAGCCTCTGGGGGATTGCCTGACTAGTGGGTGATCAGAGCTGGAGATGCCTCTGAGCTACCACCAGGCAGCAGGGTGGCCACCAGAAGCAGAAAAGCGAGCCTCTTTCCTGCCACCCTGTGCCCCCCCCCCCCACACCGCGGTCTCCCACCAAGGGGGACGCTGCCACCAGGTAGCTCTGCCCCTTCTTCTCCCACAGAATCACTCAGGGGAGCGTGGCCCATCCCCCCACCAGAGCCAGAGAGGAGGTAAAGGGCTTCAGAGGAACCACAACTGGGGTCAGATTCTGTCACGTGGCTCACCAGGGAACTAAGTGTGCCAAGAGGTGGCAGGGGGGGCGGGGGGCGGGGGGCGGGGGGGGGACTGAGCCGAATTACACCCTTCCGGCTCCAAAGCCATGGGCTCCTTGCTCCACGCTGAGCAGAGAGACCTTAGGCTCCTAAGTCTTCTGAGTCAGACACAAGTCTGCAGAGCCTTCCTTGTGGGACTGTGGCTGTCTCTCTCCCTCCATCCCTACATACGGAACAACTCCCTCCAACCCCCCCCCCCACTCCACCCCCACCCCTGTGGCCCAAACTGCTGATCCTTCAAGGGGTACTTAAGAGCGACCCTTTTCTACTTCAGGAAGCCTTTCCTGACCCCAAGCCCCCCCAACACTTCCTGTTGTTTTCAATCCTGACGGTAATGATGCTAATGATGACGATGGGGGGGGGAATGGAGGGGGGCTGGGCTGGGGGTTCCTGTGACCAGTGAGTGCCAGGAATCCTCACCTCTGTCCTGAAATCAGCTTCCCTTACTCCTAAAAGTGAATAGAATGGAGCCAGAATCAGGCTCTCTGTCTGTCCTGTTAGAACCACCATAGGCCCCTTAAGTCTTGGCGAACTCCTTCCTTCCTTCCTTCAGCCTCCTGAGCCCCCCAGTACCCGCGGGGCTCTCTGTCTTTGATGCTTATGGAACAGGGAAAGTGAGCGTAAGTCCTAGAAGGTAATTTATAGGCAGGCACACAAGAGAGAAAGAGAGGGAGAGAGAGACAGACACAGAGACAGACACAGAGGAGACCCAGGGCCGCATAATGCACACACGGGCATCTCTGTCAATAAATCGACTTTCCGGACGGGCCTCCATAAAGGCAAATGAAGTGAAGTGGTTCTGGGTCGTTGGTAGCTCCGTCTGCTGCTAACTGCTACCTAGAAAACCCCACAGCCCTTAAAGACCTACCTTCCCCAAACACGGATAGGGAGAGAGAGCAGTCAACCCTGTCTCAGAGAGGGAAAGGAGATCGCCCAGGGTCACAGCACAGAGGAATAAACAGTAAGACCCAGGCTCAAGTTCGTTCGAGGCCAGGAGGGGCTGGGCCTCCAAGCCCTGAAGCTCCCTGACCACTCCCCCCCCCTTTTTCTAACTTGCTAACAGTGTAAGCGGCCACTACATAAGTCTTTCTTACTTCCGGTACAGTAGCTCATATGACCTCAAAACAATTCTGTGAGGACATTACAACCTTCGTCTCACCGACGAGGGAGCTGAGGTGCGGCAGTGGTTAAATAAGCCAGTAAATGACACTTGGGGCTGGGGGAGACTATGTTAGTATTCTCAGCACCCCAACCAGCCATGTCAGGCCCCCTACCTGGCAGCTAAGGCCCTAGGGATTGGCCCCTGCAATAGAAGGTGTCAGAGGAGGTATATGAAGACTGGGGGCTAGGGGTGAGGACAGCAGGCAGGAACTTAATGCCTACTTGCTAGGCCCCACCCCTACTTGCTAGGCTCCACCCCCACTCACTAGGCTCCACCCATTTCTAAGAGCCATAGAGAAGACAACATGGGTGTATGGAACCTTTCCAATTTAACCTCCTGCCCCAGTTTCTACCTGGTGCCAGAGGCACTGGGAGGGGCATCCTCAATGCTCCTGAGAGACCGGGATGGGGGGGAGGGGACTGGTGGTGGAGCTCAGGGTCAGGTCATAGCCGCCTCTAGGAAGCCCCCAGGCTTTTAGGATTTTTCTGCTGTTGCTCTCCTCTGTTGTCTTCCTGTAGCATCCAAGATTTTAGGAGCCATTCTGCATTTCTGGGATGGACACCAGGGTGCCCTATAGACTGTCACCGGTTTTTGTTTTGTTTTGTTTTGTTTTTGTTTTGTTTGTTTTTGTTTTTGAGACAGGGCTTCTCTGTGTAGCACTGGCTGTCCTGGAACTCACTCTGTAGACCAGGCTGGCCTCAAACTCAGAAATCTGCCTGCCTCTGCCTCCCAAGTGCTGGGATTAAAGGCGTGCGCCACCACCGCCGCCCGGCAGACTGTCACCTCTTTGGGAGTCAGAGTTTGGCCTCTGTGACTGATCTGGGCCCACCCTGCCTCTTCCAGGAGTGCATCTACCTCCCAGACGGGGCTCTCGAAGGCATGATGAGGCCCATACAGAAAGGGTTTTTTGGTTTTCTTTTTGTTTTGTTTTGTTTTTGCAAACTATGATGTGTTATGCACATGAGCTGAGGGGTGAGTCTCCTCAAATATGACATCTCACCTGAGAGGAGAACAGTGGCGGTCCTCAGTGTGGGCACAAACAGGAAGGGCAGGGTGCCCTCCTTCTACCAAGGCAGCAAGCAGTAAGAGGAATGGGAGACGCGCTGTGGTTCTCGAGCGAGCAGGGGTGCACTCAGAGTCCAGCCACACCTCCCAAGACAAGACATAGAGAACCCTTCCTGCAAGTTCTGCAAGCACCTTCCCTAGAAAACTTCAGAGACCTCCCGGAGAGAGATGGACTGCAGGAGCCAGTCAGGCGGGAGGGTAAGCCTTCACACCGTACCCCCAGACCACCCCCGACAGCCATGCTCTGGGTGAGCTGGGGCTGGGGGAGGGGCACAGGATACTCGTCTCAGCTTCCTGGGTCAACAGGCCTTGCTCCTGGGCTATTATGAGTAACCTTCTCTTGGTCCCTCTAGGGCACAAGACTTCACCCTCAGCTTCCTGGTCCCAGCCTTCCCAACAACAGGCTCTGACACTCCAGGCCAGACCCTGCGGCGCACGCGCACACAGCAAGATAGCCGGAGGGCTTCTCTAACCCAGCAGGGCCAAAGGCAGGCCCGGTCCTGAAGAGGAATCCCCAACAAGATACAATGGATGGAGCTTCACAGACCTTTCATGATTCATCACCACACACACACACACACCTATGTACACCCAAACAAAACGCACCACACCTAGATGACACTGCACACCCCCGCATGTTCAAACATCCACAGCCAAACACAAGCCACACCCTCCTATACAAAAGGTAGAAACCACAGCATGCTCGGGGCCTCCTGCACACTTCACCTACACACACACACACACACACACACACACACACACCACTCACACACCTAAGAGGGAACTAGCATCTCCCCACCCCCTCCCAAACACTAATTCCACCTGCCACCCTCCCACCCCGCACATTCTCACAAACACTCCTCAGCACACACTCTCACACCCACAGGTCCGCCTCGCTGGAGCCGGGGAAGTTGTGATGTGCTGGGGGCACCTTGAGGGAGCTGAGAAAAAGGGGCGTCGGAAAGGAGCGGGACATACCGCTCAGTGGTTAAGCACCCAGTGGTTAAGCACCGCTGAGCTCCGAGGACTGGGCAGACCCACATCAGTTTGGATTGGGTGGGGTGAGGAGGAGCGGGGAGGAGGGACCCAAGGAACAGGAGGGCTTTGGTGAAGGGTGGTTGGTACTTGGTGACACCAGGTGACTGAACTGAGTCCAACCTCCAAGCTCCAGAGAGGCTAATCAGGCGGTTTTGTAGAGAAGGGGAAAAACAGGAGCTCCCAGCAGCCCGGAGCTTTGGGAGGGGGAAACGACGACACAAAAGGAGGCGGGGGGGGGGTAGACAGCTGATTTATGCCGGCACTTCAGCAAATGTTTTCCCTGCCATTAGCCTCGGGAAGCCTCGGAGCCGGAGGAAGGCGCGTGGGGGGTGGGGACCTGTGGCTTAGGGAGCGCAGTCTGGGCTTGTCTGCCCGCGGGCTGCAGCGGTGTTCCGTTCCGATCCACAAGCCTCCGGATCCTGCGATCCACATTTGGCTCGTCAGCGAACTCCCTGGGAACAGCCGGCAGCCGGCTTCGGAGTGCCAGGCTTCTCCCAAAAGGCTGTAAGAGGGAGGGGGGGGGGCTCACTTGCTGCCCTAGCTCACCAAAATGGTCCAGGTACCGGGGAGGAGCCCCGCCCCCCTTCCCGGGCGCTGTGCCCGTACACGATCAGAAAGGGCAGGAGGTGGCGCTCCAGCCCAGATTTCAGGACCCAGCCAATCCGGAGGGGCGCAGGGCTCTCTCGGTGCCTTCGGACACGAGTTTTTATATATATATATATATTTTTTTTTTCCCTGAATGATTCTCATTATGGTATTCTAAATTTCCTTTAAAAGGGGGTGGGGTGGGGTGGGGAAGCACAGCCCGCACTTGTTTGGGTTCATTCTGCCTTCACAGCTTTAATGACTCCATTTGTGGAAGCTGTTTAGGAAGCTGGTGGAGAGGCGGTGCAGAAGGATGCCAGTAGAGGAGCCAGCTCGGGCCTGGCAAGCCACCTCTCCCTTCCCTCTGGAGGCCATCTGCCTAAGCAGCAGTTTCTCTGGGCCCATGGCCACCAACCTCACCTCGCAGCCCTGTAACCAGCCCCCGCCCCCTTGCCCCTTTCCTGCCGACCTGAGCTTCCATTTGACCCTCTGTTACCTAAAACTCTACTCCGGGGGTCCTCAGGATGGTACTGTGGCAGGCCAGCCCCGGACCCCGGGGACGATTCACTCGGGATCACCAACCTTGCTGCCCAAGTACCTGGGAACGGAAGGGAATTATAGCTCACCCTGCGTGTCCCCCAAAGTCCAGGGCAGCCCCATAGCCCTCCCCTAGTCACATGGGGGTGACTCAGGGAAAGGATGTTGGAGAAGCCAAACCTCATACGAGCCCAGACGAACAAGAATGGGGTCACGGCGCCTTTCACCTAAGGATTCCATAAGCAAAGCAGCAGAGACCCAACGTTGGGTCCCCAACTCTACAAATGAATGTGACCCTGTAAAAGGTGGACATCGGACCGTAGGCCACGGAGCCTAGCCGGTGACCCATGTTTTGCTGCAGCCAGAGCTGTTTGTTGGGGTTATCTGTGAGCATCTGGCTGGTTGTGAGGCCCCCAGGCCCAGCCCTTGGTCCACTGTCTCTCCCCACTCTTGCTGCAAGTCCAGTGAAACCCAACTGCCAAAAGGATTCCACCTTAAGTGCCCGACAGAGGTGGTACCTCAGCTCCATTCCGAATCCTGACCCCAGGGAGGCCACCGGCCTTCAGGTGAGGGTGGAGGCTGGAGGCTGAAACAATAGCCGAGGCGGGCCCTGGGCCCCGAGTTCGAATCCTGCCTCTGCTGAGCTCTACCCTGACCTTGGGCAACTACAAACACTTTTCCCAAAGCTCCAGCAGTTAAAAAACAACAACAACAACAACAACACCACAGGGGAGTTGTTAGGTCCTGGAATTCCCCCATTGTGTAGGGGCAGGAGGTGGACCAGAGCAGAGAGATTCCAGGAGAAATTCCTCCCCTGCAGTTGTACTTTCCAGTTAAAGAGAAAGCCCCGTAAGACACTTGAATTTCCATTTGTTTAAGCGAGGTGGGTGCTGGCTTCAGGGCCGAGGAGGGTTTAGACACCAACCAAAGCTGCACCGGCGGCTCAGACGCTAGGAAAACTCCCTCTTTGATTGCACCTTCAAAAGACTGATCAAGAGCTCTCAACTCCCGGCTCAACCGTCCCAGCCAGAACCTGCGTGAGTGGGGCGGGGTAGAAGGAAGCTCCCAGAGCCAGCCTGTGCCTTTGAAGTGGCCTCTCTCGGCCAGTCACTTGCTGGCTGGTGTCTTCCTAAGGGTCTGCGGTTCTACGGGTCTGGTTTTGATTCTTCCATCATCAAACTTGATACATTTAAAAACAAAACAAAACAAAACAAACAAACAAAAAACCCCTCAGCATTCTCAAGGAGTTGACTACTACATTCTGAGGAGAAAGGGGTGTACCTGCTCTGTGTCTGGAGCCTTCCCAGTAATCTCTCCTGCCTCAGCAACAGACTTCACAACCCAATCCAGGTGGGAGGGTGTGGAAGGAGCGTTCCCCACCCCCACCCGATAGTCCAAGCTGGTCTAGCTAACTTAAAGGAGCTCAGCGTCCTAGTCAGAAACTAGGTGCAAAGAAGACAAGGTGGTGGGGAAAGCCTGAGCTCTGGCCTCACTTTTCCCCATCTGTGAAATGGGAATGGGAGGGAGTCACTGGGAAAAAAAAAAAAAAAAACACCCAAAGAGCATTATAGTAGAAAGCCGCTCTGTGCCCGTGGCACTGGGGAAACCAGGCTGTGTGGGAGGAAGAGGCACGCTCTCCCTCCAGAAGGTGGCTTCCTAAGGGCAGCGTATTCTGGGCAAAGGACGGCTGCAGGCAGACCCCAGCAGCTGGCCCTTCTCCAGACTCGTGGGCAGGAGGGCCCCGCCGTGCTATGTAATGAACACAATTCCAACACGGCTTCCGCTCGCTGGTGAGAAATCAAAGCTGGGTATTAGAGACCATTTCTGACTGGGCACCGTTCATGCCCAAATCCATCAAAGCCCTGGGCCTGGAGTTTCTTCCGGGGTAGATGGGGGCTGAATGCTTTGTTAAGCAGAAAACGCAGGCCTGTCTCCAGCACTCCCGGCCCAACCCACCCCTCCCAGAGAACTCTGGGCCCAGCAGTCCTATTTTTCTCCAAATGGAACCCCACCTCCAGTAACCTCGGTATCTATTCCCGATCCCACTACCCTGCTGATAAATATGAGAAAAAAAAATGTTTCCCAAGATGCAACCTGGCCCACGTGCTATTTCCAAAGTCTTCACTTTCCCCTCCAATCACCCCCAGATACTCTTAAACAGAAACTAACACCCAGTCCGGGCCAACCCACACCTAAGTGCGCCCTTTAAAAACGAGGCTGGTGGTTTAGCGTGCCTCCTCCCTTTCTCCATCATTACCTTCCAACTTCAAAACACTGCTTTAAATACCCGAGTCTGCCCAAATCATAATTAACTCGGATCAAATGATTGAGTGTTGTAACTTTACAGCGCAAGGCTTGGGGAGAAATAAAAATTGGGGGGCGGGGGAGGGGGGGATGTGCTAAAAGCCTGCTCCAGCCGTGGGAATCGTTCGTTCGTGCGTTCCAGAGGAGGGACCTTTAGCTCTTGAAGACAGAGAGGTGGGGGAGGTGGGGAGGGGGAGGAGAGCGCGGATGCCATCATCACTGAGGGGAGGTGGGGGTGGGGAGAGGTGCGTCAACTCCAGCACTTTCTGCTAGTTTCCTTTCCCCATTCTCAGTCTTTGCTCGGGGAGGGCTTTGCCTAGGGTGGCCCTCCAGGCCCCCACAGCAGTTCCGGGAGTCGGTTTACCCTAACGGCAGTTCACCTGCTTGGGTACCAGTGAGGTTGGTGCGAGTGTATAGACTTCTTCCGAGGAAGAGGCAGCCCACTTTGCAAACACTTCCACGTTCGCGGTGAGAGGAGAACTGGGGACTTTATCAACTTAGGAGTCTGCCAAACCCTCTGAGGGCATCTTGACCGGGTCCAGGTGCAGTGCAGAGGCGAGCTCACCTGGTCTAAACCCCGGACAGTGAGAATGCCAATAACCTACTGAAGACAGGCAAAGTCGACAGGAGACTCGCTACGCCCTTCCACTCTCGGCCAACGCTCACTCCAAAACAATCCACCAACCACGAAACCTTTTCACACCCTCCCGCGCCGCCGCACCTCCGGAGAGCAGGGTATATAGGACTCGGCCCCTCCCCCTTCTATAGCTAAAGCCTTCGGGCCTCGGTTCCCCAAAGGCCGAGGAGAAGAAGCGCTTCCAGGGTTCCGCAGTCTCCTGCTCCCTCTCCGTCACCCTCAGAATTGCTGCGCGTGCAGCCCGCGGGAGCGTGGACTCAAGACTTAAGTTGCAAGCGAACCGCGGCGAACACACACCTGGCCCTGGCAGCGACAGTTTTTCGGTGGCAATCAGGGGTCACTTGGAAGTGAGTCAGACCCCATTCCACGGGAAGGAACTGTCCCTTGGAGGCAGGAGCAGGGAGCTTCGAGCTTACGTGGCACCCTAGGTGGCCACACGTCGCCCCCTCTCCGGGGCACCGAAGCTGCCTTTTAACTTGGGCGCGCCCACTGCGTTCTCGGAGCGCAGTGACTCCGCCAAGAACCACCCGAACTTGCAGTTGGACGCTGGGACGCACTAGGACCGCATCCCTGTGTCCCACAGCACTCCCTCTCGCACCTACCTGCTAAGCTCGGTGTCGGATCCCAGCAGAGCAGCAGCGCCAGCAGCAGCGCGCTCCGCACCCCGCTCCGGGCCCTCATGCTCCTGTCGCCTGGCCCGGGCGCCTCTCCCTCGGGGTTCTTTCCCGGTCCCCAGCCTCGCCGCCTTCGCCTTCGCCTCGCCGTCCTCGCAGGCGCCCGGCAGCGCCAGCCCGTGCCCTCCGCGGGCGCAGCGGACAACCACGCAGCGCCGGGAAGCCGCCCGGCGACTCGGAGCGCTCCGGGAGTCGGACGCCGCTGGGGATCCCGGCTCCGGTGCGCCCTTTCCGCGCTCTCCTGCTGCGAGCGCCGTCCGCGCCCTGCTCCGAAGTTGTGCGATCCCAGTGGAGTGCGCTCAGCGGCGCTCACAGCGGCCGCGCCGCGAAGTCTGTCCGAGTGGGGTGTGTGCTCCCCTCCGCGCCCAGCCGCTCCCCGCGGCTCGGCGCCCTCGCCCGCCCTGCCGCCGGCCACAATGCCCAGCGCCGCCGCGCGCTCGCCCTAGAGTCAGCGGGCCGGGGCGGGGCCTCACGCGATAGAAGGCGGAGTCCGGAGGACGGGGGCGGAGCCACGGGGCCCAACGAGGGGGGTACCCTACCTCTGTGTAGGCGCGGCCGAGCTGGGGCCTTATCAGAGGGGGATCCTTGAAGAACGCAGGATCCAAAGCACCGGAAAACCGGTCCGCTGAAAGCGGCGGAGTGTACCGGATTTTCTATCCAAAAATAAAGGAAATAAACATTCGTGCACTTCTTAACTTGGATGTGAATCAGCTTTCGCTTTTGATTCGGTCTCAAAAGGGGTGGGGGGGTGTTTAAGAAAAATGTCACACACTCAAGTCCTGGTGGAGCGGGGGATGTAGGTGGGGAGTCCCAGCTGTGGATATTCGGGCATGAGTTAGGATCGTGATTGGCTCTGTTTTTCTCCACGACCCAGGACAAAACTCTTTCCGTGGGATCCGGAAGGATGGCTCATCCTAGGATATGGGGAACGGGTCCAATTGACAAAAGGACCGTGTGTGGGGAGGGGTCTGCTGCTGTGTTTGGCTCCGTGTATAAACTTGGTACTGCTCCTGACGCGCGTGACCTTGAAGACGCTGCTTAGCCGTCTCCATCACTGTCACCTGTGAAATGGGGAATAATGATGTTAGCTGTCTCATAAGGGATTTGAGGCGCAGAATGTGGGGAATAGAAAGAAAGTGGGGACACAAATGGTGGCGTCTGTCCCCAAGGTTCTTGGGGGAAGTCCTCATCACCCAAAGGTGGGCCCGTGAGCGTATGTGACCAGAGGAGACTTGGGAGAAGCTTGAGCATCAGCTCACGTGATACTCACAGCACTTCCGTGTGGCAGCTCATTAGTGGGCACCATTTCAGCTAATTCCACAACTCTGTGAAGAAGTACCATTCCCGCTCTTATATAGAGGGGCATAGAGATGTAAAGCCATTGGTTCAAGCGCAAAGTGAAGGCGCCAAGGGGGAGGAGGGGGGAAAGCCCTCCAGGCGGAGTCTGGCCACCCACGCCTTTAAATGCCAGCACTCACTCAGGAGGCAGAAGCAGGACAATCTTGGTGAGTTTGAGGCCAAGGCTGCTTAGTGAGACCTTGGGTGGGGTTGGGAGGATCGCTTGGGGTCTCCCCCGCAATTCCCTGGGGCCTGGATTGGCTCTGAGAAAGGAGCTGGCAGATACCAAAGCGTCTCCCTGCTGCCCCCTAGTCCTCGTCGGCTGACCTCGTAAGTACGCTTTTCCTCTTGGCAGATCTGGACCGGCCCTCTTCAGGAAGACAGCAGCCTAGCCAGGCTCTGAAGTCTGGGAGGGTGGGAGATAGCCAAAAGAACAGAGTATTCCCAGGTTGTTCCTAGATTGGAGAGGGAGGTAATGAAAGCAGGGTTTCTGGACACCCCCTCTATCCCAGCTCCACAAAGTGACGACAGGAGATCTAGAGGAGGCTGTGGCTATAGGCGACGCCCCCACGTCATGGGAGGACGAATCCCGGTGGAGTGAAGGCCCCAGGCAGGACTGGGTTTCTGAGGGCAAAGGTACGCGGGCTATTTTTAGCCTGGCCTGGAACTGCGTAGTGGCAGAGCACACCCAACCTGCTCCACCCATTCCAGACCGCAAGCATGCCGCCCTACACGCCCCTTGGACAGACCTGCAAAGGAACATATAAGTAAATCCACAACAGAGACACACAGGTGCAAGGTGACCTTTCCTGAAACACCCTGTGTACAAACAGGCATCCACCTAGAAAAACGCCCACGGACCAAAGCCCGTGAGATTAAAAACCCCAAACATAGCTCCAGGCACACGCACACACACAGAGACATCTGACTGGAAAGGCAAACAGGTATTTGGATATTTAAAGACCGACAGGAAACACACCACGCGGGTGCCTGGGTACTGATGCTCACAGCCCATGCTCAGACCCGAGATCCAGGCAACCAGGTGGGGGGGGGGGGCTGTGCCCTAGAGCTCAGCGGAGGCTACAGGCTCATACACCCCTGCCAGGATATTGAGGGGGTTTCTTTAGAAGTTGCTTAATTCCTTCTTGGGGAGAAAGGGGTGTGGGAATATCCCAACTCCCTTATTCCTACCTAGCCCCGATCCACCCTTCAGTCCGGAAGCTCTCTCTACTTTAAAAAAAAGCAAAATCACTTTATTCTAATTAACTCACAAATAAAAGCATCACGAAGCTTAAGGCGGCCACTCTAATCCTTGTGCCGAGGTTTCCGGGCTCTATCTGTCTCTGTGAACATCTCTGTATTTAGAATAGCCAGTCTGAGGCCATGGAGTTTCACAAACTATAACAGAGTGGAAACTAGATCAAAACAAACAAACAAAACAAAAACAAAACAAAACAAAAACAGATTCGTAGACTGGAGAGATGGCTCAGTGGTTAAGAACACTGTCTGTGTTCCCAGAGGTCTTGGGTTCAATTCCCAGCAACCGCATGGTGGACTCACAACCATCTACCCTGGGATCTGGCGCCCTCTTCTGGTACACAGGTGTATACGCAGGTAGAGCACTCTATACACAAAATAAATACATCTTGTTAAAAGGATTCATATTCTTTCATGACTGTGTGTCCTTTTGGCTGCCCCGTCTTTCTCCATCACCCAATCTCTCCAGTCTTAACGTCTGCTCACAGAGGTCTCTTTGGAACTAGGATCAGTCTTTTGAAGGAATCTCCCATATAGGGCAGCTAGCCCCCTTATAGTCCAGGGGACCTCATCTTTGGCCCTCAACTGGGAATGACCACTTCTCTCCCACGCGTAAGGCCCTACAGCCCTAAGGCTAACACAGTGGAGAAGCTGTACAGAACTTTCCAGAAGAGTCGTCACACCCTGTGCCCTGGCACTCAGTCAGGGCGGGGGGTGGGGGGGGTGCTGCTTCTAGTTAAGCAAAACCCAGGGCACTGGATTGCCAAGACCGGCCTCCGTTTTTCCTATTTATCATGGCATGTCAATACAGTTTCCTGCACACAGTCGGATGCATTATGAGGCGAGAGAAAAAGAGAGGCTGTGGATCCAAGGCCTGCAAGGGCCATGAGAAGGAATCCTGAACTCCACCTGCATGTCTTGGAGGCTTATGCGGGGATATGGGGGGGGGGAGGGTGTGCCGGGAAGGGGGCGGGTTTAAGGCTGGAGGTAGGGAAGCCTTTGTTGGGGCGCAACTGCTTTGAGAGCTTGGGCCAGTGTTGATCCTTAATGAAGGCTGCAGATGCTTCGAGGACCGGACCACCCTTAACGAGATAGCATGTAGGACTCGAAGGTAGACCCCCAGCGGATGAATGCAGGCCCCAGGTCCCCGCCCAAATCCCTGCCCCCAGCCCGACTCCCCGCTGTTCTTACCTGCTTGCTGAGAGATCTTACTTACTTACCTTTTCGGGGGGTATCGGTCCCCTGCGTTGTAAAAAAGGAAATAATCACCACTTCTCGGGGCTAAAAGGAATATGCATCTGATCTAGCTGAGTAACAGCCACCTATTTCATAACAATTATGCTTTGAAAGCAGCCCTTGGGGCTCCCTGAAAAGAGTGGCTGGCAGCTTGGACGTGGCTTCTCCAGCACTGGCCATGCTCGCGGGTGCCACTAGGGGGCGTACTGCAGCCTCAGCCTCCTCGGCGCCCAGCAGGCTCTGCAGAGGCAGAATAGGCTGTGCGTGGAACTGTCTCTGTCCACTCTTCCGGGACCCTCCTAAGAGAGATTTCTCTTCCCTTGGTGATGGGAGACGGGGTCGGGAGTGGGAAGAGTTGAGAATTAAGTTCACGAGGCCTCTCCTGATTAGTCCGTGACACAAGGACCCCCAAGTCATTTGTAAGCTGCCAAAGGTACGAGCCTGTGGTGGAAACCCTTCAATTTGCAATACTATTAGCAGATTCAGTGCAGACACTCAAGGTAGGTGCTGTGGAGACCCCGTTCACGGATGAAGGCAATGGGACCCAGATAGTAAGCTGAGGACAATGGAGAGTCCTATCCTGACAGTGTGGATCTCAAGCCGGAACTTACCTTTTCAAAAAATTGAGTTAAGGGTCCGGAGAGATGGCTCAGCCAGTAAAATGCTTGCTGCGAACCGGAAGTCAGGAAGACCCGACTTCAGACCCAGAACACCCAGTAAACACAATGGTTCAGTGAGTCCTGTAAACCCTAGTTAAGCTCTAGGCTCCGTGAGAATCCCTCTCTCAAAACGTAAGGTAGACGCCGGGCGGTGGTGGCACATGCCTGTAATCCCAGCACTCAGGGAGGCAGAGGCAGGCAGATTTCTGAGTTCAAGGCCAGCCTGGTCTACAGAGTGAGTTCCAGGACAGCCAGGGCTACACAGAGAAACCCTGTCTCAAAAACAAACAAACAAACAAACAAACAAAAACAAAACGTAAGGTAGAGAGTGTACTTAAGGAAGACACCTAACATGATCCCCTGGCCTCCACAGGGATGTGCACACACACACACACACACACACACACACACAGGGACTCATAACACACACAGTACATAAAGAAATCAATGTAGCTGGGGAAATAGCTCAGTGGGTAAAGTCACTCACTACCGTGGCCTGACAACCTAAATTCACTCCCAGAATCCCACAGGGTGGGAGGAGAGAACCGATTCCCAAAAGTTGTCCTGAGCCATACATACACTGCCTCTAATTTTGTTTTCTTTTGAGACTGGGTCTCTTGTAGCCCAGGTTAGCCAGGAACTACTCCTGATGCTCCTGCCCTAACCATCCGATTGCTGGGATTACAGGCAAGGGCCACCACACTCGGCTTCCAAATTCTCTTATAGACAATTTATGAAAGTAAACTTTATCTTAGTGATGATTTTGGTTTACAGAAACATTTGAAAGTACGGTACAGAAAGCTTCCCCATGTCCCTTAGGAAGTCCCCTTTGCTATGTCTGACACACATATGGAATATTTACTTCATGCGATGAGCCTGTGAAGGCACATTAGGAAGAAGTAGAGTTAACCCAAGTCACCTTGGCATGTGCCTGTATCCTCATCTGTGATGAGGTCCCGGTCAGGACCTGTCTCCTGGTGACTCCGTAGGGTCCTGTTGGCTGTAGCGGTTTCTTGGCACCCCACCCTCATTTCCAATGACCCTGGCAGCTGAGGAGGACCAGCTAAGTATTTTGGAAGATGTCTCCTCCCATCTGGTATTTGCCCATCTGGACATCCATGATCATTTCTAACGGGGGCGGGGGGGGGGGTTCTGATTTTCCCTAGCCACACACTTCAGCTTGTAGAGTGGGCACTGGATTATGGGCGAGCATGCCTTTAGCAAGTCCTGGGTGAATTCACTGTCCTAAAGTTGGGGTGCTGCAAGGTATGTATACACAGGGGACAGACAGGAAGCTGTAAATATGCAAAAAGAGAAAAGAAGGGATTCCAGGCATTAAGTCACAGGGACAAAGTCCCTGAGGAGAGGTGGCAGGTGTAAGTGAGTGAGTGAGTGAGTGTGGTGTGTGTGTGTGTGTGTGTGTGTGTGTGTAAACGGCATGATCACATACTAGGGAAGGAAGAGACCAGGAGAGGTGGTCCCAGCCAGGGTTTGTCCCGTGTGCTAGAGCTGAGGTCTGATTAGGGAGACAGCAGGGACTCACAGCTGCTCGCTGACTGCAGAAGGCCTCATGGGTGCCGACCCAGGGAGCATCTTTTGGATTGTATCTCACGGAAATCTGAGGTGGGGTTGACCGTGAGGGCGGTGGCCACTGAGTGGTCCCTACAACAAGAGGACCTTGTCCCAGGACTATAGAGAGTCGACCTGGGGGAATACCTACAGGGAGAGAGAAGTGTCTGGAATCTGGAGTCTGTAGGAGAAGCTGTGAGGTGGTGAGGAGGTGTGGCCTGGGAGAAGTGGAGAACTCCCCAGTCTCCGTGGACTCCCCGGCAAACAACTGTGGGCACAGCACGGGCTTGTATGCTCAGGAGTGGTTATCGCTTAAAAGATAAGGACCCTGGCTGACGGCCACATGGAGAGTTTCAGCCCTTACAGCCAGGAGTGCCAGAAGAATTAGCTGCCAATCACTGCGCTACGCCCCACATTAAAAACGGGGAAACTGAGGCTTAAATGACTCCACTAAAGGGGCAGAGGCAGGCTCAAACCCAGACGGCTAGTTCCAGAACCCAGGAAGCCAACAGACAAGGCACACAGGACCTCCTGAATCCCCGGTGTGATTTGAAGGGCTGTGGACGGTCTCCCGCCCTTCTGTTTCAGGGCACGCTTTCTCGCCGGTCACCTGGGATGGTCTTGGAGGTGGGAGCTGGAAGGTGGCTCAGGGACTAAAAAGTGCTGGAGGGGAGTGCACCAGGGACCTCCATTTGCATGCCCGGAACCCCTGTGAAGCCAGGTGTGAAGCCAGGTGTGAAGCCAGGTGTGAAGCCAGGTGTGAAGCCAGGTGTGAAGCCAGGTGTGAAGCCTACTTTAGGAACCTCAGCATTCCTGTAGCAAGAGAGAGGCAGAGACAGGAGAATCCTTGGCAGCTCTGGTGCCAGCTAGCCCGGTGTGTGTGTGTGTGTGTGTGTGTGTGTGTGTAACAATACATCTGACTGCCTCAAATAAGTAGGATAGTGAGAGCTAACTACGGGGAGGGGGGGTGTGAGAGGAGAGGGTGGAGAAGAGGCAGGAAGGGAGAGAGGAAGAGGGAGGAGGGGAAAGGGGGAGAGGAAGGAGGGAGGGGAAAAGGGAGGGGAGGGAAGGAGGGAGGGAGGGAGGGAGAGAGAGAGAGAGAGAGAGAGAGAGAGAGAGAGAGATTGATTTTGGTTTAGCGAGACAGGGTTTCTATATGTAACCCCGGCTTGTCCTAGAACTTGCTCTAGAGACCAGTCTGGCCTCTAACTCAGAGACCAACCTGCCTCTGCCTCCTGAGTGCTGGAGTTAAAGGCATGCGCCACCATGCCTTTATCGTCTTGCCAAGTCTGGCAAGAGAAAAAAAAATATTCTTATGCTCAACAGTGGCGAGCAATGTGACTATGACCACCCACATTCGGTTCCCGAAAGCCACACCAGGCAGCTCACAACAGCTTGTAACGCCAGTTCCGGGAAGATCTGACGCCCTCTTCTGGCGTCTGTGGGTATTGCATCGATGTGGCGCATCCACAAATTACCAGGCACACACATGCATACCCACATTAATAAAAATAAGTCTTTTTTTCTTAAAAAAAAAAAAAAAAGGAAAATAAAATTCCGAAGAAAAAGGACTGATCTGAGGACAGACTGTGTACTCACGACCAGCTCACGCTATCAGTCTCTCCTAATTCAGGAATGGGAATTATGGATATAAAGGTCGGACAAAAGGAGGGAACACAATCACTACCCTGCCAAAAACAAAACAGAAAAACCCCCAAACCCGAAACAATCTTTTTCTGCTCTCTCATAGTTGACTGCGAAGACATTCCAACTTCAATGCATTCAGGTGAACAGGGAGATACCTTATTTAATAAAAACTTTATTCTATATTTATCTTAGCCGTGTAAGAATTCAGCTCTTGGCAATACAACGTCCTTTTGCTGGGCCAAGTCTGTCCAGTTTCTGTATTGCTTATATGACGCTTCCAATATCTTTCATGCGATAATAGGCAGTTTTATAGAATTAAATGCAGTATCCATCCCTTTCAGAGAGGGCAAGGAACATAAACAGCCCACTCGGTGAGGTTCACACCTTAAATCAACTTCTTTACAAAGCGCAGCTTTCCTGGAGACTTGTGATCCGGGTTGGTTCGCGTCGAGGCAGACGGGCAGTCGCTGAAGTTATAGGTGTCACTTGAACTAAAGGCAAGAGACAATTCAAGAGGAATTTGGGACAGCGACAGCCTCGGCAGCCGTGTTTCTTGTGGTTCCGAGCTCTCGGCATTGCCGCCGGCTCTCTCGAAGACTGAGCCAGCCCTGAAGATAACGGACTGACGTTTTCAGGACAGACGCCAGACACATCCTCCAGTGGGAACCATTCCGAGCTGATTCACACGCTCTTTCTGGAAGAGCAGGAGGGAGGAGGGTCTCCCGTAGAGAGCCGTCCCTCGGGACGTGCTGGTAACCAAGGACAATTCATTTTTCATTTCGCTAAGGCGCACACTGAAAAGCCCCACTCACTACCTACGGTAAGCGAACAGTTTCGTAGGGCAGACACAGCTGAAACCCCTTTTTCTGAGCTCTAACCCCATCCACGGTCAGCACTGGAATCTGTACTCACTGGGAGTGAAGCCGTCAATGCGCCTGCTTCTGAATATTTAGATTTCCCTGGGTTTTGCTCATTTGCTACAAAATCTCTTGCACTCTGGACTGTGAACTTGGCGTGTTTAAGTGGGATCACACTGCCGTTAGATATGTCTGTTGAGAGCTGCACACTCTCTCTGAGCAACGGCTCGTCTTTCCAAGATTTTACTCGTTTACACATGGTGTGACAGGGTATTTTCAGCAGGAAAACCCTGAGCTGCAAATGAAGGGATATGTAAAAATAAATAAATAAATAAATAAATAAATAAATTCTAGGGGCCACTGTCCAGAGATAGCCTCATCGCTCAAGGACACGCATGGAAATTAAGACCCAGAGAGACAGGACTGGAGAAGGGGCTCAGCGGTTAGGAGCACTGGCTGCTCTTTCTAAAGATCTGGGTTCAATTCCCAGCACCCGCATGGCGGATCACAGTCGTCTGTAACTCCAGTTCCTGGGGATCCACTGCCCTCTTCTGGCCGCCACAGGCACCAGGCATGCGCAAAAGATACTCAGAGATAACGCTACTGGGTGCGGATACTCTGATGAACCAGGGAACCAGGCGGAAAGCGCTCAAGACCAAAGTCAAAGAACCCCTACAATCAGGTTCTGGCCTTTCCTGTCAGGGCTACCTCCTCGGCTCCCTCTTAAAAACTCGACTGAGGTGTAATTTACACACGGGGAAAATACAGACCTTATCTGTGAAGTTCTGTGGAACCCAGCCAAGCACTAGGACTAGGAGGAAGCTAGTCAGGACAAGAACACCTCTGCCCTTTCAGAACCGTTCCCCAGCCACACCTGAGAGCTCAGGTGACCCTCGCCTGTCCCCAGAAGTCCTCTAGACGGAGTCAGAGGATGCCCTCTGTGAACAGCTTTCTTCTCAAAGCCTCATGACATGTTCAAACGACTGTTTCATCTTTTGTTATATTAATACTATTAATTACTAGAGTATACCAAATTCTTTTCTCTTTCTCCCTTCCTTCCTTCTTTCCTTCCTTCCTTCTTTCCTTTCCTCCCTTCCTTCCTTTTCCCCCATTCTTTTAGCCGTAGGTGTTTGGATCGTTTCCCATTTTAGTCTAGCACAATTTTTTGCGGACATGTGTTCTCATTTCTCTGCAGTGAACACCTATGGAGAAAACGGCTGGGTCGTCAGGTGAGTATATATTTAGCTTTCTGGGAAACTGCCAAGGGACGGGAGACGCAGCTCAGCATGTAAGAGCGTTTGCTGATATTGCAGAGGTCCCGGGTTCAGTTCCCAGCGTTCACATCGGGTAGCTCACAACCACCCCAGCTCAGGGGCATCTGGCACCCCCTTCTGATCGCCACAGGCACCCGCGCACGTATGCCATACATTCACATAACAGAACTTTGAGACTTTTTTAAAAGTTGCATTTCTATGTAAAAGTGTTTCGTCTGTACGTGTGTCTGTATCCCATGTATGTGCATGGTGACTGTGGAGGTGAGAAGAGTCCGATCCCCTCGACCTGCACGCACAGATAGACGGCTGTGAGCTGCCGTTCGGATGCCGGGAATTAAACCCGGGTCCTCTGGAAGAACAGTCGGGGTTCTTAACCACTGAGCCATCTTTCCAGTCCACACATACATTTTTTTTAAAAAAAAATTATTTATTTATTTTATGTATATGAGTACACTGTAGCGGTACAGATGGCTGTGAGCCTTCATGTGGTTGCTGGGGATGGAATTTAGGATCGTTGCTCGCTCTGGTCAAACCTGCTCGCTCTGGTGCCCCCCCTGCCCCCGCCCCCGCCCTCCCTCTCCCCCCCCCCCCGCCCCCGCTTGCTCTGGTTAACCTTGCTCGTCCAGTCCCTGCTCTCTCCGGCCCAAAGATTTATTTATTACTATATGTAAGTGCACTGTAGCTGTCTTCAGACACACCAGAAGAGGGCGTCAGATCTCATTACGGATGGTTGTGAGCCACCATGTGGTTGCTGGGATTTGAACTCAGGACCTCTGGGAGAGCAGTCAGTGGTCTCAACCGCTGAGCCACCTCTCCAGTCCCACACACACATTTTTAAAAATAAAATAAAATTGGCAAAGCTTTCTAAAACCGTTGCTGCCGTTTGATCCCCCATCATCAATGTGTGAGGCCCCCTCCCCCAGTGCTCTACACCCTACGCAGGGTTTGATGCGCTCGGCCGTCACTCCGTGGTGGCCAGTGATGCCAGTTTAGTTCTAGTTGCTCCGGCCCTGTCGGTTCCTGAGATGATGCCGGGCCCATTGCCATGTGCTTATCAGGCATTTAATCATCTTTTTCATGAAGGCTCTGTTGAAATCTATAGCCTCATTTTTATTGGGTTGATTGTCCTGCTGACTGGCAGGAGTTCTTTTTTTCTTTCTTTTTTTCTTTTTTCTTTTCTTTTCTTTTCTTTTCTTTTCTTTCTTTCTTTCTTTCTTTCTTTCTTTCTTTCTTTCTTTCTTTCTTTCTTTCTTTGGTTTTTCGAGACAGGGTTTCTCTGTATTGTCCCGGCTGTCCTGGAACTCACTCTGTAGGCCAGGCTGGCCTTGACCTCAGAAATCCGCCTGCCTTTGCCTTTCAAGTGCTGGGATTAAAGACATGCACCACTACCGCCCAGCAATATAATGTGTACAAAACCTGTGTCAGCTGGAGGTGAGGGGAGCCTTCTCTGAGTCTGCAACCTGTCTTTCCGGTTTTCTTAACAGTGTCTTTCAAAGCAACAACGTTTTAGTTTTGCTATTTTTGTTTTGTTTTGTTTTGAGAGAGGTTCTCACAGAGTCCTGGCTAGCCTTGAACATCGGATCCTTCTGCCTCTGTCTCTTCACTACATCAAATTTTGTTTTGTTTTTTGTTTTTCGAGACAGGGTTTCTCTGTGTAGCCCTGGCTGTCCTGGAACTCGCTCTGTAGACCAGGCTGGCCTTGAACTCAGAAATTCGCCTGTCTCTGCCTCCCAAGTGCTGGGATTACAGGTGTGCGCCACCATGCCTGGCACTACATCAAATTTTTAAAGATCAGTAGAGAGCAGTTCTTTAATGTTTCTTTTGTGATCATGGTTTTGTTTGTTTGTTTGTTTGTTTTGCTTTGCTTTGCTTTTTTGTATCCCCTGCTTCCTTCTCTCGAACTCAGAAATCCGCCTGCCTCTGCCTCCCAAGTGCTGGGATTACAGGCGTGTGCCACCACGCCCGGCACTACATCGAATTTTTAAAGATTGGTAGAGAGCAGTTCTTTAATGTTTCTTTTGTGATCGTGGGTTTTTTTGTTTGTTTTGTTTTGTTTTTTGTTTTGTTTTGCTTTTTTGTATCCTCTGTTTCCTTCTGGGTAATCAGCCTTGTGTTTAGGTGTGTGAGACAGTCCTGATTGTTCTTCATGCACAGGGAAAGGTGGCCTTTTCTCTACACAATTAACTGAAGGCTCCAGTGCCATCTTTCGAAAAGATTTCCTTCCCCCGTTGAGCTGCTGTGGATGCTCTGATCAGAATCAGTGGGCTACGCTCTGTTCTGGGCTCTTGAGGATGGTACCCAACCCCACCCTAACACTGTATGTGTTACATTCGATTATACTGTTTTAATTAGGCTTCTTTGTTTGTTTAGTGTGGGAGGCACATGTCAGATCAGAGGACAACTTGTGGGAGTTGCTTCTCTCCTCCCATCACGTCGGCCCTGGTAATCAAACTCAGCTCTTGAGGCTTTGCTGACAAGAGCCATCATCTTGTTGGCCCTACAGGGGTTTAGAGTTCATCTTCAAGCTTCTTACCCCGTTTGCAGCTTTTAATATTATTTTGACAGCCTATGTTTCAACTTGACTTGGAATCAGGTAGTTATGGTTTCTACAGTGAAAATAAATCTCAATACGAATGCAGTGTGCACTTGTCTAAATATAAAATAGTCGCAAAACATTGCCTGGTTCTATAGATCACGTAGCTGATGACAAGATGATAATTCCCCCAGCTTAATCAACTTCCCTATGTTAAATATGTAAGTCAATTGGTACAGTGTGTGTAAACGATACATACAAAATATGTAAGGAACTTTCATTTCCCAACACGTAGAGGGAGAATTAATGTCTGCAGGTTTGATAGCATGTAAGGAGATGATTTGTGACCTGGGAACACTCACGTGTCTGCTCACTGTGTGTCTCCCCACACGGACCTTACAGCACGTATGTCCCCGTGGGTCAGAGGACGACTCTTAGGAACTGGATTTCCCTTCTTCTACCATGTGAGTCCTAGGAATGGGACTTCAAGGCCTGAAGCTTAGTGGCAAATACCCTTTTCTGCTAAGCCATCTTTCCAGCCCTCAAACACATCATTCTTGTACCCTAGTATGTTTCTAATTATGAAGAAATACATGACTACCATAAGACGGATATCCGACACATATGTATTTTACATGGCTGTGTTTTATGGGTTTTAAATGCTATTCTTATTATTAAACTTATATTATTATAAGTTATTAAATATAATAGATTTATTATTATTATTAAATTGGTTTATTATTAATTAAATTTTATTCATTATAGTAGGGCATACAGGAGGTCAGAGGTCAACGCTGGGAGTGGGTTCCCCCCTTCCACCTTTTCTGTGGGTTCTGAATAAGGAATTCAGATTACCTGGCTTGTTCACCAAGCTTCTTTACTGGCTGGGCCATCTTACAAGCTCACATGTAGCGTTCATGATGTTTGTGTACCTCACGGTCCTTTCCCGTGACCATCAGGCTTTCTATGCTAAGCCAGAACATCTAAAAATCACATGTGGAGGCCCCTCCCCCCTGCCCCAGAAGACTTGGAGATGTCGTCAGCCTTTCGGCTCTGTGGGGTCATGGGTATGGTCTCAAGACTCTCATTCCCTGTCACATCAGAGATCCCATGACCAGAGGAAGGGCGGGGCTGCCGCCCTCCGTGAGGAACTCTGAGATCTGACTTCATTTCTGGTCAGTTCCTGCAGGGCAGACAGAGGGAATGGAACAAGCCAGCCCTCAGGATTGAAGACACAGGCTACCAGCATAACTGTGATATAGAAAGTCTACCCTGAGGTGTGCTGATGCCCCCAGAGACAGGTGAACTCAGAGCCGCTCTGGGTAGGCAGGCCTGTATCTGGGCTGTGTCATTCTAAGCACACAGGAATGCGGCAGCTTTTACAAAAAGGGGGTATGCCCTGAGGTTCTGGGGCTCTGTTTGCTGGCTAGCCCCAGGTCTTTGGCAGACGGCAGGTCTCTGATGAATACCCCATGTCGGAGGATATTTGTCTCTTTCCCAAATGAGAATTTTGTTCCTTTCCCAGGCTGGTTCCTGTTCAAGTAACCTGGGGTCCTCAGACCTGTTTCTCTTCTTCCCGGATCTCTTCCAACTGAGCTGAACTTTAATTCTGATGGTCCATTGAGAGTTTCAACGAGTGCCTTCAATTGGCAACCCCCAGATGCTATTCCACGCACTCACACAGGGAATTAAGGTTGCAGGAAAGGGGTGTGTGTGTGTGTGTGTGTGTGTGTGTGCTAGCTGTTCGTTAGGGCCCAGAAACATTAATATTGATATTATTATTAATAAAAGAGCTTT
Organism: Apodemus agrarius; assembly: GCA_964023405.1. Classification (NCBI taxonomy): domain Eukaryota; kingdom Metazoa; phylum Chordata; class Mammalia; order Rodentia; family Muridae; genus Apodemus; species Apodemus agrarius. The sequence goes on along the minus strand of OZ030025.1, from coordinate 27,793,108 downwards.
GGGGACTCCCGTAGGATAGCACTGAATGCAGACATCAATTCATAAACATCACATATTAACATCTAGTCTCCCAAACACAAGCAGTACCTCTCTTACTCTTCTTGTTTTTTTCCCCCCCCTCAGGGTTGCTTCATAACTTGAAACAGAGATTCCTATTACAGTTATGAGTACGTTTTTAATTTGTATGAAGTAAAATGTTTTAAATCGCATGCCTTAGTACTTGGGGGGGGATGCAATTGATTTTATCTATTGATCTTGTATACCCTTCAACTGACAGTGGCAGCAAAATAATACTGCTCATTTTGTTCTCAAGGGCTTTCAATTCTAGACAGCCACGTCCAGCTCCACGTTCCAGAGACAGAGCCGGGGGAGGCTCCTGAGGGAAGAAGAGACAAACACAGAAACCCACAGAGAAGCTGGGACCTGGTGGACTGGGCTCTCTGACAGAGAAGCCTCAGCATCGCCGAAGCTCTGCGTATTTATATTATGCAGGTGGACAGGGAGGCGGGACTATTGTATACGCATGAACAAGGAGGTGGGGTTATTCCGGATAAAGGAGGCAGGTTCAGCTAATCTCAGTAGGCGTGGTCTCTGCTGGTGAGGTGTCTTCACGCCATTAATACCTGGGGGTAAAAAGCTGTGGTAGTTATTTTCTGTCCCTCTGAGCCTCATCCGGGAAAGGCTTTGCCGCTCTTGTGGGATTTAGGCACTGGGAACTATGTCAAGAACACGCATTTATTCAGGGCTTCCCTTGCTCCCCCATGCCAGACAGACAGTCTTTGAGCTAAATAATACATCTTTCTGCTCCTTCCCAATCAACTCACTGGGTATTTATTTCTCTTGCCTTGTGCTGTCTAAAATCACTTGGACCAAAGAGCCCAGAATGGACATCTTCCCCTGCTCTAGATCTGAAGTGGGAGGTATTTATGTCTGCACCTCTCTAACATCCATGTTCTAACTGCTACTCTCTAAGGAGATGACATACGAAAGCCGTGCAGGTGATTAGAAGCAGTGGTGGTTTGAATATGCTTGCCCGGGGGAGTGGCACTATTAGGAGGTGTGGCCTTGTTGGAGTGGGTGTGGCCTTGTTGGAGTAGGCGTGGCCTCGTTAGAAGACGTGTGTCCACTGTGGGGGTGGGCTTTGAGACCCTCCTCCTAGCTGCCTGGAAGACGGTCTTCTGACAGATGGAGACAGAGTTTTTGGCTCTTCTCCAGCACCATGCCTGCCTGAATGCTGCCGTGCTTCCGGCTACGATGATAACAGACTGAGCCCCTGAACCAGTAAGCCAGCCCCAATGAAATGTTGTCCTTTATAAGAGTGGCCTTGGTCATGGTGTCTCTTCTCAGCAAAGGAAACCCTAACTAAGCCAAAAGGTAACAGGTCTTACGGCTCTGCCCTCCAGAGAATTACATTGGCCCTTCCATCTCTTCTACCAAACGAGAACAGAACGTTACTGTTTCTTCCGGGGGAGGAGACGGTAAAAAAAAAAAAAACGCCAGCTATGAAGCAGGCCCTGCCCAGACACTGGGTGTGACCTTGAACTCCTCAGCCTCCACAACTGCAAGCCGTGTATTTCTATTATTTATAACCTAGCCAGACCCCAGGTATTTATTTGTACTAAAACTGGTTTGTACTCAGGGAGAAAAAAAAATTTCCATGAAAATACATTTTCTTCTAGAAAATGTACAGTTTTTTTTTTTTTTTGAGGTTTAGCATCTGGGTCAGTGATCCATGCTGAGTTATTGTGTTTGTTTTTAATTTTTATTTTGCGTGCGTCATGCATGTGCCTGGAGCCTGAGGAGACCAGAAGAGGGTGTTAGGTTCTCTACAGACGATTGTGAGACACCACGTGGGTGCTGGGAATTGAACCCTGGTCCTCTGAGAACAGTGCTCTTAACCGCTGAGTCATCTCTTCAGCCCGAGTTACTTTTTGTGAACATTGCACAAGGCTCCAAGTTAGAGAGCTCGCCCCGCCCCATGTCCTATGTCTCCCCTCCCCTTTCTCTGTCTTCCTCCTCCTCTTTCTCTTCTCTTCTCTTCTCTCTTCTTTCTTTCTTTCTTTCTTTCTTTCTTTCTTTCTTTTTTCTTTCTTTCTGTCTGTCTTCAAATATCCAAACATCTTGGCATAATTTGTTGAAAAGACCATTTTGGGGCTGGAGAGATGGCTCAGCAGTTAAGAGCACTGACTCCTCTTCCAGAGGTCCTGAATTCAATTCCCAGCAACCACAGGGTGACTCATAACCATCTGTAGTGGAATCTGATGCCCTCTTCTGGCATGTCTCATATATATATATATATATATATATACACACACATATACATATATATATATGTGTGTGTGTATATATATGTGTGTGTCTCATATATATACAGATATACATATGTATATGTATGTATATATGTGTGTACATGTATATGTAGATATATACATGTACATATACATACATGTACATGTATATATGTAGATACATACATGTAGATATATATATACATGTACATATATGTCAAAGAAATAAATAAATCTTAAAAAGAAACCAAACCAAACCAACCAAACAAACAAAAACACCCAGACCATTTTGTACCCGACATGCCCTGTGTCCACGTTAAAACCCGGTTGCTCACCGTGGGCAGGTGATACCTCACATCTCCAGTCCTCCGTCTTTACTCCACTCTGCTCTGTTTTGACCGTGCTGCCTTGTCAATGGGTCTTGACATCCTGCGACATTAGCTCTCCAGCTCGGCTCTTCTCCTGCAAGGGAGTTCTGACTACTCCGAACCCTGCGCTATTTCCATGTAAATTTCAAGACAGCCTGTGGACATCAGCTAGGGAGCCCGCTGGGACGGTGATTGCCTTCTATTTCTACATCAGCTTTGAGATCTGAGATCTTAACGATATTGGGTGTTTAATTTGTATCAGCAATGTCATCTACGGTGTGTTCGGAAATATCACCTCTTTTGTCAGATCCATTTCTACACTCCTTGTATTTCAGCGCTACTGCGCATGTTACTTAAATTTTTTAAAATTTCAGCTGTTTGTCAGTATGTAGAAACATGATTGACTTTCAAACATTGATCTTTTCTGTGATGTTGTGAAACTTATTAATTCCTCTAGCTTTTCTGTAGATTCATCAGATTTCTTTTTACAGGAGTGGTGTGTCATTTTTAGCAGAGAGAGCTTTATTTATTTCTTGTCAATTCGGTTGCCTTTCTGTTCTTTCACTTGCCTGAGGTCCTAGCTAGAACCTGAAAGATGCTGTATTAAATAGCTGAGCACCGGGCTGATGAGAGGGCTCAGTGGGTAAGGGGCTTACGGCCAAGCCTGAGATTAAGTCCTGGAACCCACATGGTGGAAGGAGAGAACTGACTCCCAAAAGTTGTTCTCTGGCCTGGTGGATCTTAAGCAAACATTTTATCCCTGAGCCACGCCCCCAGCCCCTCACTGGTGGATCCTAGGTAAACATTTAATCACTGAGCCACGCCCCCATCTCCTCACTGGTGGATTCTAGTTAAACATTTAATCACTGAGCCACGCCCCCAGCCCCTCACTGGTGGATCCTAGGCAAACATTTTATCACTGAGCCATGCCCCCAGCCTCTCACTGGTGGATCCTAGGCAAACATTTTATCACCGAGCCACGCCCCCAGCCCCTCACTGGTGGATTACAATCAGAGGCTCTACTACTGGGCTAAATCTCCAGTCCTTTTATTTATTTATTTTTGGGGGGTTGTTTTGTTTTTTGGTTTGTTTTTTTGTTTTATTTTGGGGTGGGGGTTCGAGACAGGGTTTCTCTGTGTAGTCCTAGTTGTCCTGGAACTCACTCTGTAGACCAGGCTGGCCTCGAACTCAGAAATCCACCTGCCTCTGCCTCCCAAGTGCTGGGATTACAGGTGTGCGCCACCACGCCCGGCTTCAGAACTTTCATTTTTCTGGAAGGCCTCTGTGTGGTTTGACAATGCTTGGCCCAGGGAGTGGCACTATTTGGAGGTGTGGCGGTGTTAGAGGGGGCGTGGCCTTGTTGGAGGAAGTGTGTCACTGTGGACGCGGGCTTTGAGACCCTTGTCCTAGCTGCCTTCAGAATAAGAGGTGGAAGTCTCAGCTCCTCCAGCACCATGCCTGCCTGGATGCTACCGGGCTTCCTGCTATGATGATAATGGACCGAACCTCTGCACCTGTAAGCCAGCCCCAATTAAATGCCGTTCTGTATAAGAGTTGCCTTAGTCATGGTGTCTGTTCGCAGCAGTAAAACCCAAACTAAGAGAGCCTCCTTAGGCGAGCCCTGTTTCTTGGTACCAAAAGGTCCTTGTAGGCCCTTCAGTTTCCCCCATAGATTTTACCTGTTCGACACCAACGTCATCATTCAAAGTCCTGAGTGCCAATGCGGACAGCTGACATGCTTCTGAGGTCTGTACTCTGCTCCCCTCCCTAAGAGGTGCATCGAATTCCTCACCTTGGACCGTAATGTTATTTGGAGACGGGTCTGTGAATACAGGATGTATTCATGTTTAGGTGAGGTCACAGAATGGCTCCGATCCAACGGAACTGTTTCCCTATAGGCAGGGCAAACCTGGACACTGCTGCATACAGGGAAGGCATCGGGGGAGGGTGGGCAGTCAGGACGTTCCGGTAATGGCCACGACACCAACATCAGCAGTGATACTGGCTGCTAGAAGAGGCTGGGAAAGAGACCAGCATGGTCTGCAGACTTGTAGGGACACAGCCTGTTCCCTGAGCTTGGACTTTTAGCCTCCTCAACCGTGAGATACTGTGGCCGTTTAAGCCGCTGAGTGTACATGCTATGTCAGGACAGGCCTGGGACCTCATTAAGCTTCTCAGTGAATTCTAAGTGACTAAACCTGCATCCTCACACTTGCCCGGGAAGCAGCGCTGTACTGACAGAACCATCTGTCCTGTTCCTGGAAATGTGACTTCTTTATTTGTTATAGTTTATTGTACTGATCAATTGAATTTCACAAATAGTATACGGATTGTGGGAGTGTGTGTGAGCACTTGTGCCACCATGCACACATGGAGGTCAGAGGACAACATCTAAGAGTCCTCTCCTATCGTGGGGTTCCGGGGATTGAACTCAGGTTGTCAGACCTGGCAGCAAGTACATTTACCTGCTTAGCCCTCTTGCCAACCCTAGAAAAGTTACTCATACTGGCTCTGATATGCTACCCTACTCCTATCCCTACTGCCCTACTGCCCTACTGCCCTATGGCTCTACTGCCCTACTGCCCTACTTCCCTACTTCCCTACTGCCCTACTGCCTTCTCTGAGGCTCCTCATCTGAGAACCCCAACCCTGGGTTGCCCCAGTCTCTTTCAGAAAAGCAGCTCCCAAGTCCCCTCTCTTCCTCTTTATCCTCTTCCTCTTTGGCTCTGTTCTCCAACCCTGTCCTCAGACCTTCTGACTGGTCACCTCCCACAGGGGCATCTGTGCCCACAGGGAAGCATACATTTATGTATCCTCCCTGGGACCTAGCTGGTGGACCTGGCTCCATAGTATTTTCATGACCCTTCTGTGGTGTTTTAAATAAAAATGACCTTCATAGCCGATAGGGAGTGGCACTGTTAGGAGGTGTGGCCTTGTTGGAGTGGGTGTGGCTTTGTTAGAGGGAGTTTGTCAGTAGGGGGAGGGCTTTGGGGTCGCAGATACTCAAGCCAAGTCCAGTGTGGCATTTACTTCCTGCTGCCTCGGAATCCAGATGTAGAACTCTCAGCTCCTTCTCCAGTACCATGTCTGCCTGCATGCCACCATGCTTCTGTCACTATGACAATAAATTAAACTTCTGGACTGTAAGTCAGCCCCATTGTTTTTCTTTTTAAGAGCTGCGATGGTCATGGTGTCTCTTTACAGCAATAAATCTGTGACTAAGACAACCTCCTTTCCCAGGAGTATGCTCCAGGATCCACTTAGACACCGAGGTTTCTGGAGGCCGGGTGACCTGCTTGCAACTGGTCAGATGGCTCACCTGGGTCATGGGATTTATTAGGTACCTCTGAGACCCAAAGCCAACATCATGGCCTGGGTCACACAGTATACTGCCCACACCCAGGGTTCTGGCCTCTGTCCTGGGGCCTCTTCATGCTATCAGATACCACGTTCTAGCTGCACAAACAAGCCCCATCTTCTCAGTGATGATAGAGTCCTGGGGCTGGGCTGATCTTTTCCTGTTGAACAGTTACTGTGTCTCCCATAGAGCCAGTGCAGGGGAAGCACATGGAAATGCAAACACTCCCTGTGAAGACAGCACATCCTCAGGTGCCCGTTAGTGACTGCCTGACACCTCACTCATCTTCCCCCTCTTCCAGCGCTGGTTTGGAGACTGTTGATGCTTGGGCACATGGAGTCAGAACCTGGGGAAGGTCCCCATGTGACTTAGCCCTGGTGTTCACGGTGGTGCTGTCCGCAAGGCTCCTGCTGTGTGCTGGACTGTGTGCTGTTGTTCCACCTTCTGCCAGGTCCTCCCAGGTCATTCCAGATCCTCCCAGGTCCTCCCAGGTCATTCCAGATCCTCCTAGGTCCTGCCAGGTGCTGGCCTCCTCCAGAGGAAGAAGGCTTGGCGCTGCCTGGCAGGAACTCCACCTAAGCGAACATGGACATCGACGAGGGCCCCAGTGGAGGTGGGCTGCCAGGTTACCAAGCTGCTGCTGCTTCCCCCTTCTGGGTCTCAGTTTCCCTGGCTGTGAAATGAGGGACTAGATAGTTCTTAGGCTTCTTGCCTGTCTCCAGGGCTTCATGAGAAGCAGAACACATAACCAAGGCCGCAAGAGTATCGCCCAGTTGTGGCGATTATGTGGCACTGGTTTTGGGAGATATGAACAAACAGTTCCAGATAGGGAACTGCCAAGAGACCAAAGGGATAGTAATGCCAAAGTCTAACTTGGGGATCAATGAGTTTATTGGGATTACTGATAGCAGAATGGGGGAAGGGTTACTATCAGAAGCTTAGATCACTCAAACACAGCTACGTCACTGAAAGCTCAACCCAGCATCTGTGACGACTCATGAAAGCTGGAACCCTGGATCTCCACAGGACTTGCAGGCAACTCCTCACGTTGGTGAGTCTTCTTTTCCCCAAAACCCCTTAATGTGATGTGAGAAGGGAAGGGGTCCTGCAAATCTGATAAGCTTCAGGGATTTTCCTGAGATTTGTGAGTTGTCTACTTCCTGGGTCTTAAGGAGCTTCCTTGCAGGGTGGAATATTTCAATCAGGAGAAAACTTCTGTACAACAGAGGCACACACATGGCAGAGGCAGGACGATCAGGGGTTCCAGATCATCTTCAGCTACAAAGTGAGTCTGAGGTCAGCAGCGTGAACTACATAAAATTCTGTGTATAAGCAACATGCCGCCCATCTCTTTCCATGTGTCAGTCTACAGGGCTTCGCTTGTTGGCTTCTTCAAGTGCACAGAGAACAGAATTTGCCATGGGTGGTGGGAAGTGCCTGAGGAAGGGCTGCCTCCCGCAGCCTGGTACATGTGTAGAGAGTCGGCCGAACACAGAGGCGGGCTTGTAAGGAATCTTGGCAGCCCAAAGCTGCTCTTGCTAGAGGATCAGCCTCTGGTTTTCACAGAACCACGCTCTCAGCAGCCACCGATGTCCACAGGTACAGACACTGGCTCCCTTTGCCAGCTTGTTGCCTGATCTGTCTTGACCTTGCAAGACACACATCTGTAATCTGTACAAGATTGGGGCAGTACAGTGAGTCCAGGAGGAGCCGGAGGCTGGCAGAGTTGTGGGCACACCTTTACACATCGTGACAAAGCAGTGGGATCCAGTAGTGGGGACAATCGATGTCTCAGCGGGACCCGAAGTCTTTCTGGTCTGTAGTGACTCACTTCCTGGAAGACAGCCATCTGAAGCGATGTGGAGCCTCCTGGGCCACCTGTTTTGGGAATGATGGAGTCGCCGCCTTGTTTCTGGGAAGAGCAGCTGTTCTCTCTCTGGTGGGATCATCTCCAGATCCAGCCATACTCATCATCCTCACGCGGTCAACAAGATCCTGCAGCTCTTGCCACACAGCACGAGGAAGGCCTGTGTTCCGCAGTCTTCCCAGCTTCGGAGCTGGCCTCTATAAAGAAAGAGTCTCCCCAGTGACGTGTAAAAGGCTGGGAACCACAGTGAGCTTGGACCAAGAATATGAGTGGCTGGGTGCTTTGCACAAGTGGAGGAGGCGGGCGTCCTCCTCTGCGATGCTGTGCAAGCAACATGTGTAGCGTCCCTGGGATGATTCAGGCAGGGAGGGGCTCGGGGAAGAACGGGTCTATAGGGTCTGAGCATGCTCAGTACCCACTATAGAAGTTAAAGGAGAAATCTCAGTTTGTTGACTGAATTCACTGATGAAATGGCTCTATTCTGGTTTGTGTTTTTTGTCCTTTGTTTTTTTCATTGTTGTTTGTTTTGTTTTCACATTTTCAACGGTAGGGAAGGGACCCAGGACCTTCCCCGTACCAGGCAAGCGCTGTGCTGATGCGCTAACCCCCGCCTCCACTCAGTCCACTTTGGACCGTTACTGAAAGGGGAGTCTGCCTCAGGCAGGAATGTTTGAAGGGAAACAGGACGGAGAATGTTCGGGTCCTTTGCTGGCCTGTGACATCACCCAGTCTATTTGTCCATCTAGATGTGATGGCACCCTAGAAAGAAATTATTTTCCATCTCCCCTACATAGAGGTCTGATGGACTCTGGTTGTGGGATAAGGGGATTCATGTAGAATTTTGTTTCGAGGTTTTCTCTTTGTGACAAGGATCAGCTCAAAGGTGGAGGTAGAATCCGCCCCATTGAAAAGTAGGCAGGGAATCAGGGACGGATGGAGGAAGGATGCAACAGGCCAGCCAATCAGGCGGTACATAGAGAATTCAGAGCCAATCAGGCGGTACGCAGAGAATTCAGAGCCAATCAGGCGGTACGCAGGGAATCCAGAGCCAATCAAGAGGCAACAGACTAGGGAGGGGGAAGGAGGGGGAGGGAGGGGGAAGGAGGGAGGGGAGGGAGGGGAGGGAGGGGAGGGAGGGTATGGAGGGTATGGAGGGGAGGGAGGGAAGGGAGGGGAGGGAGAGGGCAGAGAGAGAGAGAGAGGCAGAGGATGCAACAGGCCAGGCCAGCCAATCAGGTTCCTTCTCGGCGTGAGAAGGCCCCAACCTCCTCTCTCTGGACAGATGTGGGCAGTCTCAGGCAGACCCAGCAGCTTTAGAGCTGGTAACCTGAGTGCACACATTCCCAGTGTGACCCATGTAGCACTTCACTGGGCTGCGTCCTTCTACAGCATCAGAGCTGACAGGCGTGACACTGGTCACATCTGAGGATCTGCCAACCTTTCTGCTCTTCTGGGTTCCTCCTCCGGCATCCAGTCACAGGAAGGCTACCATGGTGGCAGGGGGTGGGGAGGTAGGCAAGCTCTGACCCTTACTTACCCTGTGCCCGTGCAGATGCTAGGTGAATCAGAAACGAGAGCGAAGCTCGTCTTTTCTGTCGGGCCACACTGAGGAAACCTCTGGGTGTGGCCTGTAGACATTCAAGGGAATGGGGGCGTTAGAACCTGACAGCAAACCCCCAATCTTTACACTGCAGCCCTGGATTCTGGCTATCTTGAAATATACATACATGTACACATATATACATATACATACACAAACACATATATACATATACATATACATATACATATACATATACATGGTTTCTCTGTGTAACCCGGCTCTCCTAGAACTCACTCTGTAGACCCAACTGGTCTTGAACTTAGAGATCCACCTGCCTCCACCTCCTGGGTGCTGGGATTAAAGTTGTGTACCATCACCCATCACGTCCTGGTGTAATAAAATATACTTCTGCTCTTAGATTCAAAGCATTCTTTCCCCCTCCTGTTGGAGAACACACAGACCGGGTCCTACGTGCCCTGGGAATCTTGAGGAGACGTTAGAGCTGCTCACATCCGCCTGAGCCACTCAGCGGCTAATGCGTATTCTAAGGAGACAAAGAAGCCAGCATCTGAGATCTCCAGCACTGTCTAGCGGCAAACACAATGCTAGTGACACGCTGTCTTTCTTAGCAGTATTAGCAGATGCTTGCACATAAGGAAATAATCCCAGAATGCGACATCCCCAAAGGATGGGGAAAAATAATCAGCTCGGTGCCCCACCTTTTATCAGGTGGATCAAACGAACCGTGGACGACGGAAGGCAGGGCAGTCCACAGTTCCATCACAAGTGTGAACGTGCTTGGGATGAAGATACGTGCGAGGCAAATCTGGCGTGAAGAGAAATGATTACCGAGGAAAGATTGGAGGCCAACAAAACCGAACCGGACACTGGGGAGAGGCGAGGACCGGAAGTTGCTCCCTGGAAACCATCCATCTAGCCAATGGTCAACTGCCCGGAAGAAGAAAAGCAGCACACATGGTTGTAGGCTTAGATGTTTAAAAACCTACTTTTAATAAGGGTTCTGAAATGCTTCGACGCCCCCCCCCGCCCCGCCCCGCCCCGCCCCGCCCCCGCCCTTCTAGTCCGCAGTCCAAAGCTGGGGAGAAAGATGGTAAATAGGACAAGGGGATGTGGACTTGTTTAGAAAGAGTTCTTCGGGGTGATTTCAGTCTCTGTTAGGATACTAACAGTCCAGTTCAATAATGCCAAGATACCTAACACGAACCAGCAGAGGTGGCACGAGCTAGCAAAACCGGCCAGGCTTCCACCAAATCGGCACGAGTCAACGGGAACAACCAGGACCAGCCGGGACGCCGGGTCTCTGCCATGTCTCTCTCAACAAAGCAAAGATCAGCAAAGGCAAAGATAAAGATGTGAGACCAGCAAAGCACTGCAAAGCGAACTAGGCAAGAACCCAGTCGCTGTCCACTGAGTCTTATTTATTCTCTCTCCAAACATCACGTGTCCTCCAGCGGGACTTACTAGCCTCAGCAAAGCACCGCAGGAGTCTGTCTGCCTTAGCAAAACACCATGTGAGTCTTCATCACACGACATATCCAGAAACTTCTACTCCACATGCTATAAGGGAAGGACCCTAAGCCACCGCCAGTACAGCTTTTGCTGTTAGAGCAAGCAGGCTGTGCACTTAAAAAAAAAAAAAAAGACTTATGTATTTATTATATGTAAGTAGACTGCAGCTGTCTTCAGACACCCCAGAAGAGGGCATCGGATCTCATTACAGATGGTTGTGAGCCACCATGTGGGTGCTGGGATTTGAACTCAGGACCTCCAGAAGAACAGTCAGTGCTTTTAACCGCTGACCCATCTCTCCAGTTCCATGTGCACATCATTTTAAAGTTTCTCTGTGTGTGTATGTTTCATGTGTTTATGTATGTGTGTGTGCACAGGCATGTGTGTACATGACATGTGGAGGACACGGGACAACCTCCGGTGAGGTCCATGTAGTCTTCTTCTTCTTCTTCTTCTTCTTCTTCTTCTTCTTCTTCTTCTTCTTCTTCTGTTTTTCGAGACAGGGTTTCTCTGTGTAGCCCTGGCTGTCCTGGAACTCACTCTGTAGACCAGGCTGGCCTCCAACTCTGAAATCCACCTGCCTCTGCCTCCCAAGTGCTGGGATTAAAGGCGTGCGCCACCACTGCCCGGCTGCTCCATGTAGTTTTCTTGAGACAGAGTCTCTCACTGGGCACATTAAGGCTAGGCCTGCCCCCACCTTCCTAGCGCTGGGATTACAAGTCCAGGTCATCATGCCCAGCTTTTTAAGTGGGTTCTGGGGAGCAATCTCAGGCTCTCATGCTTATGTAGCGCCTCCTAGACCCCAATTTTACATTTCTTGGTGGTCACATTATAGAAGCAGAAAGAATTTTAAGGTGCCATTAATTCGGGTAAATTTTCAACGTGTCCCGAATACAATTTATTTCAACATGCAATCAATATAAAAATGATTCTAAGTCATCACATTCCTTTGGTGCTGTCCTGAACCCTCATCTCAATTTGGACACTATCACTTCATTAGAATTACTTGATCAGTGTTTAGATTTCATAAAATTTACCTCAATAAAGTACTCACATTCTTCCAAGCCTGTGAGTAAAAAGTTTTCTAATAAGTGAATTGAGGATTTGTTATTAAATGAAGGTGGATTAAATTAGGTAGAGTAGGAAACCGGACCCCCTCGTGACTCCAGTCCCACGTCAGGTGCTCAGTTGCCGTTGGTGGCCGTGGCTGCTGTTTTGACAGATTGCCCCCTTCCACTTCTGCTAAGCTCCTTGGCCACCACCCTTAGTCTCAAGTATTCTTAGTCCTCAGGGGAATCTCTAGACCTTGCCACCTCTAAAGGGGTCCCTCTGCAAAGAGACCACTATTCTCATGAGACCCTTGGTTTGTTGTTCCCTGTGGGAGGGGGGATTGATGGGTCAGATGTGTCTCCATCCATGGTCTGTCTCTCTCTGTGTCCTGTGTTTGTTCCTGTCCCTGCAGCTCATGGGGACAAGCCAGGCCAAGACCCCTTCCTCCATTTTCCCAGCTCTCTGCCTGTGTCTCCCTCACCCTGCTCCAGTATCAGGCGGCTAAGCTTGCAGACAGGCAATCCCAGACACATGGGTTGTTTCAGTCAGCTTATGTGTGAGACCCTCTTACCCTTGTTCCACATCTTCAGAGATCTGAACCTCTTAAGGGGCTGAGGATGGAGGAGCCAGGGTGATGGAGAATACCAGCTCAGTGGTGTCGTGGCCCACCCAAGACAGGTTCCTCTCCACCACTTCCACTCCAGTTCTGGGGTCCTCCAAGCTCTCGGAGCCTCAGTTTCCCCACATGCCCAGTAAGATTGGGTACACCATTCTTTGACCATGGTGACTTTTGAAGGGACAGTTGGCATTGGGCTACCCAATCTAGCACACACCTGGATTGTCCCTAACAGTCTAGGAGTAGCCACCGGGTCACATTCTTGCTAATAGATACCTTCTTCAGGACCGTGGGAACTGAGCACACACCCCCTCCCCCCAATCGCAGGATCCATCTTGCCTCCAGGTCTCTTTTGATTGTCCATCCAAAGAAAGACTTGCTCACTGTCTCATTTCTGGATCGGGGGTGGGGGGAAACTTTCTTTATTCTGTCCTGTGAACCTGGAGGGTGTCCTGTGAATCAGGCTGTCAAATGGATCAGTGTCCCCAAGGTTTCTGGGGAAATAGTCACTCTCTCTGGTCCCCCTGCTGCTGCTGCCAGCTAAGGGTTCCTAGAACCCACCGGGCATTGCAAAAACAGTAGAGATCACATTTGCATTTTCAAATCTTCCTAGGTCTGTTCATGTGTGTCCTCCCGATCCCCCCACACTGTCAGAAATGCATCTATGACCACAATGAAGAGAGGAAACAGACACCTCGTACCTGCCTGGCCCATATCAAGGCATAGATGTTCCCCCAGAAGAGCTCACCTGAGATGCATCTCCCTGGAAAGACCCCCAGGAAGGAGCGGAAACCTGCCTGAAGGATGCAGAGAGGGAAACGACCCTAGAGATGTCCAGAGTACAAATACAACCTTCCCAGAGCCTAGACCAGGCTTGCCCAGATGTCCCAGGGCCGCCTGTCTATAAGACACTGCTTACAGCACTGCGGTGCTGGACAGGACGCCCTGGAAGCTACGAACAGGCGCAGCCTTGTTCAGGCTCTGCTGGACAAGCTGTTCAGAGTCTTCAGTGTCTCACCTTGTTCAGTTCACTTTTGTAATTTTGTTGATTATGGGCAGAAAAGGATGAGCACAGACTACCCAAGGTGTGTCCGTTTGTCCCTGGGCTGTCTTTCCTTAGCTGTGGCCCCTAACTCAGTTCCAATCCTAACAGGTTTTTTTTTTTTTTTTTGGTGGGGGGAGGGCATTTCTCAGTAAGTCCCCAAGGTGGATTTACACCGGCATAATGGAAATGTCTCGTTTTAAAACTAAAACATGCAGCCGGGCAGTGGTGGCACACGCCTGTAATCCCAGCACTTGGGAGGCAGACACAGGTGGATTTCTGAGTCCGAGGTCAGCCTGGTCTACAGAGTGAGTTCCAGGACAGCCAGGGCTACACAGAGAAACCCTGTCTTGGAAAAAACCAAACAAAAACAAAAAAACTAAAACAGGCGTGCGCACTGTGATGGGTCCACTCCGAGTCCCAACCACTGTGTTATTTCAGGTTGCTGGGGCAGAGCTTGCCAGCTTTCCACGGGGTGGGGCACTTACACGATATGCCACGGGAAGCTGGGCCTGACTGTCACCTGGGCCGTTTGGGAATCTGAACTAAGGGGCTTCCTTGGGCCTAGCAGTTTGAGATCAGGTTGGACAGACAATATATCAAGATACTTATCTCCTGAAGGGGGAAGGGGGAAGGGGAGGAGCAAGAAGAGGGTGAAAGGGAGAAAGGGGAAGACACAGGAGGGGATGAAGAAGGGAAAGAAAAGAGGGAGGGGAGAGGGGGGAAGAGGAAAAGGGATGGGAGGAGACAGAAGGGGGAGGGGCACCAATGGCGTTCTACAGGAGGGATGTACTGGAATTTGGGTTAGCTGGTCCTCTGAATGTAGCATTCGTGTGTGTGTGTGTGTGTGTGTGTGTGTGTGTGTGTGTGTGTGTGTGACCTAGGCCAGTTGCCTTTGTGAGACAGGAAATGCCATCCTTTGGTAATACCTGGCATCCTTGCCATCCGTCTTACGACAATGGCTGGGACCCAGATCTGAGTGTGGAGGCCAGGGTATCTTCTGCTCACCACAGACAGCATGCCGAAGCACACAGCTGCCCTCGGTGTGACTCCTATCATGGGTGCCGGCTCCCGCTGTCCCCACTATGCCCAGGACAGCCAGGAACAGAGCAATTTCCCTCAGGTGCCTTGCAGATGATCTTAGAGCAGCCCTGTCAGGGAATGCTGCCGAGCCCTGGGCAGCCTGACAGCAGGAGACAGAGGTCCAGGGTGCTGGAGACGGCACACAAGAGTCCCTTCCACAGAGACACTCTGGCCCCAGCCCAGCAGCCCGCCCAGCTGCTCTGTGCAGATAGAGGTATGGTGCGATGCCCAGTCCCTGAGGAGGCGAAGGAAGCAGCCAGGCCCAGCGGGGATGGGGGGTGGGGGAGAGCTGCCCTCTGTTGCTTTGGTCACAGCTCTCGGCTTGGACCAGGTGAAGAGAGAAGGTGGCACCATGGTGACAACATCCTCCACACTGCAGGGAGGACCCACCCCTCCCCCTCCTGCTGGGGGACAGAGCTGGGCTGCCAAGCTCTGGTGGGGAGGGGGTGATGGGAGAGGTGAGAGGCGTCCAGGGACCCTGGAGGAGGAGAGATGCTATTAAAAATATAATTTGCTATGTGTGTCTTTTCTGATTACAAAAGCAATGCATATTCATTGTAGAAAATTTGGAAAATAGAGATAAGCAAGGAGAAAAAAAAAAAAGCAAATAAAACCTGCTCCTAATCTCCCCCACTGGGGGACAACCACTCACACAGCCAGTGTGGTGGTCAGGAGCACACACGGGGACCCCCGGACACAGTACACACGGTCTGTGTAGTACAGAATGCTTCGAGCCCTGGGTCCTAGCACCGGGACTTCAACGGCAGGTGTGGTGCTACCCAGGTGGTGGGGAGATCAGAAGTTCAAAGTCATCCTGGGCTATAAAGGGAATTTGAGGCCAGCCTGGGCTACACGAGACCCTGTCTGAACATACACCCGTGCATGTGTGTACACGCTCGAGACTAGAGCCTGACTCTCTGTGCCGGAAACCAGCTCTGCTATGGCTGGATGTGTGACCCTGAACAAGCACCCGAGAACAGTGGGTGTCTCCTTCCTAGCCCTGCTGGAAGAACTAAGTGAAAATTCATAAGTGTTTAACATATATATATATATATATATAATCTTAGTTAGGGCTTTATTTCTATAAAGAGATACCATGACCAAGGCAACTCTTTTTTTGTTTTAAGATTTATTTATTTATTATATGTAAGTACACTGTAGCTGTCTTCAGACACCCCAGAAGAGGGCGTCAGATCTCATTACAGATGGTTGTGAGCCACCATATGGTTGCTGGGACTTGAACTCAGGACCTTCGGAAGAGCACTCAGTGCTCTTAACCGCTGAATTATCTCTCCAGCCCTGTGTTTGGCATATATTAAGAGCCCGGTGAGACTGGGTATGACATCAGACTCCTGTGATCCCAGCACCCAAGAAATGGAGGCAGAAGTTAGGGTCATCCTAAGCTATATCAGGAACTTGAGGCTAGCCTGTGCTACATGATCCCTTGTCTCAAAAAAGATAGAAGCCAAATAACCAGAACCCAAGAAAGAAAAGGAGAATGTGTGTGACCAGTGAATGAAAGCCATGTCTGTGATGGGCCAGTGAGTGTCGTCGTCGTCGGCCATAACTATGACAATCGGGACCCTGGCCACCTCTACGGACGGACCGAGATCTTAACAACCTGGCTAAACCAGGCCTCTCGGTTCATCTGCTAGATTTCTTCTAGCCTGAGAAAGAGGACCCAGCCCCTGGGTATCTGAATACTTTTTTTTTTTTTGGTTTTTTGAGACAAGGTTTCTCTGTGTAGTCCTGGCACTCACTCTGTAGACCAGGCTGGCCTCGAACTCAGAAATCCGCCTGCCTCTGCCTCCCAAGTGCTGGGATTACAGGAGTGTGCCACCACGCCCGGCTGGGTATCTGAATACTTAAGAGTTGGGGCCAAGCCTCAAGATGGATGCCTCCCAGTCCACAGAGATAGTCCTCAGTGACTCTCGTCAACATCCACAAGTGAGGGGCAGGAGAAAGGAGAGAGGCTGGGACTGGGGCTGAGTGGGTCATGGGTAGGGAGAGAAGGAGGGAAGAGAAGGCAGGGCAAGGAAAGATGCCGAAGAGGCCGAGAGAAGCATGTTTATGTTCTCTGGCCCCTTGATCCTCCTGACTTAACCACACACCTTCCCACAATGTTGTGAGGCTCTGCCACTCACCCGCCACACCCCACCCCACCCCCAGGGCTCCTCCCGCTCTGCCGCCCCTCACCAGCCACGGTCTGGCCCGTCAATAATTCATTGCCGGCAGGATAGAATCATTATCAATAATGCACACACGATAATGTTCTACAGCTCTGAGCACAACTGTGTTACTACTCCTAACGTACCAGGAGCCGGGGCCAGCCCCCTCGTAAGCTCCCCTACCCACCCACCCCCCTCCAGGCCTCAGGAGAAGAGTAGAGCAGATCAAACCAGAGTGGCAAGGGGGCTCTTCTGTGGGACCAAGCAGGACCCCAATGGGGCCAACTAGCTCCTGCCTCTCCTTTTTAACATTTCACCCACAGGTGCGGGCACACCACCAAGCCCAGCCCTGCTATAAAGCACATAAATGCTTACTTAGCTCAGATCCCACCACCCCACCTGTAGAGCCTTGCCTGGAGGATTTACTGCCTGGAGGCTCTACTCTGCTGAGGAAACAATGAGTGGTTGGTGGGGGTGGGGGTGGGAGGGTTGGGGGGGCGCACTTTGTACGGAGACAGGGCTTGACAAAAGTTCATTCAGGCATATGAGGGTGTCCTACAAGGTTGCTCAGAAAGGGGCTGGCTATAGACGACAGGCGGGAAGGGATGTGTGCTGTGTGTGGGGCCGGTTGTGTGAGGCTATAGGAGAGAAAGACCTCATGCCCTATGTAAACTGAAGGCGGCAAAGCACATGGGCCCTTGGGTCCAGGGTGCCACATTCACTTTGGGACACAGCATTTTCAGTGTAAAAGCTTTATTTTTAAAATTGGTCGTTAAGCCCTTAAGGGCAGGCTCCACACAGCAGCAGAGGCCAGCATAGATGAACTCAGTGGTATGTTTGTAGATTTTTCTTTGGTCTTCTATTGCTAGGTGTGTGCATTTTCTATCTTACTGGTCTTTTTGCTTGTGTGTTATGGTTTCTGAATTTGTGAGGCTTTGCTTTTTTGTTTGTGTGCGTATCAGTGTTTTGGCTGAATACATGTCTGTGCGCCACGTGCTTGCCTGGTGCCAACTGAGGTCAGAAGAGGGCATTGGATCCCCTGGGACTGGAGTTACAGCCAGTTGCGAGCTACCATGTGGGTTCTGGGAATTGAACTCAGATTCCCTGCAAGGACCGCAAGTGCTCTTAGCCTTTCAGCCGTCTCTTCAGCCCCCTGGTTTTTATGTTTTTATGAGCATTATTGTAGTGTGTGTGTGTGTGTGTGTGTGTGTGTGTGTGTGTGTCTGTGTTTTTTGCTTTGTGCTTGCTTCCCTCCCGTCCTCCCTCCCTCTTCCCTCCCTCTTCCCTCCCTCCTCCTTCCCTCTCTCCTTCCCTCCTCTCTCCTTCCTTCCTTCCTTCCTTCCTTCCTTCCTTCCTTCCTTTCTTTCTTTCTTTCTTCCTTTCTTTCAGGTTGCTCTCCATGTTTTCCCAAGAAAGAAATTTTTTCAGTGAATACTGAGTCTCCTGGGATTTGGCTTGAATGCAGGGAACTTAGTGACTGGGTCTCCGCCCCGTGGAGACAAAGAGGCTTCAGGGCCTGGTAGGTGAAGCTTCCCCCAGAGTCTATAGAGACCCTGGTGAGGCCTTAGGCTTCAGTTCTGGGGTACCTCTACGCCCCTCAAACCTGAGCAACCCAGCCTGTGATGCCCACTGAAGGCTGAAACCCAAGCCTCTGAACCCCAAAACTGCCACCGTGCGAGCACTCCTGTTTCCCAGGAAAGAACGCGGTGCCCAGGAGGAAGTTGCTACCAGACAGCCCCTGCGGAAGACCCTTAGGGCTGAGTCCGGGGAAGGCCATCTTCTAGGGCTAAGCCGGGCTTGGGAACCAGCAGGAAGTCATGAATATACTGGAGTCTTGCTCTTACTACAGCTTTTTCTTCCAGCATTCACTTGATCAGTGCCAAGTCGGGGTCTAGTTAAGGCCTAACCTTAGGGGAGCACGTGAATTAATGCTGAGCCCCAGACGCGTAGCAGCTGGTCACACAGCACCGGTGTCACTCGGGACCCTTAGTTCTCTGGCAGTTTCCCTTTCAAAATGCACACGCAGTCACTTCCTGATTCACCATAGCTGGGAGGGGCGCCTTTCTCCTGCACACCTGTGGCCCGGCCCCTTCTGAAATATTAACCTGGCTCTTTATCAATGTTTTATCCGTTCTCTGCTCCGCATCACCCCTGCGACCCATTTCTCACTTTCGAGCCCGGAGCATGAAAAATGGATGCGCTTGCCCCACCTGCCCTGGCGCTTTGGCCCAGGTTTGGGACTTAACAGGAAGTGATCGTGTTCATCTGTTCTTCCAATCAGCCGATTCCCCAGCCCCTCAGCACCTCCTGCCCCGCTGGGCTCAGCGTTACCTTGGTTCAGCGTACTCTGGGTTCAGCGCACTTGCACTGCACACCTCCCGCCCGGGCCGTACCTCTGCGCTCTGTGTTCTGGGCAGGCGGAAGGAGCCATGTTTGACTCCTACAGAGACTCTTACTTACCCAAAGCCACGCAGTGAGCAGTGGATCGTCTCAAAGGAACAAGAGCCAGTTCTGAGGGTTATTGTTCTAATCTCTTAGTGCAGGGCACCCCTCACTGCCTGTCTTCTCCACCAGTATTGCTCCTAATCCTGAATTAGTCTCTAGACCAGTGGTTCTCAACCTTCCTAACGCTGCGATCCCTTAATACGGTTTTTCATAGTATGGTAACCCCAACCTTACAATTATTTTTGTTGCTACATTGCAACTGTAGTTTTGATAGTTATGAATCGTCATGTAAGTATCTGTTATGCAAGATATCTGATAGACGGCCCCTATGCAAAGGTCATCTGACAACCTCCCTGGGTCGCGACCCACAGGTTGAGAACCACTACGCTAGCAGCGTTTGCACTTCTTGTCAAGTGGTAGAAATGATAAAATTTAAGAGCAGAGTCACGAGGAAGAAGCAGAGGCTGTTGAGGTCGGTCCTCAGCCTCATCATGCCACAGCTCCTCCTCACAGACCTTCCACGGCTCCCCGCCGAGCGTGAAAACTCTCTCCTCTCCCACCTCACTAAGTTTTGTAAGAAAGTTTTTTTTTCAAAGCACAGCCCACTTTATCCTTCTCCCTGTTCTGTTTCAAACTACTTCCTCTCCGGCGGCGGACGGCGGACACCTTCTCAGACCCTTGCTGAGGTGTTCTTTAGAAACGTGTTTCTCCTGAGTCAGGCAACCGCTTCTGACGTCACTCAGGATAACTCCCGCCTGGGGCCTGATGGCTTTGGCATTATACCCCTTAAGGCTCTTGTCAGTCCCCATCCACAGAGACAGCCAGACCAGACTGGGGGACCCGTTTTCCCACAATGGCAGAGGCAACCTTGTCTGCTGGTCATCTACCCTCTTGATAGCCTGGGCTATGAGCAGCCACAGAGAGCCACCCCTCCCTGACTCTTGGTGGCCATTGGTCCCTGTGGGGGTTTCCCAATGGCTACCTGCCACTCCCTGCCAGGCTGCACACCCTTGCAGAGCACAGGCTTTGACGCTAACCTCTCAGCACAGAGCTTGGCACACACCAAACGCTGGCTGAACTTGAGATCCTGGCCCCACCACAGCACTTTGGAAAGACTAGACTCCAGGAAGACACGGACGGCCTGCGGAGCTGAGAGCTGGCCTAGAGCCCAGCCCCTTGAGTTTGTAGGGAAAGCGAATGCTTCACCTGCCCTCTCTTCTACGTAGCTTCTCTATCACAGGGCTCTGATCTAGGAAGCACCAGTCATTGTCTTTCCATTGACCAGAAAGAGCAGCACCTCTGTCTTTGGGGCCAACCCCAGCACCCGCTCCCTCTCACTTGTACAACTGAACAGAACTGCATGTCCGGAAGCAAAGGGAGAAGAACCGTGCCAGAGGCTGGGAACACACAGGTGTCCTGTTGTGCGGTAGGCGGCTTTAGTTAACCACTGTATCAAAAATACTGTATAAAAAAATAAATCTGCAAGTGGGGATTTACAATGTTACCATCACAAAGTCTCAGATGTGGTAACTATCTTGATTCGACCATGCCATGTGTATATTCATGTCTCAAACATCATGTAGACCCTGCAGATAGGTACGGTTATAGTGTCAGTTAAAAACTGAGTAATGGGCCTGTAATCCCAGCACTTGGGAGGCAGAGGCAGGCAGATTTCTGAGTTCGAGACCAGCCTGGTCTACAGAGTGAGTGCCAGGACAGCCAGGACTACACGGAGAAACCCTGTCTCAAAAAAACAAAAAAAACAAAAACAAAAAAACAAAAACAAAAACAAAAAAAAACAAAACAACAACAACAACCACAAAAAAACACTGAGTAATGGGCTGGGGATAGCATTCAGCTGGTAGAAAGCTTGCTTTGCATGCACAAGGTGCTGGTTTTATCCCCAATCGCCTGCCTAAACCCTGTAGGGAGACATGAGGATCAGAAGTTCAAGGTCATCCTCTGATAAACTGTGATTTGAAGTCAACCTGAGACACAGAAGACCCTGCCTCAGGAAAAATAAAATAAAATAGGGCCATCGCGATGGCTCTGAGGCTAAAGGTGTCTGTAGTCGAGCCTGAGCCACCTGCCTTTGATCTCTGGGACCACGGGATGGAAAGGGAGAACTGACTCCCACAAGTTGTTCCTCTGACCTCCACAGGCACCACGGTACAAGTATGTATGTGCATGCACGAACACACACACACACACACACACACACACACACACACACACATACACACACACACACACACACACACACACACGTGCACGCACAATGTAAAATCAAATGGAATAAAGTGTTAACAAACCCAGAATGCCCCCCTCCCCCCAGTGCTAATGCCATTCTTATCAGGCAGCTCTGGAGCAACTGGGTACCCCACTTGGGAGAACATTTTCCAGGTCCTGTCCAGGCCTACTAAATCAGGGTCTCTGGGACTGGGGTACAGCAATCATGCGTCAAGCCTCCAGGTGACCCTGATGTCACCATAGGGTCCAGTACAACTGATCTAGAAGGAATGGCTGTCAGTAAAAACCTCCCTGCAAGGCCGGGCATGGTGGCACACGCCTGTAATCCCAGCACTTGGGAGGCAGAGGCAGGTGGATTTCTGAGTTCGAGGCCAGTCTGGTCTACAGAGTGAGTTCCAGGACAGCCAGGACCACACAGAGAAACCCTGTCTCCAAAAAAACAAAACAAAACAAAACAAAAAAACAAAACAAAACCTTCCTGCAGAGCCCGCTTACCAGCCCTCCTGTCCACTGTCCCCCGGAGGACATGTCTCTCCATCCAGATCTCAGACTGAAGCAGGGCTCCAGTGACAGGCTGAGATGAACTGCGTCTGAGCGAGCCAGTGAGCCTCTTGGACCTCTTGTCCATGGGCAAAGAGAACCGATTACACCGAGGAAGTAGCCCTGCCCAGCCCGTGACACATAGATGCCGAGGACTGATGAGAGTGAGGATCTGGAAGAAGTCGTCATGGTCACAGGACTTGGTGTCACCTCAACAGAGGTCGGAAGCACGGGTGGGAGGGAAGGTAATCGGCTTCTTGACTGGCTGTGGCTTTGGGGCTACTGGAAGGACCACTTGCTCCTCTCCTCAACGTGAAGTTATCCAGTGCCCTGGGGTGGGAAAGAAGCTAATGGGGGAGGGGGGGACGGACAGCTCCAGGACCAGGCTGGAGAGGAAAAGGAAGTTGGCAGTAGAATGTTACCTGTGCCCTGGACTACTCGCTGCCCGACCCTTCCTGCCTTTGGGGGTGGAAGTGGGGTGGCTCAGAGTCAACGACACAGACTCCAGGAGCAGGTGAGAGGGACAGGGGCAAGCTCATCTGAGCACCGCGGCAAGCTCCTTTAATACCTCCATCCTCGCCCCCATTGGTCCCAAGAAAGCATCTCTTCTAAACGGCAGTTCCCGATTGGCTGGCACCGTCTACACCAACTCTCCTTGGTCTCTCCGGCAGTCCTCAATTCGGTCCTCCTGCGGGAGATGCTTTTGTGGCTGCGTTTACATAGAGGTGGGCACCGCAGTTCCTCCTACACTATGGTAGCCTCTGGGATAGCCCGGGAAGGAGGTTGAGGGATTAGAACGAGAGCCGGGAGACAGGATGAGGTTGTGAGTCTGGACTCCCCGGTGCCTTTGGCAGCCTGCCCTGCTGTAGCCTGGGTGATCTTGGATAGGTGCAGGGGAGCTGGAGCCAGAGGCAGTGTTGACTTTGGACACTGAAGTTAAGGCTCCTGGGACCTGCCCTCCAGCGCCCAGAAGGGCTGACAGGTGTGTGGGCAAGGATTCCAGAAATGGCCCAACCCAGGTTCACAGACTCAGGCTCTCACGCTGGAACTGAAGGTATCTTAGAGGAGAACATTCAGGACCTTGACACCTTTAAGGAGTTATTGTAGGTACTGTGAAACCCCCTAGTAGATTTTACATCCCTGAGGCCATGTAGTGTTGTAGAAATATTTAATCCTAACCGGGAGTGTCTGGGGGAGGGGGGTGTTTACCCCGCCTCTGACCATTTGGTTTTAGAATAAAAGACACACGTAAACTTTCTATTTATACTAAGCCTTAATCAGCATGAGTGCTGGGCAGATATCTATCCTCTATGCTATTCTGTCTATTTCCCAGCCAATAATCTCATTATATAATTTGCCATGTTTCTTCTGGGTGGCTCTTAACTATAATTAACCAACTCATGTGGCCATCATTTTAAGATTCTGACACCATGGGGGCTCTCTCCTTCTCTCTACCTTCTTCTCAGCCTTTGGGGTTCTCCTCCAACCCCCAAGTCTAGGAACACAAAATGTTGCCTATGTCTCTTCTGTCCAGCTATTGGCTGCAGGTGAGTTTATTCACCAATCAGAAATAGCTTAGGGGCAAGGTCACATAGCGTCACTTGGGTCTATGTGCTGACTCTGGACTCTCTGATCTCTGGAGCAACTAGGTCTTGAGGGCCTATATTTAGCCTTACAATAAGTAAAAAACAAAACAGACCTTAACAGTTTTGGTGTGTAGGCCCTATTCCAAACCGCCTGTGGGGGAAGTCCTGAGCCTAGTCCTTGAAGAGCTCCTCAGGGGCCAGCATGAGAGGTTGTCCAGAAGAGTCCTCAGGTGCTGGGAAACCATTAAGGTCACGTGATTCCCGAGACAATGATGGAGAGGATCCCACTTGGTATCAGAGTCCTTCATCCAGCAGTGAGAGGAGCTCCTTCAAAGAGAGCTGACAACAGCTGGATGTGGGTTACACGTCATCTAGCAGGAGTCAGGCTACAGGTGTATGTGCCCTTGGGTCACAGAGGAGGGAGGAGGGAGAGGTGGGGTACAGCAGAGATTTGAGTCTGTTTAGGGGATGCATCCTGCCTCTGCTGCGCTCTTGGGAGGTTGCTCAGCTGGTTGAGGCGACTGTTGTGCATACCCCGAAGGCCGTCCCATTTTAGCCCTGTTCTCCCGAGGCAGGCTTGCCGTGAACAGCCAGGCTCCTTCTACCTCCTCAGGACTGCTGGGCTCTTCAACCATAGCCCAGCTTCTGAGCACAGAGAGGTATAGAGTCTCCGAGCCAGCTTTCTAGGGCTTGGGGTTTTCCTATCTCTGGCCTTCATTTGGTCTGACTTCCATTCTTAAATGGTGACGGATTAATGTTAATGATCGGTTGGCCGAGCTCATAGAAGAGATGAGCCGTTGGGCTTGTCAGAGAGGGATTATCTAGATTAAATCGCTTGAGGTGGGAAGCCACCGTGGGCGATAGTCCCGGACATTGAAAAGCAAGCTGTGAATGCAAGGTCCTCTGAAGAGGCTTCGTGCTCCTGCTGCTGTCTCTGCCTCCCCCGCAGCACGAGGACCACGCCCTCGACTTGCAAGCCAAAATAAAGTCTCCCTTCAGTTCTTTTGGTCATGCATTTTGTCTCATCCATGAGGAAAGTGAATGTACCCACTCTGTTCCCCTTAGTAACCCCTCCTTATCACCTGCTTTGTCCTTCCTCTGCAAAATTCGTCCCTCCCCGCTTCTAGGAAGCCACTGTGTCTAACTGAGTCACTCATCTCCATCTGTAGCATCCTCCCCTCAGCCATCTTCCTGCCTCTCTGGGTTCCACTGCTACCCTTAGGCCGTGGCCAGCCTGTCTTCGGCCTCCACCTCTGTGGTTGGATCCAGTGAGCCATCTTGACCTAGCGGCACCATTGAACATTTCCCACCCATCTCCAGGCGACAGGGTAGAGCACCCAGAAAGTGTGTGTGTGGAAATGTCTTCCTGGGGGCAGTTCTCACCCTGGCTGCCAGGCAGAGGGTTTGAGAAGCTTAGCATCAGGATGGGACCGGCCAGCCCTGGAGAGTCCAGGTGGTAAGATGGGTGATTGCCTTATCAGGGAATAAGTCCTGAGTTCCCCCACCTGACTGGCTGCCTGGGCCCCATGTCTTCATGAAAGGCTTGGAGGCCTTGGTTACTGCAGGTTGGAAGCAGGGCTCCTCCCTTGCGGTACATTTGGAGAGGAGCAGATGTCATGATCCTGCATCTATTTATGCTGTGGCAAGCTGCAGCTGGTCTGGAATGAAATCACCCCTCCTCTGGGTCAGCCAGTCCCAACCAAAAGTTTCCTCTTCTTTCCTCTCCAGCTCACTACCTCCCCCTCTAGGCATGGTCTTTGTATGGGGAGGTAGCAACTGTGTGCAGCATCTTTAGTTATGGGTACCGGGTCTAACCTTGCCTCTCAAGTATTTACTAGAGAATGAGGCTGTATTTGCATACTGTGGCTCCGTGCTGACTTTGGTCATGAGGAACAGATGCATATCAGAATGCACAAGGAGGCCACTGAGGCGAACAGGGCTTTATGCTCTGATTTATTGACTCCTGGGAGGTCCCCGTGCCCTCTGTCTTGTGGGCGAGGCTATCGGACCAGTTGGGAAGAACATTTTTTTTTTTTGTTTTTTTTGTTTTTCGAGACAGGGTTTCTCTGTGTAGCCCTGGCTGTCCTGGAACTCACTCTGTAGACCAGGCTGGCCTCGAACTCAGAAATCCGCCTGCCTCTGCCTCCCAAGTGCTGGGATTTTAGGCATGCGCCACCACGCTCGGCTTGGGAAGAACATTTTTGATCATCCTATTCCCAATCGTGGCTCCCATTCTCTTTAAGTTTTTGGCTCTGCTAAGGTGTCCGGGATCCCAGAAGTCTGTGTTCTGTTAGAAGGAGATTATCTCAGTCATGGGGGAACAGCTACTGTCTGAGTCTAGCTGAGCCTGTGACGTGATGGATGAAGAGAAGACAGTTAGCATGCTCTTGACCTCAGTGCAATGGAGTCTGCACTAGAGACATCCCAGAAGGCAAGGCTCACCTTGGGCTTAGGAGTTGCCTTGGTACCTCTCTGGGGGAGGCAGTCAGCAGCTGTCTCCCACTTGGGGGTTATGGGTCTGGGTGTATGAAAAGGTTTGAATAGGAATGGTCCCCATAGACTCATGTGTTTGAATGCTTAGCCATAAGGAGTGGTACTATTAGGAGGTGTGACCTTATTGGAGTGGGTGTGGCCTGTCGGAGTGGGTGTGGCTTTGTTGGAGTGGGTGTGGCCTTGTTGGAGGAAGTTTCTCACTGTGGGGGCGGGCTTTGAGGTCTCATACGCTCAAGCTATGCCCAGCGTGGAACACAGTCTTTTTCTGCTGCCTGTAGAACTCTCAGTTCCTCTAGCGCCATTACTGTCCACACGCTGCCACACGAGCCGCCATGATGATAATGGATTAAACCTCCGAAACTGTAAACCAGCCCAGTTAAATGTTTTCCAGTATAAGAGCTGTCGTGGTCACGGTGCCTCTTCACGGCAATAAACCCAAACTAAGACGATGTGTATACACAAAGGGAACTGGAAGGCTGAGGAGAGGAGAGGGAAGCCTTCTGGTCTCCGGGGTACCCTGGGGTTAGCTGAGATCTTTGGGATTCGCCATCTGGAAGCTTTCTTGATGGCTTCAGATGACCCTGTACTTTGCGCTTCCGCAGGTTCAGCTAAGAATGGGCCAATGACGCGGTGCCTGTAGCCGCCCAGCCGTCAGATGCGATCTAGTGAATGGTTAGGGATGCTGGGAGCATCTTTACTTCTGGTCATCATTACCGAGACTGTCTCAGACTTCCGCAGTCCTCCCTTGCCCTGGTGTTAACAGCCTAGGGATCTGAGGACAGAGCTGGGAAGCTAAGAATAAAACCGGGACTGTGACCACCAGTTTGGAGTTATCCCATTGAGAGATTCAGTCGAGATTACCACAGGTGGCAGCGAGAAGACAGACAAAAAGTATTCTGGGGCAGGGATCCTAAAACCTGCCTGAGAGCAGGACCTTTGTTGGCGGAGTGGTTTCTGTGGCTCCACTCCTCTCAGCCGGCTGCGACTGGTTTTGAAGGCTTTCTTCCACTTGTCGCTCAACAGCACAGGTTTGGAAGGAGACGGGGCGGTCAAGTACAAATGGCTTTCTCTGATGACAGTTACTCCTGAATGAGATCACTAGGAAAGGGAATCAAACAGAACAGGGCTCCTCTGCTTTCTGACAGCCATGCTAAGACAGAGTTCTCGCTTTTCATTTCTAACGCTTTAGACTTCCTTCCAGGATGGCTTCCTTTCTGGCTAAAACTGCTGCTGAGGGAGGGTCCCTGCCTCGTAGAGACGGCACTTCTGGATCGTTTGTTAAAGAGTGCTTGTGCTAAATGTACACAATTATTCCCATGTTATAGACCACTGAAAACATTATAACAAGATGAAGATCTTGGTTCCATATTTCTAGCCTGTGATGGCTTGTACATGCTCTGCCCAGGGAGTGGCACGATTAGAAGGTGTGGCCCTGTTGGAGTAGGTGTGGCCTTGTTGGGGTGGGTGTGGCCTTGTTGGAGTGGGTGTGGCCTTGTTGGAGTAGGTGTATCACTGTGGGCTTTAAGACCCTCATCCTAGCTGTCTGGAAGCCAGTATTCCACTAGCAGCCTACAGATGAAGATGTAGAACTCTCAGCTCCTCCTGCACCATGCCTGCCTGGATGCTGCCATGCTCCCGCCTTGATGATAATGGACTGAACTTCTGAACCTGTAAGCCAGCCCCAATTAAATGTTGTCA
This sequence comes from Apodemus agrarius, assembly GCA_964023405.1. NCBI lineage: Eukaryota > Metazoa > Chordata > Mammalia > Rodentia > Muridae > Apodemus > Apodemus agrarius. The sequence continues at coordinate 27,765,183 of OZ030025.1, read as the reverse complement.
TTTATAAGACTTGCCTTGGTCATAGTGTCTGTTCACAGCAGTTAAGCCCTAACTAAGACATAGGCGAGACATAATTGGGTTCTGCCAACTCAGGGCATTTGTCCCCTGCTGGCAGCCCAGGGTGAGACCATGCCTGCAGGGATGTCGTAACATCTGGGGCTACTTAACTTGCATGAAGGAAACTGTGGCAGCGGCTTCCTGGTTCCCATGGTCTGGGTCATGAAGTCTGTTCTTTAGTCCACTGTGAGCTTCTAGCATGACATCCTGACTCTTGTTGGATGCCTAGCCTGTTTTTTTCTTACACATGGGCTCCAGAAAGCCAAAGGTCATGCTGGGCATACACAGCCATTGAAGCAAGCAGGTGTGCCAAGCTTTAAGGATCTTTCTGGAAGAATAGATGAGACCCTGGGGGTTGAGTTGCGGCTAAGTATAAGTGAGGAAGCCAGTTAGCATAGCAGTGACACCCAGGGGAGACAGGAAAAGCAGATGGGATGTCAGAAGCCACAGGGTCTGGTAAACGGGTCACAGGGAGATGCCCAAGAATTCTGCTTCACAACTAAGAGGTGCAGTCATGTGAGCTAAGGAGTGTTTAACTCCTGAAATTGGATCATTTCAGTCCTGGATAATCATGGCTCATGACACCTCTGGTCCGTTGGAGTATGGACAACAAGGTCTGGATAACAGAAGCTGTTCCTAAGCTGGTGTCAGGAAGCTATCCCTGGCTAGGAAGAACAGTTACAGCTAACACCAGAGATGACAGAGGTGCCAGAATAGGGTGTCCAATAGCCTGATTCTCTATGACTAGACCAAAGCACAGGTAAAGGTACAGAGAGGCAAGGGGTTGGTGGCCAGGTGGTCAACAGGGGAGCCGCAAGGCAGGTCACACGTGGAAGGGCTAGTGAGTGTGGAATGGGGGCATCTGTGTGGCTTACCAAAGCGTGTGGCTTGTGACCCTTTAGAGGCTATCAAGTCTGTGTAACAGAAGCTGGATTAAAGCCATCACGAACCAGCAAGGGCAGTTCAATCCAGAAGAAACCCCAAGGCTCACCAGCCAGCCCGAGGCTGCAGAAGCAGCAAGAAGCTGCAAGAACCTCACAAGAAGGTCTTCGGTGAGTTTCTCTCTGGCCTCACCACAAGCGGAGCTCAGCAATGCGATGTAAGGCGAACCAATACATACATGTCATCAGCGAAGACTAGGGAGGTGGAGCAAAGCAAACCCGTGCTCGGGCTCTCACTGTCTGTGAGGTCACATTTATATGCCTTCTGAACACCATGCATCCTTTCATGTGTCTGCTCCAGCAAAACATCCTTTTACCTGTGTCTGCTTCAAGATAACATTCTTTCACATGTCTGCTTTAGCGAAATATCCTTTCACCTATGTTCCCCAGCCAAAAAAATTTTATTTGACATAACTGACATTCCAAAGAAACCAAAAATTTCTATTTCAGTAAAACAGTCCTAAGACATGCAGGCAGAGCAGTTCCTGAGAACATTTTTTGAAGGGAAACCTCTACCAGGACATGGTGGAGCTTTCTGAGGATCCTCTGAACTCCTCCCAACCCCTGCTCTGGAGAGGCAGTTCTAATGGGCTGAGTGCGGTCTGAGAGACATTTTCCTACCTTATGGCTCCTCTGTCCCAGCTTGCACAGCAGTGACCACTGTGGGAGCCTCAGAGCCCAGGCCCAGGGAGAGTGGCACCTGCATACCTGTGCCCAGGGAAGAAGACAGTGATCGTGGTAGGAACCCAGAGGCCAGTGTGCCTAAGTGTTCCCGAGGGGTCCATTGGCCACGCTGGAAGACCTTGCTTGCCTCAAGCCCCTTCTTACGTGGTTGTCTCAGGGCAGTTTCAAAAACTATCAACTTCTTAGAAATTAATCAAGTTCAAGGAACAACACGGTTACTTCTCTTTGTGACTTTTGGGGTCCGTCAAGTGTGAAGCCAGTGACATCATGTCTACAGGGTAGGAACAGGTTGCCAGGAAGAGCATGACCCCTGTGTATGGGACAAGCTTCTATCGAAACATCGTGTTATCTGAAACTCAGATTCACTGGGTGGCCCTGAGTCTCTGTTCCCCTCTTGAAGGCTGATACCCTCGAAGTGAGAAATCACAGCATTGCCACTTACACCTCTTGTGTAAGCTCATTATGGTTTTTTTTGTTTAGTTTTGTTTAGTTTTTTGTTTTGTTTTTTGAGACAGGGTTGCTCTGTGTAGCCCTGACTATCCTGGAACTCACTCTGTAGTCCAGGCTGGCCTCAAACTCAGAAATCCGCCTGCCTCTGCCTCCCAAGTGCTGGAATTAAAGGCGTGTGACACCACTGCCCAGCATGTGAGCTCATTATGGATATCCTCCTGCTTCTACTCAAAAGAGTCCCCACCTGTGAAGGCCACCCAGCGTTCTGGGTTGAAGCAGCTATCAAAACCCCATTGACCCCTCTGAAAGGACCTCTCTTAGCTTGAAGTCAGGTGCACTTTTTCCCCATCAGGGAGGTCACAATATAGTTGCTTGGACTTCTCCTCACATTGAGCAGCCAGCCAAGGCCCAGAGAACACTTGGTCTCTAGGCCTTGCTGAAGGTGAAGGAGGAGCCTACAGGGGCCAGGCTGACTGCCCTGTTTTCTCTCTTGAGAGCGCAGCTCCAGTCTCAGAATGCTGTAGAGAAAAATACAAGCAGCAGTTTGCACATGGCTATGTTTTCAGACTTAGCTTCTGCATAGCAAACTGAATGTCAGCTCTTTCACTGGACCTGACTGTTCCATGGCCTACGGTCATTGGACAGCTTTCTTTCAATTCAGTTCATACTGCCATGATTACATCAGACCTTGGTGGTGGTGGAATGAAAGAGTTATCCTGTGTTGTCTCTGATTGTTATGCAGAAGAGGGTGACCTTGGAAGTTACAAGTAAAGGTACAATAGGGTTCTAAGTGATGCTGGGATTTGGATCTAGGAGTGCGTAGCTGGGCCTAGCAGTCATCTGGGAGACTCTGCTGGGAACCTGAGAGGAGTGGGCAGTTCCAGCCTATACTATCTGCTGGACCTCTGATCAAGTTGCTCTGGGTCTTAGGATGGATGTGGAAGGTGGGCTGGGCTCTATAGCTCGTGGCTGGATTGAGCCGGACTTGCTGCCACGTTGGGTCTTTATCAGTAGGATCTGGTGGACTACATTTCCCATGAACCTCTTTCCTTGGCTCAAAAGTCACTCTACCCAGGTGCTGTAAGAGCTATGGGTCCTCAGTCTGGTAATTGTCTTCAACAGTGTTTCCTGAGCTGTGTTGTGTACTGGGCTCTGCCACTTGAGATGGCTTCCCCCTTCGATCAGGCAGTCCTGTGCTGAGAGCGGGGAGTCAAGGCAGTTTGTAGCCTTGTTGCTGAGTCATAAGTCTACAGCCTTTCAGTGAGATCTCCTCTGCCTCCTGCCAGGTGTTTTTGACCTCTTAGTGGGAGGTTTCAGCAGTCTGTTGAGTTCTACACACACAGACAGGTTGGGGGTGGGGCATCTGGGGTTTTTGAGAACCAGGAACCAGTTGTAGATGCTAAGCCTGTGATTTGAAGTGAGGGCTAGATGCCTGTTACTATGGCACTGCTTTTTTTCTTTTCTTTCTTTTTTTTTTTTTGAAACAAGAAAAAGCTTTATTGCAGGTTAGCTGACAAGGAGACAGGAGGCACCTACAAATCCATCCACCTGGTTGGCTGGTATTAGAGGAGTTGGAGCAGGCCAGGGGAAAGGGGAGCTAGCATGTGACTGAGAGCAGAGAGGGTGTACAGTTTCTTACTGTAACCCCTCCTGTGATGGTTAGTGGCACCCTTATTTCATAGACAGGTCCACAATACTCCCTTCTTACGCTTTAGGTTGTGCTGGTGAGACTTTTGCCCCCGTTGGGCTCTTAAGTTGCTGTTATGGCCCAGTTTGACTCCGTGTTCATAAGAATATCTAGGTTTATGGCCAGGCTCTTGGTCAAGAATGGGCTCCCCTGGAGGCTAACAGTACAGTGAGAGTGAACTTGCTGGCCAGTGGTTCCATAGCCTGGTGGCCCCTTATAAAATAGGTGGCGATTAGATTCCTACTTCTGGCTAGATGGGCATCCTGGGAAGTAATTAGGGTTTTTCTTACTTGAGGAGTTGGGAAGTTAAGGGGAACGTGGCACTGGATATCTAGAGTCAGTTATTATCAGGCACAACAGTGAGCTCTCCTCTGCCTCTACTGATATTATCAGCTATTGTTCTTACATCTAATCCCAACCCCTCCTGAATCCATGACTTTGACTGATCACATAACTCAGGAAGAAACTTGTACACTTGACCTTTCTTCAGTCTCCCAAATGAAATCAAGAGCCCTGGAAGCCATTTGAGTGTGGCCCTGAGAGAAAAAAAGTCCTGGTCCTCACGTGGGTATCCTTGGAGTGGTTCCGAAGAGACTGAAGGTCTCATCCTTGCTGTGGATGCAGACCAGACAACCACAGCTGAGACACCCAGAGATGTTGGGAGCTGAGATACTTGGGCCTGAGGTCCATGCTGGAGGCCTTGTGTTCTTATACCAATGGACATTTGTGTATAGGAATGAATCCCACTAGGACCTACCTCCCATTTGTCCTTGAGTCTGAAGCTTTATATGAAGTCTGATCCTATGTATTTCGTAGACCAGACATGGTGGTCTTCACCCTTGCTCTGTGCTGAGACCATCTTAGAGACGACAGAAGCCCTGTGGATCAGTTGTGAGCATCCTCATGGCTCATGTCCCGACTCCTTATTTTGCTCTGGGTTGACTGAAGGCTGTATGTTAGGATTCTTCTGTCTTGTTTCCTAAGACTTCATCTTTTTGCTGGTCCTGATGCTGCACCCTGGGGCTCATAGAGGAAGGAGCCATGACTCCTGAGACCAGTCATGGTAGAGTTAGAGCCTTGGCTGAATCCAGGATCTGTTGACTCCAAGAAAGTCTCTCTTGGATCCTTATAGACCATCTTAGTGACCTTTGAGCATGGATCCTGCTTCAGCCATCAATCAGTTAAGAGTCAGGTCTGGTTTCTCTAGCATCCCAGTCCCAGGGTTTCCCCCTTGGCTTCAAGGGGAAGGTGAGGGCACTGTCCAAGCACCAGTCTCTTCCTGCACATGTTAAATTGCTGGGGGTGACATCAAAGCCCATAAACCAAAGTTGCATGAAGTGGCCTGGGAAGATTGTCCTCTCTGTTTTAGAGGACAGAGGGCTGAGCTGAAGGCAATTTCCTGTAAGACTGTGAGGAGACTCTGCCCCAGGCTTCCAGAGATAGATTTCTAGCCACGACCTTAATTTCTTGTAGAAACATCACCCCAATCTCCACCAGCTCATGCATGTCTATAGTCTGATTTCCCATCATGAGGAACACAGTTCCATTATACTCCAGTTCACTCTAATGACTTCCTGTTCACTGGATTGCCTCCTTAAAGCTATAGTTTCAGATAAGATCATATTTTTGGGTCCAGTTGGGTAGGGACCTCACAGGTCTGCTGAGTCTAAAGCTAATCCGGACCCTGCTCCAGGAATAACAAGGTCTGTTAGACTTCTGCTTCAGCCATTGCCACACAGGGGCTCAGGTGACTGCCCAGCCTCAGCTTAACCCTGGTCTGTGGTGATTATCCTATAAGTTGTCTGGTTATAGACATCCTTGGGTTTGGTGACAGGACCCTAGAAAATGGCATGAGGTCAAGTTGGCCAGTCATGTAGACAACATTAGAAAGTCTCACATGCTTCAGGATTCCTGATTTGTTTAGGACACCATTTTTCCTTGGTTATTTTATTTTATTTTATTTTATTTTATTTTATTTTATATTTTATTTTATTTTATTTTATTTTATTTTATTTTATTTTATTTTATTTTATTTTATTTTATTTTATTTTGTCACTAAGTCTTCTAGTGAACTTGCCTTGGTGTGGCACGGTGAAGTCCATGGATCTTCAAGGACCTGCAGTTTACAGAGAGGAACCAGCCGCCTGCTGAGCAACCAAACCTGGTTTGTGAACGAGTTCCCAGCCTTTGGGGGAAGGGTTTCCCCCCACCTTTAGATTCGGAGCTCCCCATTAAACATCGAGTCTTGATCAGAAATACATTGCCTTGGCTCGTTATTTCTCTCACCCGACTGTTCTATTTCAGCCCCAGCTTTCCTTCTAGGTGACCCTGGTTCCCGTAGCCGCAAGTGGTCATACCCCCAAGTCCTTGAAAGTCCTTGACTTTAGGTATCTCTCTGCTCAGCTCAGAGTCAGCTAGGAACCTCTTCTCCTTGGCTTCAAAGTCTCAGTCTGGAGAGACTTTATACCTGGAGAGAGCTTTGTACCTGGATCTGATACAAAGCTAAGACCCGTTGGCATAATGGATCACCATCAGCTGAGCTGTAGGACGTGCCTGGGGACAGTGAATGCTTCTGTGGAGGGAAGGGACTCCAGGAGTCTGTTTGCCCTTGAAAGCAGATGGTAATTAGGAAAGCACCAGTCACTCACACTGGCAGGTGAGCTCATATCACCTGCCAATGCCCTCCAGACTTTTACAGGTTTGAGATCCAGGTGTCTTTGGAGTACCTGACTCAGAGGAAAGGCTTCTAGTATATTCACAAAGGCAACCACTGGAATTCCAGTAAGAAGGGGTTAACCAGTCGTGTCTGTGCCTTACTTCTTCCACAGAGTGGAGCTTGAGGCATGAGACACCTGGCTGAGAGATGGGTTACTCGATAGAGCTTAGGTAGACCAGATATCCCTTCTAATATAGGGATTGTAGATGATAGTGTCTCCTTCAGTTGACAGTTGACCACCTGGCTTTGTCTGTAACTTGGGCTCTTTCCAGTCTGGACACTTTCTCCATTTTCTGTCTTTGTCTGGTCTTGGTGCTCTGTGCTTCATGCCCAGAGATGAAGTATTCCAACTACTGGATGGCCAGAGCATTTCTGTATTGCCCAGTACACACAGGGAGAAAGATTGTCCTTCAGGTGCCCTGCCTGTCATTTCCTGGGAGTAGAGATGTATTCTTGTGTTTGCTTGTGGAATCTCAGCAATCTAACATCTCCCCGAAGCTGGCTTGTGGTTCTGAGAATTATTTTTCATGAACTGGCTCACTTTCCTGTCTGAAATATAGGAGCATCTTGGTTCTATTTCTGGACTCCATTTTATCTTGTAGGATGATAGTTTAATTGTCCTTTTAGACTACACCAGAGGAGACAAGGCATGTGCTCCTTCCTCTCGAGAGTCTCTATTTTCACCCCGATCCCTTCTCAAACATGGATGGAAGCAGAGCGATCTATGCTGTATCTCTGAAATAGGATGGGTCTCCTTGTTGACCAGTCCTGTGTGTTACCAGCTGTGAGGCTTCTGAGGTTTCTTAGTAACGGATAAAATTCTGTCGTGTGTCACAATCTCTTCCTATGCCACTTCAACTTTAGTCCTCTGTTGGGGGTCTATTGGGAGAATTCTGGCTGAGAGAACGGCTAGTCACTTGTGCCTGGAAGGACAAGAACTGGAGGACACAGGGACACAGTTACCATGGATCCTAATGTCTCCAACAGTTGATAGTTACTCTAGCCTGGAGCCTTATGGGAACTTTCTGCTGATGCAGATCCAGAGACTCAGCTGAGGTTTTGTTTTTGTTTTCCCTTCTTGTCTTAGGGTTTTACTGCTGTGAACAGACACCATGACCAAGACAACACTTATAAGGCCAACATTTATTTGAGGCTGGCTTACAGGTTCAGAGGTTCAGTTTATTATCACCAAGGTGGGAGCATGGTAGCATCTAGGCAATCATGGCACAGGAGGAGATGAGAGTTCTGCATCTTCATCTGAAGGCTGCTAGCAGAATACTGACTTCCAGACAGTTAAACAAGGGTATTAAAGCCCAGTGCCATGACTACTCCAACAGGGCCACACCTTCTAATAATGCCACTCCTTGGGTCAAGCATATATCACACTTCTTTTTTTTTCTTTTTCTTTTGGTTTTTCAAGACAGGATTTCTTTAACCCTAACCCTAACCCTAACCCTAACCCTAACCCTAACCCTAACCCTAACCCTAACCCTAACCCTAAGCCCTAGCTATCCTTGAACTCACACTGTAACCAGGCTGGCCTCGAACTCAGAGATCCACCTGCCTCTGCCTCCCAAGTGCTGGGATTAAAGGCGTGTGACACTGTTGCCTTGCTTACTCAGCTGACTTTGATGTTGGCACTTTCTGGTCCTGTGGGGCAGAGTCTGAGGTCAAGTCTTTGGCTAGAGGCTAAGTCTAGAACTCACATGAAGCCAATGGGAGGGGCTAAGACATGATAAGACCTTATGAGGTAAGGCAGAAGCCACCCACAGGATGTGTCTCCAGAAGATGGTATAAGACACAAGACAGTTTCCTCTTGGAGGACTTGATCATCTCCTGGTCTTAGATGTCACCTCTCTCCCTATAGCTGTAGCAGGAGAAGCTGAGCCTGTTACCTGCACAGATGGTGTGCATGGCTACAGTATGCTGATCTGGTATAAACCCATTGCTTCCCCTACGTTGCCAGCCTAGTACCTGTAGCAGCTTGGTCTATCTATGGTCTGCTGAGTTAAAAAAAATGTATGATTTTATTGGCAAGGTCTTTAGTCCTATGGACATCTCCGTAGGAGCCCTTCAGTGACATTTGATGGTATAAAACATTCTTTGTCCTCGGGAACACACAGAATATCCTAAGACTCATGGCATGGTGACCAGTGGGATAGCCATCTCTAGAGAAGTCATGGGGTGTAGGTCTCAGACCCACACCCTTGTTGGAGAGCTCTGTCTTCTGCCAATGCTCACTTAGGGACCCCTTCTGCCATAGCCCCGAAACCCTGGACAGCGTTGCAATTAGACTACTCTTTGCTTGGGGTTTCTCCGGTTTTGTCTTGAGCTCTAGGGCTGGTCTGAGATGGCTCCATTCCCATGATGCCCTTTGAGCAGTGTATAGAATCAATGTTCGACCTTCCTGGTAAGGTAGCTGGGAGGGTTTTTTGGTTGAACCTGGCCAAAGGGTTTCCAGTAATGCCTAACTGGAAGCTTTCCTGTTCTCCTGGATCAGTCCCCCAAGGCTAGTGGCACTTGTGGGGTGGGGTGGGGTGGGGTGGGGTCTGTGTTGAAACCCGTGATTGCTATATCCACTGCTGCAGTTCTGTCTGGATGAATGCTGGGAGATGTCCATCTGTCTTTCTGCTCATGTGGAGGTTTCCACGTGTGATGGCTTAAGGAACATCCTCAGTGTTTCTCTAGAGGTGCTGAATGTTCTCTCGGGAGCAGGAGATGACTCTTCCTGTGGGAAAGGTGTTTCTAGAATAGGATGAATACGCATGAATATTTTAGGAATCCATGGCGATGGGCTTCTCAATGATGCATGTGCACTATTATTACGAAAGAGAAGGATGGCAGCTGTCTTCCTATAGAGCACACCATCCCTGATCTTCCTTATCCATGAAAACCTATAAGCATCAGTCTTTCCTAAAAGGGCTGGCCGCTCTCTCAAGAGACTCATGAATTCTTGAAATACTATCCACAAGCATTTGTCGCAGGCATTGACACTGCACTCGTTCTATTACAATGAAAGATTCTATTACAATGAAAGAGATAGATGTACCCATGTGAACATTAGACATCACCCTAGATCTAGTTCACAACATTAGACATCACCCTAGATCTAGTTCACGTACACAGCCCCTCAAACCACCATCAAAGCCCGTGGCAGGTGACTTGCTTACAAGACACCGTGAGTCTCTCCAGAGATGCTGGTGGGACAGACTGACCTGCTGCACCGATGCTGGCCTCCACGATGGACTAAGCGTGTCTGTAAACACTCTTCTGTCTCTAGACTGGCTCACCTGCCCTGCTCTCTCTGATTGAAGGAATGATCAGGAAGCTGGCCACAGACCTCTTTTGGAAGTGACAATTCCTGGGGGCTCAGTGGTTGAAAACTGCTCCCCCCCACAGAGTCACACACGGGACCACAGCACCTTCCTTCCACTGTCCAAGTTGTCCCTGTTCTGGTCCTCCCTCAAGAGCAGTTATTTTCAGAATCTGGGCATGCTCGCTGCTTACAGGGTACTTCCCCACATCTCCTTGTACCCCCAGTGTCTAGCCCACAGAGCTGACTCCCCACTTTTAAAAAGAATTATTCACTTTTATTTTCCATGCATGAGTAAGTGTGTTTGTATGCATGCATGCTTGTGCACTGCATGCATGCCTGGTGCCTGCAGAGGCCAGAAGAGGGTGCTGGGTCACCTGAAACTAGACTCATAGACAGTTACGAAGCTGCCATGTGGTTGCTGGGAACTGAGCCTTGGTCTTCTGTAATAGCAGCCAGTGCTGTTAAGCATGTGGCCACCTCTCCACCCTCCTGGTTCTCCCTCTTAACCTCTTCTACTTGACCCTGCCAAGGTCAGTAGCCGAAGAGGTAAGTCATGACCTTGCTGTTCACGTGAAGATTGTTATTGGCTTAGTTCTTCCTGCTTAGCAGAGCCTGGGTCCAGTGCTTTTCTGAGAAAGTTTTTTTTTGGTTTTAATAAAACTCTGACCTCCTTTAGAGCTTTGAATGTGGATCTGTGCCCTCTTACTTAGGGTCTGAGATCCCATGTAAAATCTTTCCATAGACAAAGAATAGAGTCTGGCCTGTGTTAGAGGCAGACATTGCATGTGGCCCCTGAGTCCCTGCTTCTGGCTGGTGGGAGTGAGATAATCCTTCCAGGCTCCTGTTGTGACTGCCTTCTATTCCTACTGGATCAGCCTGGTCTGCTCCTTTCTCTGTCCCGTGGGCCCCTGACGCAGCCCTGGGATCCACTGAGTCAGACTCACAGATCTAGTGGGGATACCCGATGGTCAGAGGCGTCTTACCGCCTTTGTTTCTTTAAGCTGATCTTGGGCTCTACTGTCCTACGTTATGTACTTCTGGTAGAACTCAGACCTTTCATGACAGCAGAGATTAGCAGACTTCCTGCAAGCCAGTACCTGGTCACTCACCGTGGAGGTGACAGTGCAGTTACTGTAGCTCTGTCCTAGGCTGCTTTAATGTAGCTCTGACCTCACTAAAGCTGAACTAGCCATGCTACTCAGAGATCTGGATCAGTCTGGATCTGGCAAGACATGATAATCCCAGGATAGACTTTGTCCCCTGGGAACAGGGCATAAGGGAGGCCATGAAGGAGCCTGGTGTTGGCTCTTGATGACAGGTAATAAATGAATAAAACTATTAGAATGAACAGGATCAGGTGAACCAAGGTCGGTATCTGAACTCCTGACTCAAAGCATGGCTAATGCCGAGACCCAGGACTACATACCCTGTTTGTAGAAGCCAAATGTCCAACTGAGAATGGATACCATCTCCTGCATTTGAGATCACCTGAGTCCTGAATTGCAGCGTTACAAACCATGATGCCTTCACCACGCCCACATGGCAGGTTTCCATGTGCCCAAACTCAATCCTGAGCTGAGTGGCACATGGAAACCAGTGTGCTTGATGTCTCCTGACTCCGTGTGTAGGGGTTCAGGCAGAGGTGGGCAGGACCTTGGCCTCGAAGCACAGGCCATGGTGGAGATCCCCAGAATATCTGGTGTCGTCAAGAACTACTTGTTGACCAGACTGCATGGCGGTGTGAGAGGTGTGAGAGGTGCATCATGCTACAGCTCAGAAAGACTTCTTCTTCTTCTTCTTCTTCTTCTTCTTCTTCTTCTTCTTCTTCTTCTTCTTCTTCTTCTTCTTCTTCTTCTCCTCCTCCTCCTCCTCCTCCTCCTCCTCCTCCTCCTCCTCCTCTTCTCTTCTTCTTCTTCTTCTTCTTCTTCTTCTTCTCTTCTTCTTCTTCTTCTTCTTCTTCTTCTCCTCCTCCTCCTCCTCCTCCTCCTCCTCCTCCTCCTCCTCCTCCTCCTTTTGGCTTTTCGAGACAGGGTTTCTCTATGTAGCCCTGGCTGTCCTGGAACTCACTCTGTAGACCAGGCTGACCTCAAACTCAGAAATCCACCTGCCTCTGCCTCCCAAGTGCTGGGATTAAAGGCACGCGCCACCACTGCCCGGCTAGAAAGACTTCTTTCTAACTGGGACCTGTCTTGTAGTCCTCCATCCTATAAGCCATCTTTCTTTCAGTTAGTGTAATAGAATCACTTCCCATCACTTTCCTGCTACAGCTTCCTGTGAACTCCCTCGGGTGCCAGCCATTACCTCAGGAACCAATGGGAAAGAAGTAACTTATTGGATGTTATCTCGTTGTCCTTTCTCTTCCCTAACAGGCCCTTTCTGACACACCTGTGTGTGTCTAGCCTACACACTCGTGTGTGTCTAGCTTATTGGTCATCTGCTGGGTGAAATGCTCAATGGTTTGTCGTCTTAGTCCCTGTCTATTGCTGTCAAGAGACCGTGATGAAGGCAACCCTTATAAAAGAGAACGCATTTAACTGGGGACTTGCTTCCAGCTTCAGAGATTTAGTCTGTTGTTACCATGGCAGAGAGCACACCACACAGGCAGGCACTGGAGCAGTAGTTGAGAGCTACAACTTGATCCTTAGACACACACACACACACACACACACACACACACACACACACAGAGAGAGAGAGAGAGAGACAGAGACAGAGACAGAGACAGAGACAGAGACAGAGAGACAGAGACAGAAAGATGAGTCTCTGAGCTTGTCATGGCTTTTGAAACCTCAAAGCCCACCCCAGCAGCACGCTTCCTCCAACAAGGCCACACCTCCCAATCCTTCTAATCCTTTCAAATAGTGTCATTCCCCAGAGACTAAGCATTCCAATATATGAGCCTGTGGGGGCCATTCTCATTCAAACCACCAAAGTCATCTCACCAGGTCTTTCCTAGCTTCTCTCTTGGGCGTGGCCAACCAGATGCCTCCAGCACTGAGAACCACCTTGCCTTATCTGCCTGGACCAATATTTTGGTTTCTACCCTTCAGGAATGTAACAAAATGATACCAGATTGTCCTCTAGAATAGCTGCCCAGAGCATATTCCCATCTCTCAGAATCCCTACTAAGAATCCACAGCTACCTAGCACTCAGCAACCTAATTGGTGTGAAGGGATTTCATTGTGTCATTGGCATTTTTGAGTTTGAGCGTTTCCTCAGGGAGAGCACTCTTCAGTAGCCTTAACTCTTTGCCTTTCCCTCTTGGTCTCATTTTAAAGGACGTTCTCCTCATTACAGATGCTGACCCCTGGCTGACTTTTGATAGTGCATATCGTTCTAGCTTCTGTAACCTGATTTTGAGCTCAGTGGAAGCAACTTGGTTATTCTGGTCAAATTCACACGTCTGCTCTATGGTTAATGGCAGTAGTCTTACCAAGTTCTTATTTAAGAACTGATGTATAATGTACAGTGCCTTCTATTATGTTTCTAATAAATGTAGGCTCTTACAAAAATGGCTATGTCTAAGAAATTTCTCTAGATGATTAGATACATAGAGTGCTACGGCTCTTAACTTGCTGTGTATCAGAGGTTGAGTTTGAACATCCGATCAATTTGCCTCAGTCTTCCAAGCACTGGGATTACAGGCGTGCTGCCATGCCTGGCGTGTTGTTCAGCCTTCTTTCCTTCTCCCTCTGTGGTGAGCTGGCTTCCCTGTCCTACTTAGAGGAGTTTGTCCTTGGACCTAGATTTGGGACCACCATTTTCACGTCTATCTGCACCTTGCTGTTTGTGTGTCCTTGTGTACAGAACTCATTAGCTTTGTCTCTTTGGTCTCTACTGGCGGGACAAGTCCCCTTCTCGTTATTTTGTGGTTGACTTAGACATGTAGATCTTTTTCTCCATATAAACTTTAGAGTGAATTCATATTTAAATAAGAGAATTTGAGATTACGTTGACTTTATAGACTGATGGAGAAATAACTAAGACTTCAAGTAGTTTATAGTCTTAAACTAATTCTCTTATTATACTCTAAGGAAATGCCTTTAAAACCTTGTAGAATACCTTTTCCTGGCTTGTTAAATCTGCTAATTCCTAAACACGGGCTCACTGAGAGAAAAGAAACCCACATGATAGCTTTCATTTACATATGCAAATGAGGACACTCCGTGGTGGACTTCGCTGAAGTCAGCTCTTATTTCTAGAATAAAAGCTACTGGATCACAGCATAATCCTAGTTAGCAACCTCTCCAGTGTGTCACGTTCTCGTTCACAGGGGACATAAGCTGAACTTTCCTGACTTGGCTCTCAGTGACCATCCACAGCTGTAAGAGAGTCGTTCTTTCAGAAATCTGCAGGAATGTTGAAGAATGTAGGTCCCACACAGGAATGTGTCTTCAAAAAGGGATAGGATGTGGGTGGCACATAGTGTGTGGGCCAAGATACTCACACTAGGGAAATCCCCCACACATGAGTATGAAGAGTCTTGGTTCACACCTATCTCTGGTATAGGGTAATACCTTCTGGAAAACCTAGACCGTAGCCAAATTAAGAAAGACTGTATTTTCCAGTCCCGTGCAGGCCCATCAGAATGGACCTCAGCAGACCTGGTGTGTCATAAGTCTGGCTGTCTGTGACTAGGGAGTATACCTTCTCTGCCCCTTTACGGTTGTCCTATTAGTATCTGTACTACCTTTTCTACCTGTTAACACCTTGTCTAGCTGAATGGAAAAGTATTGACTCAGGACTCCGAAGATCAAGTTCTCAGCACATAGGAGATTCATTTGCCCTAGAGGGACAGAGGGCAGGGAATAAGGGTCAAAGACAGGAGACAGAGGACAAGGGAGAAGGAGAGGGGAACAAGGGGAAGGGGAAGGGGTATTTGTCTCAGAGGACAAAGGACTACATCTAAATAGAGAGGAGGCCAGTGTGTCACATAGGCAAATGGTAGGTAGCTTGTAATGGTAAAATGGGAAACCCCATGTTAAGATGAGGTACTTCATTTTAATTGGTCATGTCAATTAGGTGAGCCAAAGGGGACTTTTGATTGCTGGACTTCAATACTTTGATAGCTGGACCTTGGTAGTCAGCCTCAGGAGGAGGAAGTAACCAAATATGGAAATAGACCTTGGGGACTAGCTTTAGGAATGGGATCTAATGGTTTTTAGCAAGGCAGAGGGACTTGGGGAAAAGGGCCAGAGCCATGCTCCCCACAGTGGAGCAACTTTGGGGGGGGGAAAGAATTTCTTCAGCTTCTACTTCCGGGTCACAGTCCCTCCCTGAGGGAAGTCAAGGCAAGAAGTGAAGCAGGAAATTGAAGCAAAAGCTATTGACGAATGCTACCGGCGGGCACACTCTCTGGCTCACGCTTAGCTAGCTTATGCAGCCTGGAGCCTTCTGCCTAGGGACGGCACTGCCCCTGCAGTAGGATGGGTCCTCATCCATCAATTAGCAATCGGTATCCCAAAGACACACCCGCCAGGTCAATCTGGCTGCAGCAACTGTTCGGTTGAGGGGCTTCTCTTCCCACATGTGTCAACAGGCAACTGAACTAACCAGGACAGCTCGGGAGCCTACTCCGGAGGACGCAGCTGACACCTGGCAGTCTCTCTTCCCCAAGAGCTCTTCAGCCGCTCTGCCATTTACATTCTCCTTGGCCGAGTCCCACAGGACTTCCCCCTGGCAGACAAGTGCTTTGCAACAGGTTGCGCTCAGAACAGACTGTGGGCTCTCACCCTCTAGACACACAGGAAGTCCGCACAGCAGCCAGCGCCGCCGTCTCGTCATCAGGAAATCCAGTGGGGGATGGGAGCAACCTGGGCCTCGTTCCTGATGAAAACTGTGGAGGACAGCAGTGTGTGACCGCGGCTTGAGAGACCAAGGCTCAGAAGAGGCGTGGCAGGGATGGGGTGCTCTGTCAGGCTGGGCTCTGCCTGTGGGATCCCCAAGGCTGTCTCTTGGCACTAACTTTAAGTGCTCTGAGACAGAGGATCTCTGTGTTGAAGGCTGCTGAGGTGGGTGTCCTTATAGACTGGTTGGCATACAACGCCAATAGGTCCCACCCTGGGGTTGATAAGCAGTGTCCAAAGAAGAGATAACTAGTAGCTGTTCATGAAAACTGCTGGCTTCCAGAAAGTTCTGCTACTCTGGTCTCCTGGACAACTGAGAGCCACTGTGAATATAAGACTGCCGTTACCATCCCTGGCCGATCCCGGAGAACTGACCTTGCTTAGGACCGGTCAGTGTGACAGTGCTGTTGTTTCTGAGCAAACATATAGTGGCTTTGACAAAGATTCAGGTACCTCAATGTTAACAATGCTTGGTGACCATCTCTGTGTCTTCAGTTCTGTCTTAGGGTTTTACTGCTGTGAACAGACACCATGACCAATGCAAGTTTTGTAAAAGACAACATTTAATTGGGGCTGGCTTACAGGCTCAGAGGTTCAGTCCATTGTCATCAAGGCAGGCAAGGTGCAGGAGGAGCTGAGGGTTCTACATCTTTATCCAAAGGAAGCCAGGAACAGACTGGGCATGCTCAGGCATCTAGGAGGTAGATCTCTAAGTCAATCCCCACAGTGACACACTTCCTCCAACAAGGCCACACCTAATAGTGCCACTCTACCTGGGACGAGCACATACAAACCATCACAGGCTCCCAAGTCCCTGTTGTCTAACAACTCTCGATTGGACGTGGGTGGAAGCCATGTCACTTCTGACTCAAGGCAGTGGATGGAGCTATGCCTCTCTCGTGTTCTCTCCATGTTGAGGAGCTGCTGGGGCCAGTGTGTTCACCGAAAACACACGTTTGTTCTTTACCCGAGTACAGACCATAGCCTAGGCCCCTGCTGCTTAGCTGTAGCTATTTCCGAGAGATGTTCTGGCCCTCCCTGCCTCTCTACTTGTGCTCAATAGTCAAGGACACTTAGGAAGCCCCGTGCACGGTCCCAGACATCTCTGGATTATTACCATGGAATATGTCACTTCTGGGTCTGCTTACCTCTCCAACCTGAACAAGACCTCCTGCAATCTAGCTGCCGTGGTAACTCTATCTGCTAAAGCCTGCAGGTATAACGAGAGTTTAAGGCTTGTCTTTGGGGAGCTGGAGGTAATGGGTATCAGTGGTGTGTGACAGCCCAGGCCTATAACACAGGCACAAGCCAGAGAAATCCTGAATTGGCCTGGGAGGTATCCTATGTCTGTGAACCAAGGCTCCGGGGTCCCTGGATATTGGTAGCAGGAGTCTCTCTCTCTCTCTCTCTCTCTCTCTCTCTCTCTCTCTCTCTCTCTCTGTGTGTGTGTGTGTGTGTGTGTGTGTGTGTGTGTATGTCAGCCCTGGTGGCTCTACACTGGCTGTACTTCTGGCTCTACACAGCTGTCCTTGGGTCTGCCTGGGTGGGGCCGGTGATTGCTAAGGTCATGCTATTTAGTTAACTTCGCCCTGGCCATCTGGGCTCAGTGCTAGATGGCTCAGTTGAAGTTCTGGTTAGAAACAGCAATGCAGAGAGATCTGTGGCTGCACCTATGGGGGCCAGGACCATATGTTCTCACTAGTCTATCACAATGTGTGAAACAGGTACACTCAGGGGACATGGGGCCCAATGTCCTCTGCTGTCTCTCCTTTTCTTTCCCCATTCCATGTATGTTTCCAACTGCCCTGCCTGTTTCTTACAGGTGCACGTGTCCTGGGACTGGGCCTTGGTCTCCTTTCTGTGTTCTGGTACTTTCAGTTCTGTTCTCCAACTAGGACTGTCGCCAGGGACATCTTTGCTCTTCTCAAGAGGCCATGAGCGTTTTGGATGTCTTTGGCATCCTTTTGTCTCTGCCCTGGTGCCTGGGCTCTGATGATGTTGCCTCTGAGGCTCTAGATCTGACTGTTGTTCCCTTGGAGCATGCTGTATTAGTTATGACCATCACCTTGCTGGGAGCGCTATCTTGTGATGGTCCAGATCTCAGGGCTTCTCTTCAAGAGCAGGCTGGTTTCTTGGGCATCCAGTGATCACATGGATGACAGAAGCCTCACATCTGGACTGTCGCCTGCCTATCAAGGAATGAGGATAGAGTCTCCTATGCCAGGCAGAGAAAGGGAGCTTCACTTCCGATCTCAAGCATCTTTCTAATGATGGAGCTTGGGCAGCTCCTGTGCCCCAGGAGCTGGGCTCTCAACTGAGCTGTTCCGGGAACACCAGTGACAGGCACAGAGGGGGCTCCATGTGGCGGCTGGCCTTAGCCAGCCATCAGGTGTCTCTATATTGCTCTCATGCCAAGAGAGAATAGATTGATGTCGCTGTGCCCACAGTATATCCTTGGGCCTTCTGTCCCTTTCACAGCCTCATAAGGGTGAGGTAGTCTTGCTTGTATAACAAAGAAGGGAAGCATGGGCTACATACATACATAGCCCCACCCCAAGAGAAGGGGCTTTGTCAAAGATTTCCAGAATGGGCCTAGAGTGCTCTGGCGAGATGACATCTCTGTCAATGTCCTCACGTACCAATCTTAGGATTTGCCTAGACCCGGTGACAAGGATTTGCAGTGGCCTAGCATGGGTGACAAGGTGCCAGTGTCCCTGGATCTAGGGGAATCTGACTATCTGCATCTGCTAGTATTCCTGGGGAAGATGGCAACTGGAAAAGACCCCCGAGCCAGGGGTAGAGGCAGCGGGCATTGATTAGTCACTACTGGACGTTCTCAGGTCTCCATGGAATAGAAGGTAGTCTGCGACATGAGAGACACTGAAGTGACATGGGCATCTCTAGGCTCAAGCCAGGATTGTTTCGCTTTGTTTTAGACTGTACTTGGGACAACTGGGTTCACTTAGTTGTCTCGGGGTCTCCTAGGACGGACTGATCAGTGTCCTTAGTGACAGTTGGCCTCTTAAGGCTCCCGGGGAAGCCCTTGTCCGAAGAGAAGCCTTGGGCCTCTTTGCTGGACACTGTGGTTTCTAGCCCCTATTGGGAGCCGGTAATATTGGGTCTCAGCGACTGCTGGGTGTCTTGTGATATCCCAGCAGCAAGGGTCTGCAGAAGATCCATTGCCTTAGCAGAAGGCAGATATGAATACAGACTTCCTAAGCTGTTGCATCTGCTTTCAGCTCCTTTTTGGCAAAAGGCAAAACAAATACAGCCCCTTAAATGAAGGACGGGCATCCCCGTTCTCCATCTGAGGCTCCCAGGGGAACAGCAGAATGGGGGGTGGGGAAGCATGAACGTTGCTGCTGCTGCTGCTGCTGCTGCTGCTGTGAGGACCCATGAAGGATGCTGATGCTGCTACGAAGAGTCCAACCCTCTACATGGCCACACCCAAGAGCAAGAAGGGGGAGGAGGAAGAGGAGGAGGTACTGGCTTGGGCTTCCGGTTTCCAACCCAAATGTGTTCCTCAGAACCAAGCAGAGGTACGAGTAGGGCTAAGATCCCTGATGTCTCAGTAACAAAGAGACTACACTGGGCTTTTCCATAACATCTGGAGGAAGCTCTCCAAAGCCATGGTGTACTCCTACTTAAACCAGAACTCAGCTTAGAGGCTGATCTGGAGCTGAAGTCAAGACCGCATGTGACCTCAGCAGAGAACAGACCTGGGGCCCTTGGCCAGTGGTAGCTCTGCAGCTGGCCGCCATCACACCGGGCCTCTGACTTTAACACGAGCAATATGTAACTCAACAGACACAGCCATGGAGTAGACATGAAGGTGACCCATGGGTTTTACTGATCACATTCCCCATGCCTGCGGTGACAGCGAGGGCTTCTCTAGGGATTTGACTTGTCCCTTCAGGGTGGGTGTCCAGGGTAGGTGGGGAGTTAGGAATTCTGAGGAGACCTGGTGAGCTTGGTGCAGTTTGGCTAGTCTGGCCCACAGGGTGGCTGAGGCTGTGTGGTCCCCCGGAATGGATGTCTGAGGTCAAGCCACTTGTCCTTAAAGGAGTAGCTCTCTCTGTGCTCAGGTGCACACCACAGCTTGTTTGTTCCTCCTGGACTCTGAGGTCGAGGTTGCCAGGCAGAGACTGGGGATCTGCCGCAGCAATAGACTCCAGCCTCCAGCTTCCTCCCTCCTGTCCATCAGAAGGGACATCTGTCTATCTTCCTCTGGCTCCGTGGTTCTTGCTATGGTTCATGGACCCCAGCCACACGAGAAACTCTCACGACATGTGCAATGTAGGTTTCTGTGTGCAACTCGTTGGTAGTTCCTGTCCGGAACTATACAGGGTCTTTGGGGCACCCATGAGTCCTTTCATAGCAGCTGAGTAGCACCCAGAGCCCATGTCTTCCCAGCATCACCACAGACAGACAGTCTTACTGCTCACTTAACACCACACCACTTGTTCTATTCAAGAGCAGCTCCCAGAAGCCCTTTCTCACCCCGTTAGCTCCTAGCACTCTTGAGGGAGAGTTAGCTAATACATGCGAACCAAAGTCAATACCGAGATTCCCCCAAAGCTTACAAAAACACACCTGCCAGAAGTAGATTGGGGTCTGGGTCAAATGCACCTCACCCCCTATAGTCTACAAAGGCATGACTAGAGACCATGGGCCTTGCATAATGCTGGGTACCAGTCCTCTTACTTCATCCGTGGCAGACGGGCAGGGTTACCTGTAAGGACCATGTCTGGAAGTAGCGGGTGATGGGATAGGTAGGTGCAGGAGACAGCATGTGATAGACCCCTGCTTTTGAACTAGCTGGAAGATGTGTGATGGGTCACTAAGCTGGGTTCCAAGGAGTGAGACGCTGAGAGCTGGTCGTTATCATGAGGACTCCAAACTGTGCCGAGGGCAACATACGAAAGTTGAAATGATGGCTTCTTAGTCTCACTTGCCCTTCTTAGCAACAGCGCCCGGGGTCCCAGGATTAAGCACCTTGAACCTGGGAGGCTAGCCAGCTTACATGATGGTAGAGTGGACTCCTATTTTGTAACAGGAGGGAATGAGCCCTAACCGGATCTATGCCTTTCCCTGACTGACAGGTTTGTTTTAAACAATCCACCATGAGTTTCAGTGATTCTTAGCCGTACTGCTTCCCGCTACAGCACAGAATCTGACAATAAGTCCCTTCTCTGTACAAATGAATCCACAGGGGAGGATCATCTCAGAAGCAACTGGCTTTGTGGAATGATGGTACGTTCTCTAGAGCCTCCATCCTGGGGCTGCCTGTGTGAGACTGGCCCGGCAGGCACACCCAGCCCAGCCGCTTACATGCTGCTGAGTCCAGCATCCCTTGCTAACAGCAGAAGCATAGCCTCTTCCTGACTCTTGATTTACCAAGTTAGATTTCCCATTCCTTAGATTCTGGTCTTGCCAGCCAAAGAGGCCTTTGTCACAGACAAGAAGACACTTCTATGTAGAGGTATAGCGTTGTCACCGAAATAGAGCCATTTGGTGCTCTGCACCTATTTTCCGAACAGGCAAGGGGGCAGCTTACAATGTTGGCTGGTGTGACAGCAGGACCAGGTCAGTCCACGCAGCAGTATCCTGCTGAATGTGAAGTTGAGACCCAGCCCGGGGAAGCCACTGTCAACCCCACCAAACTTAGGCAGGTTAGAGAGGCCTGCAGGCCTGTTAAAGGCAGACTCTTGTCAGAGACAAACTTGGATCATCCTACCGCTAAGGAACCCAACCAGCTAGATCTTCAGCTGAGAAAGGAAACACAACGATGCTTCTGTCATAATTAAGGACCCTTCTTTAACCTTGTGATTAGTGTTTACCCTGGTCCTCTAAAGGGCCCGGTTGGGGGTGATCAGTGTATCCTAGCCCATGGCTCCCGTTGGGATTGGGACAGAGGTAAAGACAGACAGGAAGTCACACTGAAACAAAACAGGAGCCTGGGGTGTGGCCTCAGGGGTTCTCCCTAGAGGGGACTGGGAATGGCTAAAGCTGGGGGAGTGACTTAGGAAAAGTGGGACCGGAAGTTTGGTAGAAGGGTGGGTGGGTCACAGTGAACTCCTGCAGTGTTCTTCTTTGATCGTAGCTCTAACTATCCTGCACTGGGATTTCTGTTCTACCTGAGCCTGAGGCTTTGTAAGAGTACATGGTTTTCTTTGTTTGCTGCTTGTTTGTTTTGGCTTTTAGTTTTTAGAGACAGGGTTTCTCTGCATAACCCTGGCTGTCCTGGAACTAGCTCTATAAACCAGTCTGGCCTCAAACTCACAGAGATCCGCCTGCCTCTGCCTCCCAAGGGCTGGGATGAAAAGTGTGAGCCACCACTGCTCTGCTTGGCCCCATCATTCTTTATCTCAAGAGCAGGTTCTGCCTGCAGAGTCCACCGCCAGACTCAGCATTCGGACTGCATTTCGCTTTTGACCTGGAGAAAGCCTACCCGAAATTCCAGGGCTTCCTGGGACCTTTGGCTCTAGGTCTCTTCTTGTCTTCATCAGGATTCAAAATTCTGAGTCCTTCAAACTTAGAGGGAAGTAGAGAACAGCCTGGTCCACCCTGCTGTGGGGCTGGGCTGGTGTGAGCACCAAGAAGCCAGGACTGGAGCCAGGAATGTAGCTCAGGAGAGTGCTTGCCTGGGTGTTCGACGCTCTGGGCTCTATATCCAGGATCACGTAAACCGTGCATGGTGACACATGTCTGTAATACTAGTGATTGGAAGGTGGAAGCATGATCAGGAATCTAAGGCCGTCATCATCCTTGGTTATACCGGGAGTTCAAGGCTGGCCCAGGTACATGAAAACACATCTCACGAAAGGAACCCAGTGTCCTTCGCTTTGGCCTTGTGGGCACCTGCTCTCCTTCCACTCACCCTAGTGGTTGATGCTTGTTCTGACGCACTGGGCATTCATTCATTCATTCATTCATTCATTCATCCATTTACTGGATGATTGGTCGGAGTGGATTCCTCTCCTTGACCTCAAGGGCCCTAATCAAACTTAACAGCCACAGCATAAACCCCATCTCCCAGATCTGGCTGCAGCAAAGGCTTGAGAGAGCGCTCAGTAGGGCCATCGTCACCGCCCCAGGGTAGAGAATCCAATGCCAACCTCCTATCGGGGTCTCTTGAGCTCAGTATGAATCCCCAAGCACCTCCTCCTCAGCCTTGGGGCCCCATCCCTGCTCCACCCCCTTCAGGATTTCAAGTAGAACAGTTCTGACACGTGGCAGTGTGGCCTTTCCCTGACAGCCTGTGGCTCCTTGTGACAACTGCATGTTCCCCATCAACGGAGCCCTGATCAGCTGCATAACTTCTGCCCCGAAGAATGTCTGGATACGCCTCCTGCCTGAGCTGTTGCCTGTGCCTCAAACTCAGACCCCAAGGACCAGAAAGCAGAGGCAGCCACACTGGGCACAGGGTTTGGGAGCCTTGGGTCCTCCTTCAAACTAAAGTCATAGGCCGGTCCCATGAGAGGGAGGCAGAGTGGTCAGCATAGTGCCCGGAAGGACGGGAGATATGAGCCGGGGGTGGGGTCAACACAGAGTGAGCAGGGGTGGGTTAACTTTATGTGGCAACGTATCTCTCGTCTTGGTTAGGGTTTTGTTGCTGTGATGAGACACCATAACCATATAAAGGAAAGACATAAAACATTCATAAAAGCAGCTCTTATAAAGGAAAGCATTTAATGGGGACTAGCTTACATTTTCAGAAGTTTAGTCATTACTGTCATGGTAGGAAGCATGCCAGCACTCAGGTAGACAGGGTGCTGAGAGTGCTACATCTGGATTGACAGGCAGCAGGAAATGAATGCGACACTGGACCTGGGAGCATCTGAGACCTCCAAGCCCCTCCCCCTGGGGACACACTTCCTCCAACAAAGCCACACCTACGACAGAGCTACACCTCCTAATAGTGCCACTCCCTCCGGACCTATGGGTCCATTTTCATTCAAACCACCACATCTCTACAGACTTAAGACTTCTTAGTTCTAGAGGGCAGAGCCTGCTGTGTGTCTCTTTGGGCCAAAAAAAATCAAACTGGTACACATCTCAGTTCCTCCCTGAATCCCGGAGGAGAGTGTCTCCTTGCCTTTCTCAACAGCTTTCTGAACAGCAGGGCTCAGAGTCCCCTCTGGAATGTCAAATCTCATGTCACATGGGTGGCTCCCCTCCGTCACATTTCTGACTGTCCCCTCTCGGGATTGTGCAATCCCACTGGGCTCATCCGGGTAATCTGAAACAACCTGTATGTCCAAGATTCCAAGCCACATCCGCAAAGTCCCTGTGACCAGGTGACGACATAATGCCAGCGTCTGAGGCTTGGCATGTGAATGTATGTGGGCAGACTGCTTTTCTGTCCAGTGGGGCCTGTGTAGCAAGGGCTGTCAGGGTGACGAGCTAGGCTGAAGCTCAGGGGAGAGGTGGCCTTGGCTGGATTTTTGGTTTAGTGGAGAAAAGGCTTGGTTGAGGGCAGAGCAGAGAACGACCCAAGTCCTGAGCCAAGTACTTCTCTGCCCATCGGACTTGGCACTGCATAAATACCTAAGAAAAACTTGCAGAAAGAACAAAGGTGAGGCGGCCTGGCTGCTGACTGGCAGGCGTGGGGTGGGGCATAGCCTAGTGTTCTGGCTGCTGATTGGCAGGCGTGGGGAGTAGCTTGCAGTCCATAGCTGGGCTCTCCCTGTGGAGAGAGTGGGGGCGGGGGTGAGCTCTGCAGGGAGGTGGGGACCTCTCCATGCAGCATGGGAGTTAAGACAAGTCTATCGCTGTCCCCTTGTCACTCTGTCACCCATCTAATGGCCGTCGATAGTACTTGAATGAGAATTGATGGGGAGATAGATTTAATTAACCCCAGTGTCAGCAGCTGCCGGGCTACTGGTTTGTGTGTTAATAGAGCGGCCACCCCGGCTCTCCAGGGCTTTTCTGGGAGTCTGAGGCCAGTGGAGCAATTGTGCTTGTCAGCATAGGTGGATAAATGAAGAAAGGCAGAACAGTATTCAGCCTGGACCGGCCTCTCGCTCGCTCTAAGACCCACCGGTCACCTTGTTGGTCACTATGGGGTCACTGGCTCAGCTCCCTCATTGGGATGTCTGTGCTGGGCAAGGATGTAGGCTGAAACAAGTACCCCGATGGCTCCATCAGCATCAGAGGTCCCCGATGTCCCCGATCCTTGGGGCACCTCTGGGTCAGTGCTTGGCGTAGAGCCTCTCGGCACAGCAAGTTCTCTTTGTGTCCCGCCCATCCTGCTTCCTTTGTCTTTGCTGTGCGTGACAACTGTGCTCGTAGCTGCCCCCTTGGTACCAGACCTTCGAAGATGTCATCAGTCTCTTCCCTGCTAGGCTGTATCGTGGCTGTCCTGTGTGCTGGCCTTCCCTTCGGCCATGCATTGAACTCTGGGGACCTGACCTCTGCACAGCCAGACCCAAAGCATGACCTTGGTTAGTGTTAGAATGCCATGCCCCGGTCTAGAGAGTTTCCCACAACGGCTGTACCAGAGGAGGGTCTTTGAAGCCTGTTCCTTGAGTCTGATGCTTTAGAGTACCCCAGAATTGAGCATTGACCCCCCCTCCCCAGCATAGACACTTAAG
Organism: Apodemus agrarius; assembly: GCA_964023405.1. NCBI lineage: Eukaryota > Metazoa > Chordata > Mammalia > Rodentia > Muridae > Apodemus > Apodemus agrarius. Next base: position 27,739,889 of record OZ030025.1, on the reverse strand, counting down.
AGTCTATCAACTAACATGAATGTGTTTGGGGGCATTTTCTTGTCACCAGATTCCCGGTTCTATTCTTTAGGGTGAGAGAGGCAGGCCTATGATTCTCACTGGCTCATGGGCCTTCCTGGAGGACCTGGGAGCCATGGTGGGGCCTACAAAGACCTGGAGGAGCTGGGCAGCAGCCAGTGCCTGTCTGGCAATCTCCTTCCTCACTTCACACCTCCACTGCCTTTCATTTTCGGCTCTGATTGGTTTTCTTGTTTTAACACATACCCCAGGCCCCGTGTTTGACCCCAGTGATGGATTCATTGCTCTCTAGGACTCCAGCTGCCAAGCTGGGGGTGGAGGTGGGGGGGCAGGGACAGCGGCAGGAATTACCTTGCGTGTCCTGGGCTCCACTGGTGTTCTCCTCAGAGCCCTGGGGCAGCTTATGATGGGGGTGGGGTGGGTTTGGGTATGAAAAGACAGGGTTGGGGACTGTGGAGCGGCTATCACAGAAAGTGGCTAGTCCCTCGTTGGGCATCTGTTCCTCTTCTGAATATAAGAACAGGGGCTGTGGATGGTCCATCGTTCAGTGGCGTGACGTTTGCAGCCTTGGATGAAGGGGACATTGATTTCCCATCATGCCCCTGGAAGTGGCCACTGCAGACATCTTCCTGTCCCTGGATGAGCCCCGAGAGAATGGACAGAGAACCTAGCACGAAGGGGCTTGCTCTGCCAAATTTGGGGAGGGAGAAGGGGGGGAGGAGCAGGGAGGGAAGGGAGGGGAGCAAATGCCCACAAGCAGGCAGGCAGACCAGAATCCTTCTCAAGTGGCAGAAGCCCCCCACCCCCAACCCCACGCCCCGTGTGTAAATAAGATCCATCATTCCAGACCTATGGGAGCCCTTCCTAACTCTGACTCCAGGCCCAATGAGCTGATGGGGGACAGCCTGGGGTAACGACAC